>JAINUG010001751.1:0-17712 GCA_029706075.1 Aldrovandia affinis
TAAAGCATCGCTAGGTATTGGCTTTGACACGCCTCATTAACCAGGCCGTTTTCCCGGTCCAAATCGGTCGGAAAAGTAGTTTAAAACAAGTCGGAAACATGCTAACTGGCTATCCATTCAATTCAATGGCAGCGATAGCATCGGCGTGACATTTTGTAATGTAGCGGCGAATCTAGCGGTTTAGTCAGTGTAAAGCATCGCTAGGTATTGGCTTTGACACGCCCTCATTAACCAGGCCGTTTTCCCGGTCCAAATCGGTCGGAAAAGTAGTTTAAAACAAGTCGGAAACATGCTAACTGGCTATCCATTCAATTCAATGGCAGCGATAGCAGCGACGTGACATTTTCTAATGTAGCGGCGAATCTAGCGGTTTAGTCAGTGTAAAGCATCGCTAGGTATTGGCTTTGACACGCCCCCTCATTAACCAGGCCATTTTCCCGGTCCAAATCGGTCGGAAAAGTAGTTTAAAACAAGTCGGAAACATGCTAACTGGCTATCCATTCAATTCAATGGCAGCGATAGCAGTGGCGTGACATTTTGTAATGTAGCGGCGAATCTAGCGGTTTAGTCAGTGTAAAGCATCGCTAGGTATTGGCTTTGACACGCCCTCATTAACCAGGCCATTTTTCCGGTCCAAATCGGTCGGAAAAGTAGTTTAAAACAAGTCGGAAACATGCTAACTGGCTATCCATTCAATTCAATGGCAGCGATAGCATCGGCGTGACATTTTCTAATGTAGCGGCGAATCTAGCGGTTTAGTCAGTGTAAAGCATCGCTAGGTATTGGCTTTGACACGCCCCCTCATTAACCAGGCCATTTTCCCGGTCCAAATCGGTCGGAAAAGTAGTTTAAAACAAGTCGGAAACATGCTAACTGGCTATCCATTCAATTCAATGGCAGCGATAGCAGTGGCGTGACATTTTCTAATGTAGCGGCGAATCTAGCGGTTTAGTCAGTGTAAAGCATCGCTAGGTATTGGCTTTGACACACCCCCTCATTAACCAGGCCGATTTTCCCGGTCCAAATCGGTCGGAAAAGTAGTTTAAAACAAGTCGGAAACATGCTAACTGGCTATCCATTCAATTCAATGGCAGCGATAGCAGTGGCGTGACATTTTCTAATGTAGCGGCGAATCTAGCGGTTTAGTCAGTGTAAAGCATCGCTAGGTATTGGCTTTGACACGCCCTCATTAACCAGGCCGTTTTCCCGGTCCAAATCGGTCGGAAAAGTAGTTTAAAACAAGTCGGAAACATGCTAACTGGCTATCCATTCAATTCAATGGCAGCGATAGCAGCGGCGTGACATTTTCTAATGTAGCGGCGAATCTAGCGGTTTAGTCAGTGTAAAGCATCGCTAGGTATTGGCTTTGACACTCCCCTCATTAACCAGGCCGTTTTCCCGGTCCAAATCGGTCGGAAAAGTAGTTTAAAACAAGTCGGAAACATGCTAACTGGCTATCCATTCAATTCAATGGCAGCGATAGCATCGGCGTGACATTTTGTAATGTAGCGGCGAATCTAGCGGTTTAGTCAGTGTAAAGCATCGCTAGGTATTGGCTTTGACACCCCTCATTAACCAGGCGTTTTCCCGGTCCAAATCGGTCGGAAAAGTAGTTTAAAACAAGTCGGAAACATGCTAACTGGCTATCCATTCAATTCAATGGCAGCGATAGCAGCGGCGTGACATTTTCTAATGTAGCGGCGAATCTAGCGGTTTAGTCAGTGTAAAGCATCGCTAGGTATTGGCTTTGACACGCCCCTCATTAACCAGGCCGTTTTCCCGGTCCAAATCGGTCGGAAAAGTAGTTTAAAACAAGTCGGAAACATGCTAACTGGCTATCCATTCAATTCAATGGCAGCGATAGCATCGGCGTGACATTTTCTAATGTAGCGGCGAATCTAGCGGTTTAGTCAGTGTAAAGCATCGCTAGGTATTGGCTTTGACACACCCCCTCATTAACCAGGCCGTTTTCCCGGTCCAAATCGGTCGGAAAAGTAGTTTAAAACAAGTCGGAAACATGCTAACTGGCTATCCATTCAATTCAATGGCAGCGATAGCAGTGGCGTGACATTTTCTAATGTAGCGGCGAATCTAGCGGTTTAGTCAGTGTAAAGCATCGCTAGGTATTGGCTTTGACACGCCCTCATTAACCAGGCCGTTTTCCCGGTCCAAATCGGTCGGAAAAGTAGTTTAAAACAAGTCGGAAACATGCTAACTGGCTATCCATTCAATTCAATGGCAGCGATAGCAGCGGCGTGACATTTTGTAATGTAGCGGCGAATCTAGCGGTTTAGTCAGTGTAAAGCATCGCTAGGTATTGGCTTTGACACCTCATTATTAACCAGGCCGTTTTCCCGGTCCAAATCGGTCGGAAAAGTAGTTTAAAACAAGTCGGAAACATGCTAACTGGCTATCCATTCAATTCAATGGCAGCGATAGCATCGGCGTGACATTTTCTAATGTAGCGGCGAATCTAGCGGTTTAGTCAGTGTAAAGCATCGCTAGGTATTGGCTTTGACACGCCCCCTCATTAACCAGGCCGTTTTCCGGTCCAAATCGGTCGGAAAAGTAGTTTAAAACAAGTCGGAAACATGCTAACTGGCTATCCATTCAATTCAATGGCAGCGATAGCAGTGGCGTGACATTTTCTAATGTAGCGGCGAATCTAGCGGTTTAGTCAGTGTAAAGCATCGCTAGGTATTGGCTTTGACACGCCCTCATTAACCAGGCCGTTTTCCCGGTCCAAATCGGTCGGAAAAGTAGTTTAAAACAAGTCGGAAACATGCTAACTGGCTATCCATTCAATTCAATGGCAGCGATAGCATCGGCGTGACATTTTCTAATGTAGCGGCGAATCTAGCGGTTTAGTCAGTGTAAAGCATCGCTAGGTATTGGCTTTGACACGCCCTCATTAACCAGGCCGTTTTCCCGGTCCAAATCGGTCGGAAAAGTAGTTTAAAACAAGTCGGAAACATGCTAACTGGCTATCCATTCAATTCAATGGCAGCGATAGCAGCGGCGTGACATTTTCTAATGTAGCGGCGAATCTAGCGGTTTAGTCAGTGTAAAGCATCGCTAGGTATTGGCTTTGACACCCCCTCATTAACCAGGCCGTTTTCCCGGTCCAAATCGGTCGGAAAAGTAGTTTAAAACAAGTCGGAAACATGCTAACTGGCTATCCATTCAATTCAATGGCAGCGATAGCATCGGCGTGACATTTTGTAATGTAGCGGCGAATCTAGCGGTTTAGTCAGTGTAAAGCATCGCTAGGTATTGGCTTTGACACGCCCTCATTAACCAGGCCGTTTTCCCGGTCCAAATCGGTCGGAAAAGTAGTTTAAAACAAGTCGGAAACATGCTAACTGGCTATCCATTCAATTCAATGGCAGCGATAGCAGCGGCGTGACATTTTCTAATGTAGCGGCGAATCTAGCGGTTTAGTCAGTGTAAAGCATCGCTAGGTATTGGCTTTGACACGCCCCCTCATTAACCAGGCCGTTTTCCCGGTCCAAATCGGTCGGAAAAGTAGTTTAAAACAAGTCGGAAACATGCTAACTGGCTATCCATTCAATTCAATGGCAGCGATAGCATCGGCGTGACATTTTGTAATGTAGCGGCGAATCTAGCGGTTTAGTCAGTGTAAAGCATCGCTAGGTATTGGCTTTGACACGCCCCCTCATTAACCAGGCCGTTTTCCCGGTCCAAATCGGTCGGAAAAGTAGTTTAAAACAAGTCGGAAACATGCTAACTGGCTATCCATTCAATTCAATGGCAGCGATAGCATCGGCGTGACATTTTCTAATGTAGCGGCGAATCTAGCGGTTTAGTCAGTGTAAAGCATCGCTAGGTATTGGCTTTGACACGCCCTCATTAACCAGGCCGTTTTCCCGGTCCAAATCGGTCGGAAAAGTAGTTTAAAACAAGTCGGAAACATGCTAACTGGCTATCCATTCAATTCAATGGCAGCGATAGCAGCAGTGGCGTGACATTTTCTAATGTAGCGGCGAATCTAGCGGTTTAGTCAGTGTAAAGCATCGCTAGGTATTGGCTTTGACACGCCCCTCATTAACCAGGCCGTTTTCCCGGTCCAAATCGGTCGGAAAAGTAGTTTAAAACAAGTCGGAAACATGCTAACTGGCTATCCATTCAATTCAATGGCAGCGATAGCAGTGGCGTGACATTTTCTAATGTAGCGGCGAATCTAGCGGTTTAGTCAGTGTAAAGCATCGCTAGGTATTGGCTTTGACACGCCCCCTCATTAACCAGGCCGTTTTCCCGGTCCAAATCGGTCGGAAAAGTAGTTTAAAACAAGTCGGAAACATGCTAACTGGCTATCCATTCAATTCAATGGCAGCGATAGCAGTGGCGTGACATTTTCTAATGTAGCGGCGAATCTAGCGGTTTAGTCAGTGTAAAGCATCGCTAGGTATTGGCTTTGACACACCCCTCATTAACCAGGCCGTTTTCCCGGTCCAAATCGGTCGGAAAAGTAGTTTAAAACAAGTCGGAAACATGCTAACTGGCTATCCATTCAATTCAATGGCAGCGATAGCAGCGGCGTGACATTTTGTAATGTAGCGGCGAATCTAGCGGTTTAGTCAGTGTAAAGCATCGCTAGGTATTGGCTTTGACACGCCCTCATTAACCAGGCCGTTTTCCCGGTCCAATCGGTCGGAAAAGTAGTTTAAAACAAGTCGGAAACATGCTAACTGGCTATCCATTCAATTCAATGGCAGCGATAGCATCGGCGTGACATTTTGTAATGTAGCGGCGAATCTAGCGGTTTAGTCAGTGTAAAGCATCGCTAGGTATTGGCTTTGACACGCCCTCATTAACCAGGCCGTTTTTCCGGTCCAAATCGGTCGGAAAAGTAGTTTAAAACAAGTCGGAAACATGCTAACTGGCTATCCATTCAATTCAATGGCAGCGATAGCAGCGGCGTGACATTTTCTAATGTAGCGGCGAATCTAGCGGTTTAGTCAGTGTAAAGCATCGCTAGGTATTGGCTTTGACACGCCCTCATTAACCAGGCCGTTTTCCGGTCCAAATCGGTCGGAAAAGTAGTTTAAAACAAGTCGGAAACATGCTAACTGGCTATCCATTCAATTCAATGGCAGCGATAGCAGCGGCGTGACATTTTCTAATGTAGCGGCGAATCTAGCGGTTTAGTCAGTGTAAAGCATCGCTAGGTATTGGCTTTGACACCCCCTCATTAACCAGGCCGTTTTCCCGGTCCAAATCGGTCGGAAAAGTAGTTTAAAACAAGTCGGAAACATGCTAACTGGCTATCCATTCAATTCAATGGCAGCGATAGCAGCGGCGTGACATTTTGTAATGTAGCGGCGAATCTAGCGGTTTAGTCAGTGTAAAGCATCGCTAGGTATTGGCTTTGACACGCCCTCATTAACCAGGCCGTTTTTCCGGTCCAAATCGGTCGGAAAAGTAGTTTAAAACAAGTCGGAAACATGCTAACTGGCTATCCATTCAATTCAATGGCAGCGATAGCATCGGCGTGACATTTTCTAATGTAGCGGCGAATCTAGCGGTTTAGTCAGTGTAAAGCATCGCTAGGTATTGGCTTTGACACGCCCCCTCATTAACCAGGCCGTTTTTCCGGTCCAAATCGGGTCGGAAAAGTAGTTTAAAACAAGTCGGAAACATGCTAACTGGCTATCCATTCAATTCAATGGCAGCGATAGCAGCGGCGTGACATTTTCTAATGTAGCGGCGAATCTAGCGGTTTAGTCAGTGTAAAGCATCGCTAGGTATTGGCTTTGACACGCCCCTCATTAACCAGGCCGTTTTCCCGGTCCAAATCGGTCGGAAAAGTAGTTTAAAACAAGTCGGAAACATGCTAACTGGCTATCCATTCAATTCAATGGCAGCGATAGCATCGGCGTGACATTTTCTAATGTAGCGGCGAATCTAGCGGTTTAGTCAGTGTAAAGCATCGCTAGGTATTGGCTTTGACACGCCCCCTCATTAACCAGGCCGTTTTCCGGTCCAAATCGGTCGGAAAAGTAGTTTAAAACAAGTCGGAAACATGCTAACTGGCTATCCATTCAATTCAATGGCAGCGATAGCAGTGGCGTGACATTTTCTAATGTAGCGGCGAATCTAGCGGTTTAGTCAGTGTAAAGCATCGCTAGGTATTGGCTTTGACACCCCCTCATTAACCAGGCCGTTTTCCCGGTCCAAATCGGTCGGAAAAGTAGTTTAAAACAAGTCGGAAACATGCTAACTGGCTATCCATTCAATTCAATGGCAGCGATAGCAGGCGTGACATTTTCTAATGTAGCGGCGAATCTAGCGGTTTAGTCAGTGTAAAGCATCGCTAGGTATTGGCTTTGACACGCCCCTCATTAACCAGGCCGTTTTCCCGGTCCAAATCGGTCGGAAAAGTAGTTTAAAACAAGTCGGAAACATGCTAACTGGCTATCC
Source organism: Aldrovandia affinis (assembly GCA_029706075.1). NCBI lineage: Eukaryota > Metazoa > Chordata > Actinopteri > Notacanthiformes > Halosauridae > Aldrovandia > Aldrovandia affinis. Next base: position 6,442 of record JAINUG010001751.1, read on the forward strand.
ATTCAATTCAATGGCAGCGATAGCAGCGGCGTGACATTTTCTAATGTAGCGGCGAATCTAGCGGTTTAGTCAGTGTAAAGCATCGCTAGGTATTGGCTTTGACACGCCCTCATTAACCAGGCCGTTTTCCCGGTCCAAATCGGTCGGAAAAGTAGTTTAAAACAAGTCGGAAACATGCTAACTGGCTATCCATTCAATTCAATGGCAGCGATAGCAGTGGCGTGACATTTTCTAATGTAGCGGCGAATCTAGCGGTTTAGTCAGTGTAAAGCATCGCTAGGTATTGGCTTTGACACGCCCCCTCATTAACCAGGCCGTTTTCCCGGTCCAAATCGGTCGGAAAAGTAGTTTAAAACAAGTCGGAAACATGCTAACTGGCTATCCATTCAATTCAATGGCAGCGATAGCAGTGGCGTGACATTTTCTAATGTAGCGCGAATCTAGCGGTTTAGTCAGTGTAAAGCATCGCTAGGTATTGGCTTTGACACGCCCCCTCATTAACCAGGCCGTTTTCCCGGTCCAAATCGGTCGGAAAAGTAGTTTAAAACAAGTCGGAAACATGCTAACTGGCTATCCATTCAATTCAATGGCAGCGATAGCAGCGGCGTGACATTTTCTAATGTAGCGGCGAATCTAGCGGTTTAGTCAGTGTAAAGCATCGCTAGGTATTGGCTTTGACACGCCCCCTCATTAACCAGGCCGTTTTCCCGGTCCAAATCGGTCGGAAAAGTAGTTTAAAACAAGTCGGAAACATGCTAACTGGCTATCCATTCAATTCAATGGCAGCGATAGCAGTGGCGTGACATTTTCTAATGTAGCGGCGAATCTAGCGGTTTAGTCAGTGTAAAGCATCGCTAGGTATTGGCTTTGACACGCCCCCTCATTAACCAGGCCGTTTTCCCGGTCCAAATCGGTCGGAAAAGTAGTTTAAAACAAGTCGGAAACATGCTAACTGGCTATCCATTCAATTCAATGGCAGCGATAGCAGCGGCGTGACATTTTCTAATGTAGCGGCGAATCTAGCGGTTTAGTCAGTGTAAAGCATCGCTAGGTATTGGCTTTGACACGCCCTCATTAACCAGGCCGTTTTCCCGGTCCAAATCGGTCGGAAAAGTAGTTTAAAACAAGTCGGAAACATGCTAACTGGCTATCCATTCAATTCAATGGCAGCGATAGCAGCGTGGCGTGACATTTTCTAATGTAGCGGCGAATCTAGCGGTTTAGTCAGTGTAAAGCATCGCTAGGTATTGGCTTTGACACGCCCCCTCATTAACCAGGCCGTTTTTCCGGTCCAAATCGGTCGGAAAAGTAGTTTAAAACAAGTCGGAAACATGCTAACTGGCTATCCATTCAATTCAATGGCAGCGATAGCATCGGCGTGACATTTTCTAATGTAGCGGCGAATCTAGCGGTTTAGTCAGTGTAAAGCATCGCTAGGTATTGGCTTTGACACACCCCCTCATTAACCAGGCCGTTTTCCCGGTCCAAATCGGTCGGAAAAGTAGTTTAAAACAAGTCGGAAACATGCTAACTGGCTATCCATTCAATTCAATGGCAGCGATAGCATCGGCGTGACATTTTGTAATGTAGCGGCGAATCTAGCGGTTTAGTCAGTGTAAAGCATCGCTAGGTATTGGCTTTGACACGCCCTCATTAACCAGGCCGTTTTCCCGGTCCAAATCGGTCGGAAAAGTAGTTTAAAACAAGTCGGAAACATGCTAACTGGCTATCCATTCAATTCAATGGCAGCGATAGCAGCGGCGTGACATTTTCTAATGTAGCGGCGAATCTAGCGGTTTAGTCAGTGTAAAGCATCGCTAGGTATTGGCTTTGACACGCCCCTCATTAACCAGGCCGTTTTCCCGGTCCAAATCGGTCGGAAAAGTAGTTTAAAACAAGTCGGAAACATGCTAACTGGCTATCCATTCAATTCAATGGCAGCGATAGCATCGGCGTGACATTTTCTAATGTAGCGGCGAATCTAGCGGTTTAGTCAGTGTAAAGCATCGCTAGGTATTGGCTTTGACACGCCCTCATTAACCAGGCCGTTTTCCCGGTCCAAATCGGTCGGAAAAGTAGTTTAAAACAAGTCGGAAACATGCTAACTGGCTATCCATTCAATTCAATGGCAGCGATAGCAGCGGCGTGACATTTTCTAATGTAGCGGCGAATCTAGCGGTTTAGTCAGTGTAAAGCATCGCTAGGTATTGGCTTTGACACGCCCTCATTAACCAGGCCGTTTTCCGGTCCAAATCGGTCGGAAAAGTAGTTTAAAACAAGTCGGAAACATGCTAACTGGCTATCCATTCAATTCAATGGCAGCGATAGCAGTGGCGTGACATTTTCTAATGTAGCGGCGAATCTAGCGGTTTAGTCAGTGTAAAGCATCGCTAGGTATTGGCTTTGACACGCCCCCTCATTAACCAGGCCGTTTTCCCGGTCCAAATCGGTCGGAAAAGTAGTTTAAAACAAGTCGGAAACATGCTAACTGGCTATCCATTCAATTCAATGGCAGCGATAGCAGCGGCGTGACATTTTCTAATGTAGCGGCGAATCTAGCGGTTTAGTCAGTGTAAAGCATCGCTAGGTATTGGCTTTGACACGCCCTCATTAACCAGGCCGTTTTCCCGGTCCAAATCGGTCGGAAAAGTAGTTTAAAACAAGTCGGAAACATGCTAACTGGCTATCCATTCAATTCAATGGCAGCGATAGCATCGGCGTGACATTTTGTAATGTAGCGGCGAATCTAGCGGTTTAGTCAGTGTAAAGCATCGCTAGGTATTGGCTTTGACACGCCCCCTCATTAACCAGGCCGTTTTCCCGGTCCAAATCGGTCGGAAAAGTAGTTTAAAACAAGTCGGAAACATGCTAACTGGCTATCCATTCAATTCAATGGCAGCGATAGCAGCGGCGTGACATTTTCTAATGTAGCGGCGAATCTAGCGGTTTAGTCAGTGTAAAGCATCGCTAGGTATTGGCTTTGACACGCCCTCATTAACCAGGCCGTTTTCCCGGTCCAAATCGGTCGGAAAAGTAGTTTAAAACAAGTCGGAAACATGCTAACTGGCTATCCATTCAATTCAATGGCAGCGATAGCAGCGGCGTGACATTTTCTAATGTAGCGGCGAATCTAGCGGTTTAGTCAGTGTAAAGCATCGCTAGGTATTGGCTTTGACACCCCTCATTAACCAGGCCGTTTTCCCGGTCCAAATCGGTCGGAAAAGTAGTTTAAAACAAGTCGGAAACATGCTAACTGGCTATCCATTCAATTCAATGGCAGCGATAGCATCGGCGTGACATTTTCTAATGTAGCGGCGAATCTAGCGGTTTAGTCAGTGTAAAGCATCGCTAGGTATTGGCTTTGACACGCCCTCATTAACCAGGCCGTTTTCCCGGTCCAAATCGGTCGGAAAAGTAGTTTAAAACAAGTCGGAAACATGCTAACTGGCTATCCATTCAATTCAATGGCAGCGATAGCAGCGGCGTGACATTTTGTAATGTAGCGGCGAATCTAGCGGTTTAGTCAGTGTAAAGCATCGCTAGGTATTGGCTTTGACACCCCCTCATTAACCAGGCCGTTTTCCCGGTCCAAATCGGTCGGAAAAGTAGTTTAAAACAAGTCGGAAACATGCTAACTGGCTATCCATTCAATTCAATGGCAGCGATAGCATCGGCGCGTGACATTTTCTAATGTAGCGGCGAATCTAGCGGTTTAGTCAGTGTAAAGCATCGCTAGGTATTGGCTTTGACACGCCCCCTCATTAACCAGGCCGTTTTCCCGGTCCAAATCGGTCGGAAAAGTAGTTTAAAACAAGTCGGAAACATGCTAACTGGCTATCCATTCAATTCAATGGCAGCGATAGCAGCGGCGTGACATTTTCTAATGTAGCGGCGAATCTAGCGGTTTAGTCAGTGTAAAGCATCGCTAGGTATTGGCTTTGACACGCCCTCATTAACCAGGCCGTTTTCCCGGTCCAAATCGGTCGGAAAAGTAGTTTAAAACAAGTCGGAAACATGCTAACTGGCTATCCATTCAATTCAATGGCAGCGATAGCAGTGGCGTGACATTTTCTAATGTAGCGGCGAATCTAGCGGTTTAGTCAGTGTAAAGCATCGCTAGGTATTGGCTTTGACACGCCCCCTCATTAACCAGGCCGTTTTCCCGGTCCAAATCGGTCGGAAAAGTAGTTTAAAACAAGTCGGAAACATGCTAACTGGCTATCCATTCAATTCAATGGCAGCGATAGCAGCGGCGTGACATTTTCTAATGTAGCGGCGAATCTAGCGGTTTAGTCAGTGTAAAGCATCGCTAGGTATTGGCTTTGACACGCCCTCATTAACCAGGCCGTTTTCCCGGTCCAAATCGGTCGGAAAAGTAGTTTAAAACAAGTCGGAAACATGCTAACTGGCTATCCATTCAATTCAATGGCAGCGATAGCAGCGGCGTGACATTTTCTAATGTAGCGGCGAATCTAGCGGTTTAGTCAGTGTAAAGCATCGCTAGGTATTGGCTTTGACACCCCCTCATTAACCAGGCCGTTTTCCCGGTCCAAATCGGTCGGAAAAGTAGTTTAAAACAAGTCGAAACATGCTAACTGGCTATCCATTCAATTCAATGGCAGCGATAGCATCGGCGTGACATTTTGTAATGTAGCGGCGAATCTAGCGGTTTAGTCAGTGTAAAGCATCGCTAGGTATTGGCTTTGACACGCCCCTCATTAACCAGGCCGTTTTTCCGGTCCAAATCGGTCGGAAAAGTAGTTTAAAACAAGTCGGAAACATGCTAACTGGCTATCCATTCAATTCAATGGCAGCGATAGCAGCGGCGTGACATTTTCTAATGTAGCGGCGAATCTAGCGGTTTAGTCAGTGTAAAGCATCGCTAGGTATTGGCTTTGACACGCCCTCATTAACCAGGCCGTTTTCCCGGTCCAAATCGGTCGGAAAAGTAGTTTAAAACAAGTCGGAAACATGCTAACTGGCTATCCATTCAATTCAATGGCAGCGATAGCATCGGCGTGACATTTTGTAATGTAGTAGGCGAATCTAGCGGTTTAGTCAGTAAAGCATCGCTAGGTATTGGCTTTGACACGCCCCTCATTAACCAGGCCGTTTTCCCGGTCCAAATCGGTCGGAAAAGTAGTTTAAAACAAGTCGGAAACATGCTAACTGGCTATCCATTCAATTCAATGGCAGCGATAGCATCGGCGTGACATTTTCTAATGTAGCGAATCTAGCGGTTTAGTCAGTGTAAAGCATCGCTAGGTATTGGCTTTGACACGCCCTCATTAACCAGGCCATTTTCCGGTCCAAATCGGTCGGAAAAGTAGTTTAAAACAAGTCGGAAACATGCTAACTGGCTATCCATTCAATTCAATGGCAGCGATAGCAGTGGCGTGACATTTTCTAATGTAGCGGCGAATCTAGCGGTTTAGTCAGTGTAAAGCATCGCTAGGTATTGGCTTTGACACGCCCCTCATTAACCAGGCCGTTTTCCGGTCCAAATCGGTCGGAAAAGTAGTTTAAAACAAGTCGGAAACATGCTAACTGGCTATCCATTCAATTCAATGGCAGCGATAGCAGCGGCGTGACATTTTTTCTAATGTAGCGGCGAATCTAGCGGTTTAGTCAGTGTAAAGCATCGCTAGGTATTGGCTTTGACACGCCCTCATTAACCAGGCCGTTTTCCCGGTCCAAATCGGTCGGAAAAGTAGTTTAAAACAAGTCGGAAACATGCTAACTGGCTATCCATTCAATTCAATGGCAGCGATAGCAGCGGCGTGACATTTTCTAATGTAGCGGCGAATCTAGCGGTTTAGTCAGTGTAAAGCATCGCTAGGTATTGGCTTTGACACGCCCCCTCATTAACCAGGCCGTTTTTTCCGGTCCAAATCGGTCGGAAAAGTAGTTTAAAACAAGTCGGAAACATGCTAACTGGCTATCCATTCAATTCAATGGCAGCGATAGCATCGGCGTGACATTTTGTAATGTAGCGGCGAATCTAGCGGTTTAGTCAGTGTAAAGCATCGCTAGGTATTGGCTTTGACACGCCCTCATTAACCAGGCCGTTTTCCCGGTCCAAATCGGTCGGAAAAGTAGTTTAAAACAAGTCGGAAACATGCTAACTGGCTATCCATTCAATTCAATGGCAGCGATAGCAGCGGCGTGACATTTTCTAATGTAGCGGCGAATCTAGCGGTTTAGTCAGTGTAAAGCATCGCTAGGTATTGGCTTTGACACGCCCTCATTAACCAGGCCGTTTTCCCGGTCCAAATCGGTCGGAAAAGTAGTTTAAAACAAGTCGGAAACATGCTAACTGGCTATCCATTCAATTCAATGGCAGCGATAGCATAGGCGTGACATTTTCTAATGTAGCGGCGAATCTAGCGGTTTAGTCAGTGTAAAGCATCGCTAGGTATTGGCTTTGACACGCCCTCATTAACCAGGCCGTTTTTTCCCGGTCCAAATCGGTCGGAAAAGTAGTTTAAAACAAGTCGGAAACATGCTAACTGGCTATCCATTCAATTCAATGGCAGCGATAGCATCGGCGTGACATTTTGTAATGTAGCGGCGAATCTAGCGGTTTAGTCAGTGTAAAGCATCGCTAGGTATTGGCTTTGACACCCCCTCATTAACCAGGCCGTTTTCCCGGTCCAAATCGGTCGGAAAAGTAGTTTAAAACAAGTCGGAAACATGCTAACTGGCTATCCATTCAATTCAATGGCAGCGATAGCATCGGCGTGACATTTTCTAATGTAGCGGCGAATCTAGCGGTTTAGTCAGTGTAAAGCATCGCTAGGTATTGGCTTTGACACGCCCCTCATTAACCAGGCCGTTTTTCCGGTCCAAATCGGTCGGAAAAGTAGTTTAAAACAAGTCGGAAACATGCTAACTGGCTATCCATTCAATTCAATGGCAGCGATATAGCAGCGTGACATTTTGTAATGTAGGCGAATCTAGCGGTTTAGTCAGTGTAAAGCATCGCTAGGTATTGGCTTTGACACGCCCTCATTAACCAGGCCGTTTTCCCGGTCCAAATCGGTCGGAAAAGTAGTTTAAAACAAGTCGGAAACATGCTAACTGGCTATCCATTCAATTCAATGGCAGCGATAGCATCGGCGTGACATTTTGTAATGTAGCGGCGAATCTAGCGGTTTAGTCAGTGTAAAGCATCGCTAGGTATTGGCTTTGACACCCCTCATTAACCAGGCCGTTTTCCGTCCAAATCGGTCGGAAAAGTAGTTTAAAAAACAAGTCGAAACATGCTAACTGGCTATCCATTCAATTCAATGGCAGCGATAGCAGCGGCGTGACATTTTCTAATGTAGCGGCGAATCTAGCGGTTTAGTCAGTGTAAAGCATCGCTAGGTATTGGCTTTGACACGCCCTCATTAACCAGGCCGTTTTTCCGGTCCAAATCGGTCGGAAAAGTAGTTTAAAACAAGTCGGAAACATGCTAACTGGCTATCCATTCAATTCAATGGCAGCGATAGCAGTGGCGTGACATTTTCTAATGTAGCGGCGAATCTAGCGGTTTAGTCAGTGTAAAGCATCGCTAGGTATTGGCTTTGACACGCCCTCATTAACCAGGCCGTTTTCCCGGTCCAAATCGGTCGGAAAAGTAGTTTAAAACAAGTCGGAAACATGCTAACTGGCTATCCATTCAATTCAATGGCAGCGATAGCATCGGCGTGACATTTTCTAATGTAGCGGCGAATCTAGCGGTTTAGTCAGTGTAAAGCATCGCTAGGTATTGGCTTTGACACGCCCCCTCATTAACCAGGCCGTTTTCCCGGTCCAAATCGGTCGGAAAAGTAGTTTAAAAAACAAGTCGAAACATGCTAACTGGCTATCCATTCAATTCAATGGCAGCGATAGCATCGGCGTGACATTTTGTAATGTAGCGGCGAATCTAGCGGTTTAGTCAGTGTAAAGCATCGCTAGGTATTGGCTTTGACACGCCCTCATTAACCAGGCCGTTTTCCCGGTCCAAATCGGTCGGAAAAGTAGTTTAAAACAAGTCGGAAACATGCTAACTGGCTATCCATTCAATTCAATGGCAGCGATAGCAGCGGCGTGACATTTTCTAATGTAGCGGCGAATCTAGCGGTTTAGTCAGTGTAAAGCATCGCTAGGTATTGGCTTTGACACGCCCTCATTAACCAGGCCGTTTTCCGGTCCAAATCGGTCGGAAAAGTAGTTTAAAACAAGTCGAAAAACATGCTAACTGGCTATCCATTCAATTCAATGGCAGCGATAGCAGCGGCGTGACATTTTCTAATGTAGCGGCGAATCTAGCGGTTTAGTCAGTGTAAAGCATCGCTAGGTATTGGCTTTGACACGCCCTCATTAACCAGGCCGTTTTTCCGGTCCAAATCGGTCGGAAAAGTAGTTTAAAACAAGTCGGAAACATGCTAACTGGCTATCCATTCAATTCAATGGCAGCGATAGCATGGCGTGACATTTTCTAATGTAGCGGCGAATCTAGCGGTTTAGTCAGTGTAAAGCATCGCTAGGTATTGGCTTTGACACCCTCATTAACCAGGCCGTTTTCCCGGTCCAAATCGGTCGGAAAAGTAGTTTAAAACAAGTCGGAAACATGCTAACTGGCTATCCATTCAATTCAATGGCAGCGATAGCATCGGCGTGACATTTTGTAATGTAGCGGCGAATCTAGCGGTTTAGTCAGTGTAAAGCATCGCTAGGTATTGGCTTTGACACGCCCTCATTAACCAGGCCGTTTTCCCGGTCCAAATCGGTCGGAAAAGTAGTTTAAAACAAGTCGGAAACATGCTAACTGGCTATCCATTCAATTCAATGGCAGCGATAGCAGCGGCGTGACATTTTCTAATGTAGCGGCGAATCTAGCGGTTTAGTCAGTGTAAAGCATCGCTAGGTATTGGCTTTGACACGCCCTCATTAACCAGGCCGTTTTCCCGGTCCAAATCGGTCGGAAAAGTAGTTTAAAACAAGTCGAAACATGCTAACTGGCTATCCATTCAATTCAATGGCAGCGATAGCAGCGGCGTGACATTTTTAATGTAGCGGCGAATCTAGCGGTTTAGTCAGTGTAAAGCATCGCTAGGTATTGGCTTTGACACGCCCCCTCATTAACCAGGCCGTTTTCCCGGTCCAAATCGGTCGGAAAAGTAGTTTAAAACAAGTCGGAAACATGCTAACTGGCTATCCATTCAATTCAATGGCAGCGATAGCATCGGCGTGACATTTTGTAATGTAGCGGCGAATCTAGCGGTTTAGTCAGTGTAAAGCATCGCTAGGTATTGGCTTTGACACGCCCCCTCATTAACCAGGCCGTTTTCCCGGTCCAAATCGGTCGGAAAAGTAGTTTAAAACAAGTCGGAAACATGCTAACTGGCTATCCATTCAATTCAATGGCAGCGATAGCAGCGGCGTGACATTTTCTAATGTAGCGGCGAATCTAGCGGTTTAGTCAGTGTAAAGCATCGCTAGGTATTGGCTTTGACACGCCCTCATTAACCAGGCCGTTTTCCGGTCCAAATCGGTCGGAAAAGTAGTTTAAAACAAGTCGGAAACATGCTAACTGGCTATCCATTCAATTCAATGGCAGCGATAGCAGCGGCGTGACATTTTCTAATGTAGCGGCGAATCTAGCGGTTTAGTCAGTGTAAAGCATCGCTAGGTATTGGCTTTGACACGCCCCCTCATTAACCAGGCCGTTTTCCCGGTCCAAATCGGTCGGAAAAGTAGTTTAAAACAAGTCGGAAACATGCTAACTGGCTATCCATTCAATTCAATGGCAGCGATAGCAGCGGCGTGACATTTTCTAATGTAGCGGCGAATCTAGCGGTTTAGTCAGTGTAAAGCATCGCTAGGTATTGGCTTTGACACGCCCTCATTAACCAGGCCGTTTTCCCGGTCCAAATCGGTCGGAAAAGTAGTTTAAAACAAGTCGGAAACATGCTAACTGGCTATCCATTCAATTCAATGGCAGCGATAGCAGCGGCGTGACATTTTCTAATGTAGCGGCGAATCTAGCGGTTTAGTCAGTGTAAAGCATCGCTAGGTATTGGCTTTGACACGCCCCCTCATTAACCAGGCCGTTTTCCCGGTCCAAATCGGTCGGAAAAGTAGTTTAAAACAAGTCGGAAACATGCTAACTGGCTATCCATTCAATTCAATGGCAGCGATAGCAGCGGCGTGACATTTTCTAATGTAGCGGCGAATCTAGCGGTTTAGTCAGTGTAAAGCATCGCTAGGTATTGGCTTTGACACGCCCTCATTAACCAGGCCGTTTTTCCGGTCCAAATCGGTCGGAAAAGTAGTTTAAAACAAGTCGGAAACATGCTAACTGGCTATCCATTCAATTCAATGGCAGCGATAGCATCGGCGTGACATTTTCTAATGTAGCGGCGAATCTAGCGGTTTAGTCAGTGTAAAGCATCGCTAGGTATTGGCTTTGACACGCCCTCATTAACCAGGCCGTTTTTCCCGGTCCAAATCGGTCGGAAAAGTAGTTTAAAACAAGTCGGAAACATGCTAACTGGCTATCCATTCAATTCAATGGCAGCGATAGCAGTGGCGTGACATTTTCTAATGTAGCGGCGAATCTAGCGGTTTAGTCAGTGTAAAGCATCGCTAGGTATTGGCTTTGACACGCCCCCTCATTAACCAGGCCGTTTTCCGGTCCAAATCGGTCGGAAAAGTAGTTTAAAACAAGTCGGAAACATGCTAACTGGCTATCCATTCAATTCAATGGCAGCGATAGCAGCGGCGTGACATTTTCTAATGTAGCGGCGAATCTAGCGGTTTAGTCAGTGTAAAGCATCGCTAGGTATTGGCTTTGACACGCCCCCTCATTAACCAGGCCGTTTTCCCGGTCCAAATCGGTCGGAAAAGTAGTTTAAAACAAGTCGGAAACATGCTAACTGGCTATCCATTCAATTCAATGGCAGATAGCATCGGCGTGACATTTTCTAATGTAGCGGCGAATCTAGCGGTTTAGTCAGTGTAAAGCATCGCTAGGTATTGGCTTTGACACGCCCCTCATTAACCAGGCCATTTTCCCGGTCCAAATCGGTCGGAAAAGTAGTTTAAAACAAGTCGGAAACATGCTAACTGGCTATCCATTCAATTCAATGGCAGCGATAGCAGTGGCGTGACATTTTCTAATGTAGCGGCGAATCTAGCGGTTTAGTCAGTGTAAAGCATCGCTAGGTATTGGCTTTGACACGCCCTCATTAACCAGGCCGTTTTCCCGGTCCAAATCGGTCGGAAAAGTAGTTTAAAACA
>JAINUG010001752.1:0-17687 GCA_029706075.1 Aldrovandia affinis
CCACCAGATGGGGCTGTCGAAAGACGGGGCCCTGTCATTCGAATTTATGGGCTCCGGCCAAGCGCTGCTCCTAAGCAGAGAGGGACAGAGCTAAATTCCACCACACTTTTAAATGTTTAACTTTGTAATAGAGATCCTGCATATACATATATTGCCAACATTTGGGCCGCATAACAAGCATATTAAAATTATAGATCACTGGCATTAGGCCATTGAATAAAGTATGGGGCAAAATGTATTCCTGTATTAATAAAGCTGTTATTAAGTTAAACAATTTAAGCAAAGGCATAATACACAGTTGGGGCAGCTCAAGGTTGGTTATATTTGTTTAGGGCCGTGTATGCCAGCCCAAGGCTGGTCATTTCTGCCTAAGTCTGTGTATGTTTGCTCAAGATTTGGCTATGTCTGTTTATCCTTTTGTTAATCTGTTAAATGGGGAAAGAATGAAAAGGCGAAGTTGAAGGGGCCTCAGAAGGATGGGCCTCTACGAAGTCAGGGGAGGGTCGAGCCAGGGGGCGTGGTGGCCAACCTCCAAGGAGGAATGGAGGAGATTAAAATGTGTGCACGGAAGAGGGGGCAACTGTTTTTGCGCGCAAATTCAGCCAGGTTGTTGTATCTAACTTGTGTTATATGCAATAAACCGTATTTACCTCAGACTCTGACGATTGTGCTGTTTTGGGGCAGCGTTCGAATTCTGCAACACTGGGGATCTTTTCCACAACTTGGGCAGCTTTTAGGTTGTTTAACTGATGCTTGTATCTGGTGAATGGGTTTTGCCTGTCCCTTATTGTAAGTTTTTTTATTAGGTGCTGTGTACTTTGTTCTGGCAGACACTGCCAATACTTGGGAATCTTCCTCTGACTATTTTAATCTGATTCTGTGACATTTCAAACTGTTGAGGGATTTCTATAGCTTTAACTAGCATTAGGTCCTCACCTTTATACAGCAGTCTTTTCTGGACTTGCTTTTCTCTGACTCCCGCAATTATGGCGTCAATCAACATGTCGTCTGAATCAACGTACTCACAATCCATGAGAATGAGTCTCAAATCCTTTTTTTCCTTTGTTTGAAAGGATGTCTGGCTATCCGTTTATTTTTCCTTGGCCTAATGTAGCTGGCAAACTTATCCAGTACTTTAGAAGGATAATCTTTCGCACTGTCAGCCCAGTCTAACGTCTTGTAGGTTTCCCTACCTTCCTCTCCAATCCATGTTCCCAACCAACCGGCTCGTCATTTAGCCATTAGTTCAGAGAGAGGACCTTCAAAGACCAATGTGGCATGATTTCTGAGTCTTTCAAACTCTTGATATAAATGAGGAGCATCCCAGTAAATTATTTTGCGAAGATGCCATTATAATTTTTTTTTACAGACTTCTGACACCATGTAACAAACTACAAACAGCACCCCCGACTCAGTAGGAAGACGTATCTTTTAACAGTGGTGGGCCGTCAGGGCCTGCAAGGCCTTCTCTGCTGGCCTAAAAAATATCTGAATCACAGACTGATGTTAATTATATTTTTCCATGAATACTTATTAAATAATTCCAAATGGTCTGTCCGCTTCCTTTCATAGCTTTTCTGGTTGCGCTGCTTCCAGACGTGTATTTTCATATTAAAGCATTTAACCAATCACATTTCAGCCATCATTTGTTGCCAGGGTCAAAGAAATCTGCCTGGAGGCCTTCACAATCAGTTCTGCAGGCCCTGTAGCATAAAATAAGTGTTGATCAAACTGTTGCTTCAACCAATCAGATTTTGAGTTGGGACACAAAGGCCTTCTAGAAGGCCTAGGTAACGTCAGCGTATTCACACCCTTTGATTGGATAGTCAGAGAGTGTCTGACTATGATGTAATGTGATTGGTTAAATGCTTTAATATGAAAATACACGTCTGGAAGCAGCGCAATCAGGGGAAAAGCTATGAAAGGAAGCGGACCATTTGGAATTATTTAATAAGTATTCATGGACAAAATATAATTAACATCAGTCTGTGATTCAGACATTTGAGCGGACATTTTCAGCCCTAAAGCGAATTAAAACTTATGCCAGAAATACGAAAGGGCAGGCTCGACTTTCAGCATTAGCTTTGATGGCGATAGAAAATGACTTCTTGATGGAACTGAAACACACGGATAATCTGTACGACAGAGTAATTGAACTCTTTTTGAGGAAAGAAAGGGGGATGGATTTTGTGTACAAATAATAAGGATTTTTGGTGAGTAAAATATTGCTATTTTCCTAAATAATATTGCAATTTTATGAGGTTATTATTGATGATTTTTTATGTGTGTCGCAGCTGTAGCACCCCGGGTTTGTTTCTTCAGTAAAGGCATTTATTCTGGATACACGAGTTATCTATCTTCGATGCAACGGCAACGGGTGTCTGTTCGGTTTGTTTTTGCACTTTGTTTATTTATCTTTCTTCAGTCATGTTTCATTCTCGTTCTGTTCCACGTCTGTCATTGTTCCTGTTCGAGTTCCTCTCCTTGTCTTGTCATGCACTTCGGGAAATTCTATGTTTCATTTTTTTAGGGAGGAGGAGGAACGCATAAAGAAATCTGCGTGCGAATAAAGCGGAACATGAGAAACGTACAGAGATAAGACGAGAGAGAATGACAGCGATAGTTAGAAGCATGAGATAATTAGTGATTAGTAGTGTTAGTAACTTAATCTAAATCCCTAATGTTAGTAGATTAGTTGGTTAGTACTATATACATCTAACTAATATATACAAAGTGTAATTAGAAAGTAAGAAGGAAGTAAAACGAGATTAGAAACGGAGACGGAAAAACCGAAACATAGAATTTCCCGAAGTGCATGACAGAACGAGAATGAAACATGACTGAAGAAAGATAAATAAACAAAGTGCAAAAACAAACCGAACAGACACTCAAAACATAACAATAAGATGGCTTTTATATCCATAAAATAGTTATTGAGGGGTGGATTGATTCAGACGGAGCACTACTGAAGGCCTAGGTGTGAAATGCACGGCCCGCCACTGTCTTTTAATAATAGTAACCGGCTACATACGGATACCTAGAAGGGACCAAGCACACTGAAAAGTCACTGGATATGTGTGTGCCTGGGGAGGTTCTACGAACTCCGGTCTGAAGGGGTGCGGTGTCTTGAGATGTGTGTGGAGTGAAAGTCTGTTTGTTGTGTGTTCCCCAAAAGGACATCCCCCCACCCCCCCTCGGAGGAGGCAGGCTGTCATTGAGTTTAGATTATTTTAGTTTGTTATTTTAGTTAATTGTTCTTGCCCAAAAGCTTCTCGGCAAGTAGGGTGAAGACGTTGTGTTTGTGTTTTACTTTAACCTGCTCTCCCACTGTCTCTCTCCTGTTTCTGGGGGGAGAGACAGAAAAAAATAAAGATCCAGTCCGTAGACTGGCAAAACCCCACTATATCAATGATAAATGATATATAATAGGAAAAAAATAAATATAAATGAACATACATGCGTACAGACACACATACAATGCGTACATACATACACACACTCACACTAAATATATTATTATTGAACAAGAGGACAAATCTAATAAAAAATCGAATCTAATAAAAAAGTAAAACTAAGGATTTAAAAAAAGAAAAGAGTACCTGTTGACCTGACAGTTGTCCTTGCGCCCCAACCCTGTTGACCAACACCCCCGTGAGGTTAAATTAAAAGAGATGTAAAATATATAATGTTTGTTCAGTATATTTGTCCATGAACATGTATACATACCCACACATACACATAAGAATATAATTGTCACTCCCCGTTGGAGAACAGAACAGCAGGACACGGAATGGAGTTGACGGTCCAGTAACCCGATTTTTATTATTGTCTCTCCCAGATTCAGGAGAGAGAGAGACAGCGAGACAGCACAGCTAAATAAAACAATGAAAATCTTAGTTCGTTGCCCTCATGGGTCCAGATCACAAAACAATAAACAAAAACAACAAACTAAATTAAACACCGCCTTCTGGCAAAACATTCAACACAACCAGAGACATTCGCAACTTTTCAGTAGCTCTCTTCCGGATCAGCATTTTTGCTCTCACCAACCTTCTCTTCCCATGTTCCAGACACCTACTAAGGGAGCATAGCAGTTTTAAGCACACAGGTAGGATTATAATATGTAAGACATGTGTGTGTGCTGCCTGCTCTGCCAGTAGGCGTGGCCGTTAATCACCCCGATTCCCCTACAGAGACCGATGCCTTCCACACCCCTCCATCGCCAGAATGTGGCCAGGGCCCATTCGGCTAGGCAGACACCTCCCCCTCCCAGGAGAGGAAGTCCGAGCAACAATTCGGGGACCCCAGCCCATAGACCACCCGGGAGCAAAATGGCTGCAGAGCCAGATACCACCAGTTGATCCTGGAGTTGGCATCCTTAATTCTATGGAGCCACTGAGGGGTACATGGTTAGTAAAGAGGGTAAAGGGCTTGCCCAGGAGGTAGTACCAGAGGGTGAGAGTGGCTCACTTGATTGCTAGGCACTCTTTTTCAATTGGAGACAGCTTCCGTCTGATGTAACACACCAGTCGCTCCTCCCCCTCTCGTTCCTGGGACAGGTCCGCACCCTATCTGAGGCATCAGTCTGTAGGAGAAAAGGCAGGGAGAAATCAGGGCTGATTAACAAAGGGCTGCCACACAGAGTTGCTTTAATTTTCACGAACTCCGTCTGGCACTGCTCCATCCACTGGATGGAATCTGAGGAAAATAATTATCCAGTCCCAAAAAGGATAACACCAGTTTTTTTGACAGGCAGAAATGGCAGCGGTTTTATCAATCAAGGGTCTGCCCTGCCCCTCAACCAAGAGGAACCCCCAGATACCATACCTCTCTCCGCCCAATAGCGCACTTACCTGGATTAGCAGTGAGCCCCGCCCCCCTCAGCATCTACAGGACGACCCGCAATTGCTGCATATACCACTCCCAGTCATTGCTATAGATGATGATGTCATCCAAATATGCAGTGGCATACACAGCATGCAGTTGAAGTAGGCTATCCAATAGCTGCTGAAAGGTGGCTGCATGCAATCCATGCAATCCAAATAGCAAGGTCAGGAATTGGTGTTAACCGACCGGAGTAGAGAATGCTCTGATTTCTCCCTGGATGGTGGAGATAAGGGAATCTGCCAGCAGCCCTTGGTTAAATAAAAGCGAGCAGTGCCCAACCAGTCCAGCAGCTCAGGGGCAGTGGGCAGAGGTTGCTAAATTTCAGCTGGAAAAAGCCTCCTTATATACAGCTAACTGCTGTATGTATATGTATAACAATGTAAAGAAAACATCAACATAAAGTGTCTCTTAATAGGGCGTTGGGCCACGACAAGCCACCAGAACAGCTTCAATGTGCCTTGGCATAGATTCCACAAGTGTCTGGAACTCTACTGGAAGGGTGGAATACCATTCCATAATTTGGTGTTTTGTTGATAGTGGTGGAAAACGCCGCCCCAGAATCTCCCATAAGTGTTCAATTAGGTTGAGATCTAGTGACTGAGTCAGCTATGACATATAGTTTACATTGTTTTCATGTTCATCAAACCATTCAGTGAGCACTCGTGCCCTGTGGATTGGGGCATTGCCATCCTGGAAGAGACCACTCCCGTCAGAATATAAATGCTTCACCATAGGATGAAAGTGATCACTCTTGTGTATTTATTGCAGTTTACCATGACCTCTAAGGGGTTTAAGTGGACCTAAATTGTACCAGAAAACATGCACCCCACACCATAACAGAGCCACCATAATCCTTAATTTACTGAAGTGTTTCCTTTATTTGGGCAGTTACCTGTACTTCTATTAAGATATGAACTAAAAAATCAACATGTTTTGTTGTATTTGATTTGTAAACTATCTACTCCTGGTGCTCTTCCAGAATGAATCAGAGACATGGCCTTCCTAATCTCCCTCAACCTTCCTAGCCTTTTTGCTATGGGGTCATCCAGAGCTTTGACCTGTTATGAGACAGTTTAGGAACCTCAAATTTGAAAAATAAACACTGCTGGGTGGCTCATTCTGTTAAGGCACTGTTCTATCTGTGGATGAGCCCCATGGTCTGGTATCAAATCCAGGGAGGGAGGAATTCAATCAGTCAGATTGTCTCATCCCACAACACTAGCCCCTGCTGGTCAATTGGTTGCCCACAGTCTGCAGGTATAAAGCTGCACACAAAGTGTCTTTCTCTGACAAATGTCTGCCCAAGCTTAATTTGTAGACTGCATTATGAAAAGAAGCGCTGTCTGACATCATGTGTTTTTGAGGAGACTGCATGCTTGTCTACACTCTCCCGAATTGACAACAGAGGTTGCAGCAAGCACGGTTTAGAATCCAATTGGAAACTTTCCCATTTTGAAAAGAATTGGTTATAATCCTTCTGGATCAAACTGCGAATTGATAAAGTTTTTTGTACAAAAATCCTGAAATACCTCATTTATAGCCTTAGTCCCTGTGACCACCGTGTTGTTTTTATCCCTTATAGATTCAATTATATTGTTAGCCTCTCTCTTTTCTAGCTGTTGTGCCAGCAACTCACCTGCTTTCTCTCTTCCCTCATAGAAATTGCTTCTCAATCTAAATATTGTAAATTCTACCTGTGGAGTTGAGGATCAGAATTGTTTTGGGAAAGTCCCTTTCCTAGTCTTTTCTATTGTAGATTCAAGCAAGGACTGAACCACATATTGGGGTGGGGGGGGATAATTAAATTGAATGTTTTCTATCTACAAATTATTGGGGGACAGATGACTGTTTTGAATATTGGAGGGGACATGTCTCACTGAATGCCCTGACTGGACAGGTTCTCAAGACACTGTGACATCTCCTTCCCTCGCTCAGTGAACCAGGATTACATACACAAGAACATAAGGATACATAATGATGCGAACAAATCGTTCGGCCCATCTAGGCTCGTCATTTCCTAGTGTAAACAATATCCAGTCCTGCATCAAGCTAGTACTAGAATGCTCCAAGTGTATCTGCCTCAACTACCTGACCTGGCAAGCTGTTCCAGGCATTGACAACTGTGGTTAAAAAAATATATAAACTTCTTGATATCTGTGCGGAATTTGCCTTTAAGGCTACGATTACACTGCAGGCCTTGATACCCAGTTCAGATTTTTTGCCTATATTGGATATTTTTGACCACTGGTTTGCATCTACTGTTAAAAGACCCATGTCCAATACCTATGTTTACACAGTTTACACTTGAAACAACCAGCATGCGTACACGAGGGTTTGGATACCGATACGGAAGTAAACAACAACCATGTCGGCACAACCATATCGCCATCTGCAATGGACGCAACCGAGACAGAATTAATCATTCAATTATGTTTTATTTTATTTACATATTTATTATCTCTGGCGGTCAAAAACATTTTTGATGCGATACATCCCCTGTATTTTAGGCTGTACCGACTCTTCACCCCACAGGTTTAAAAGGCACGTAACCTCTGTATTTGTCCACTGGCCTGTGCCTTCGTTCTCCATTATTTCACTTCTGGTTGTACACGTGAAACTTTACACATCATTCAAATGCAAAAAGTATAAGGTCCCTAATTTGGTGAATCAGGACTGTGTCTGTAACAAAGTGAGGACGGTGGTGCTTTAGGGCGTCTAACGCAATTAGATAATTTCGTGACTTAGGACGATAGCGCACCTCCGGCGCAGTTGTAAAAGAGGTTGGATTAACTTTAAAAAAATACATGTGGGTGTGGTGGGGGTTTGGTTTCATAATGGCCAATCAGAACACATATTTTCTATCCCTTTAAATACCAGTGCGCTAACGCTATAGCAAATTGGCAATTTCCTGACAAGGATGAAAGTTTTGCGCGACTGCGCCAGGAGCGCTTCTCAAAAGAGGAGAGCGATTTGCTTGTGGGGGAGGTGCGGAAAAGTTGGCGCGCGAATCAGAGGGGGAAAACAAGGCACACATTAATTTGTTATTTTCATGATTTGAGTTTATATTTTGAGACCTACATTGTTAAAAGAATGTGTTTTATTTTTCCATCAATTTTTTCCTTATTTGTAGGCTTTCCAACTTAAAAAACGTTTATTTTCTTCTGACTTAATGTAATTGTTAAATGGAAAGCAATAAATAACAAACTCACAACTGCAACTAGGCCTGTTTCATTTATGTTCGTCATGCATTAGGCCTACATGCGTCACCCTGGAGTGTGCATCACAAACCACCTGGATATCAAAGGAGAGGACCCTCTTCTGATTCACATAAATGATACCATGATCAGATGGTGCGCGCAACTGCACATCTGTGCAGTCAATGCCACCCAAGACCCCAGGGAATCCACATTGCATATAAAAATCCAGTTTAGTTCTCTGCTGGCTGTCGGGTGTAGGAAAAGTAATAAACTAATTTGCATGTTGGACAAGACTGGAAGAAACTGCATGTACAGCCGAACTGATAGCCGTCTGGCTAACACCGGCTACCAAACCCAGGATATCGCTCACGGTATCGCCTTCGGCGTCCAATTATGTACTCCATTTTCTGTAGTGTAAATGGAAAGAATAAAACCCTTACACATAAGAAAAACAATGTGCATACAAACATATATTTATTTAACAGGTGTATCTTACTGAACGGTAGCGATGGATGGCCTGCTGGCCTACAGTCTTTCATGTCCGTGCATTGAATAACCACAAGCTGTGGTGAAATAGTTTTTAGCTCAATGTGGGGGGAAATTCACAATATTCACGAAACATTCTCATGTGATTTCAGATAACCTTATGTTCATATGTGCGCATCAATAAAGACACCAAATTGCACAGAGCGCCAGCGTTTGCGTTAAGAGGTGATCGAGTTGGACGTTAATGCAAACTCATTATTTGACACCAAACTTGCATAGCGCCCGACTGTTTTCATTGTCACACCCCCTATTGCGCTGCCCAACCCATAGTCGCGCAAACGCCTTCATTGCACACCACGAAATTGCCAAACTCGGGGGAGACGGGAAATATTCCATTTGCGACAGACGAAACTGGCAATTCGCTAGCGCTAGGTCATAACGCCGCTTAGCGCCAGCACAAAAATAGGGCCCTAAGAGTGTCGCATTTTGAATGACGTGCGAATCGTAATGACAGCGAAATTCCAATCTGTGAATTTAGATGACAGTCTAGATGCAGGCAGATATCAGATTCCTATCAGATTTAATTCCACATATGAATGTGGCCCAAAATTAAACTGAAAATATCTGATTCCATGTGCTTTTTTCCTGTTTACACATTCATAATACATACCTGATATGTGCTACCTGAGCAAAAAATGTGAATTGGGTCACTTTTATCAGATGATGTAAACGTAGCCTAAGTCATTTCCACCTGTGTCTTGTGTATATATTATTTATTTGTGTCTCTTGTTCTGGTAACCAAACATAAAAATGTAATAACCTCAATCAAATCCCCCCAAAGTCTCCATTTGCTAAGTTTGAATAGAATAAGCATCGTCTTTCCGTAACTTTTACCTTTCATACCGGGTACAAATTTATTTGCCGTTCCTTGTGCTTTTTCAAGAGCTAACCTATCGGTCACCCCATTTTTCCGGTTCTTACTGAAATTTAAGCAGTTCAAGTGCAGTGAATAACCTGAAATGATACAAAGGTAAGCGGTAAACTGCCAGAGGTTAAAAACAAAGTTTAGGTTACCAAAAACGGAAAAATAATGTCAATTTCAGAGTTATAAAAAAAGGCCCTTTTCACATAGCAAGTAATGGGTTAACAACTTACAGCTGTTCTGCGGCAATTGAAGTAAATTAAGCCTTGAAAGTTGATGCAAACAATTCCTGCAGGTGTTCCAACTTTCGTTGATTACTTACAAACCCTCTGTCTGTATAAAAGCAGACTACACCCTCTGAAGTATTATTTGGACAATATTGCACTGCAGGAAGCAGTATATTGCTATCATAATGGCGAGAAAAAAGCAATTAACAAAGGAAGACAGACAGACCATTATAACCCTTAAAATTGTAGGTCTTTCCGTTAGAGAGATTGCAAAGAAGCCCAAGGTGTCAGTGAGTACAGTTTCCTACACTATCAAAAGGCACTTGGAAACTGGAGGAAACTCAGACAGAAAGAGGTCTGGCAGACCCAAAACCACAACAAAATCAGAAGACAAGTTTCTGAGAGTCAACAGCTTGCGTGATAAGCGACTCACAGGACAACAGCTTCAAGAACAGCTTAACAATAGTCGAAGTAAGGAAGTCTCAGTTTCAACTGTGAAGAGAAGACTTCAAACTGAATTGAAATCTTTGGTTAATCATGCAGGGTTTTTGTTCACCGTCGAGTAGATGAAAGGATGGTTCCTCAGTGTGTGACACCAACCGTCAAACATGGAGGAGGAAGTGTGATGGTCTGGGGCTCTTTTGCTGGATCCAGAGTTTGCGACTTGCACAGAGTGACTGGAACCCTGAACCAAAAGGGCTACCACAGCATTTTGCAGCGCCATGCAATACCCTCTGATCTACGCCTAGTTGGTCAGGGGTTCATCCTACAGCAAGATAATGACCCAAAACAGGGGCCTCCCGTGTGGTCTAGTGGTTTCAACATCCGACGCTGGCCACGGCGACCGAGGTCCGATTCCCCGTCGTGCCAGAGTCGGCTCTGGCCGGGAGTGCCCCGGGCGGCAATTGGCTGTCCGGCCCAGGGAGGGGGGAGGGAAGCCGACACAGTTCGCTGCACACAGGAGTGGTTCTGAGGTGCCAGAATTACAGTCGACAGCATGACGAGTGCTGTCTCGGAGGAGGCAATGCTTCGCCATTGTCACAGGGCTACGGCAGCGAACTACGAGGGAGGGGATTGAACTAAGAATAGCGGGACTGATTGGCTACCAAATTGGGAGAAAAACAGGAGAAAATCAAAAAAAAAAAAAAAAAAAAAAAAAAAAAAAAGATAAGGCCTCCCTCTCTTCCTCTTGCCGCCCTCTGGCACCCAGTCCATTGCCACACTCACTGGTCGTTCTCTTGGCAGTCGGAGTATGTGTCCAGCCAGTCTTCTTCTCCTGTCAGAGACCATGTCAGACAGTAGTGCCACTCCTGTCCTTCTCATCACTTCTTCATTAGTGATGTGGTCTCGCTATGAGATCCTCAAGATGGTTCTGAGGCATCGTCGGTGGAAGACATCCAACATGTTGGTGATGCTGGCTGTCCTCATCCACGTCTCACAGGCGTAGGTCGCCATTGGAACACTCCTGCAGCTTTGCTAATTGTTGTTCGTACATCCTTCTCCACGTTTCTTGTGCTCGAGATGTTGCTGCTGAGGTACGTGAAGTTGTCGAAGTACTCAATATCATGCTTGCCTAGAGAGAGTGGTGGGTGATGTTGGTCCTGCCCGATGATCATGGCCTTGGTCTTCTCGTGGCTGATCCATAGACCAACCTTCCCTCCGTGCTCATGGAGATTGCAGGTCATCTCTTGTAATGCAGATTGGGTATGACTAATTATAGCCAGATCGTCTGCAAAGTCCAAGTCAGTCAGTCTGTCCTGTCCCCACTTGATGCCGAAATTTGTCCCGGCAAGGGTCTTCCTCATCACAAAGTCGATGATGATAAGGAAGAGTAAGGGTGACAGGATGCAACCCTGTCTTACACCGGTCACAATGTCAAAGTCATCGGTAGTGCCACTGCTGGTTCTGACTTGACAAGTGGAGTTATGGTACAGGGCTCTGAAGATGTTCACGTACTTGGATGGCATGCCGTACAGCTGGACAATCTGCCACAGTGATTCATGGTGGATGCTGTCGAAAGCTTTCTTGAAATCGATGTAATTGATTATGAGGGTCATCTGGAGTTCTAGGCACTGCTCAATGATGTTACGAAGTGTGAAGATCTGTTCGGAGCAGGACCATCCCTTCCGGAAGCCAGCTTGTTCTTCTCTTAAGATGTTATCCAGACGTCTTTAGGCGTTGGAGCAGTACACTGCAGAACACCTTGCCAGGGATAGACAGCAGTGTGATGCCCCACCAGTTGTTACAGTCACTGAGGTTTCCCTTCTTGGGCAGCGTCACGATGACCCCACTTCTCCAGTCGACAGGAACATCTTCGGAGTGCCAGATCAGGTTCAACAAGTGGGTGAGGCTCTCCACAACGACCTCTCGACCGCGCTTCAACAACTCAGTGGATACTTCATCGAGTCCCAGCGCCTTGATGTTTTTGAGGATCTTGATTGCTCTGGCAACTTCAATACCTGATATCTCGTCTGAAGTAATGTTCAGAGTTGGAGCTAGTGGTTCCTGGTCAAGGTTGAAAAGTGTGGGAGGTGTTGGCTGGTTTAGCACTTCGCAGAAGTGCTCCACCCACCTTGCCTCTTGCTCTTCGTCGCTCAGAAGAGCCCTGCCATCCTTGCTCCTGATTGGCACGCCGGAGCTGCTTCTAGAGCTGGTTAGCTCCCGCACGATCCTGTACAGCGTCTTCATCTCGTTCTTCTCTGCTGCCTCCTGTGCCTCCCTTGCTTTCTCCTCTAGCCACCTTCTCCTATCATTCCTGCAGCTCTTTTTAACTTCCTTGTCCAGGGGTCTGTACTTCTCATCTTCCATCCTCCATCTCCGGAGCCCCCTCTTCTGTTCTCTTCTTATCTTAGCCATCTTCCTTTCATCAATCAAGTTCCACGTCCTATCTGATATCCATCTTTCCTTGTTGGAACCCCTTCTTCTCCCTAACACTGCCACGGCGGTCTCAGAGATGGCGCGGGAGAACCAGCCCCACTGCTCCTCGATGGATGATGGATGTTGCAGTACCTCGAGCTTCTTGCTTAACTCCTCACAGTAGCTTTTCGATATAACGTTGTTCTTCAGCTTGTCCACAGCATAAGGTCTTTTGGGTCGCACCGTTTGCACCTTCTTTAGCTTCAACCTGATCTTGCCCACCACAAGATAGTGGTCTGATCCAACATCTGCTCCTCTATGGGAGCGAACGTCTACCAGTGACGAGCGCCACCTTGTGCTGGTACAGATGTAGTCCAGTTCGTTCCAGGTGTTACCATCAGGTGATACCCATGTCACCTTGTGGATCTGTTTGTGCTTGAAGAAGGTGTTACCAATGCTGAGACCATTGGTGCTGGTTAACATCAACAGTCTCTCACCGAGCTTGCAGACCCGTGTGGTCCCACTGTGGTGTGAAGGCCCCTTCTGTCACTGTCAGACTGTCAGAACTACCTTAGAAGAAAAGAAGAAGACGGTAGGCTTCAAATCATGGAATGGCCAGCACAGTCTTCAGACTTAAACCCCATTGAGCTGGTTTGGAATGAACTGGACAGAAGGGTGAAAGCAAAGCAACCTACAAGTGCAACACATTTGTGGGAACTACTGCAACAGTGTTGGGAAGAACGTTCCGAAAAATATTTAATTTCCATTGTAGAATGAGTGTGTTCGGCTGTTATATCTGCAAAAGGTGCCTACTTTAATGAGTCGAACAATTTAGATTAATTTTTGTTAAACAAAATGATTCCATGAGTTCTTTTTTTAAATCTCCAATTGTTTTATTTATTCTATGCTTTAATTTCAGAGTACATTTCAGAAAACTTTTGACCGGTAGTGTATATCTTTCTTGTAGTGTAGTGCCCAGAACTGCACACAGTACTCTAAGTGAGGTCTGACAAAGGCATTGTATAACATCAATATAACCGCCTTTGATTTATGCTCAATACTTTTTGCTATATATTCTAGCATCATGTTGGCCTTTGTCACAGCTGCCACGGAACTGCCACACCTAATTTTTCTACTCCCCTAAAATACTCCTGGCTGTCTTATATTTTTATTTCCCACATGCATAACTTTACATTTAGCAATTTTGTTTTGTATCATCTGCAAAATCAACTATTTTACTGCTAACATCGCTATCAAGATCATTTATGTAAATAAGGAAGAGCAGGGTCCCTAGGATCAATCCCTGCAGTAACCTAACTGTTACCTTTCATTCAATCAGTTTAACATCACAACTATGGGAAGGTATATTCAACAGTGCAGCATTGGGCCACTAGTCAAGGAGCACAACACGCATGGCTAAAACGTGCAATAAATAAGCAGAATGTAGTCCAGCTCAATGAGCTTGGTCAATAAGAAAAAAAAACCCACAAACTTTTCTTTCTCTGTGTTATACGTACGATGTGCAGCTGCCAACGATGATGTTTGTTGTAGTGTTACTACACCAATCTCTCGCAACTAACTATGATTACGCTTACCATGTTTAAATGCACTTTTTGTAAGTTGCTCTGGATAAGAGCGTCTGCTAAATGTCATAAATGTAAATATAAGTATACCCCTCCCAGTTTGCTGATCTACAGTCAAATGGGAAGGAATCCCCACTACACAATAGAATAATCAAAAAAAGGAAGCGAGTCAATTGGGTCTCAAACCTCAAATAAAAAGCTCATAATCTGTCACAGTGGCACACCCCAGTCCCACCCCGGAACAATACACATGCCTGATAATAGGTAGGCATGATAGGCTGAAATGACTGGTTAGCATAGATGGAGTGAGGCATCGGTCCAACAGCTCCTGCAAGAAAGATAAAATCACACCGATACATAACGTAGTGACACATAGCGGTATCATCACCACTCTCAGTACAACAATTTGCACTAATACGCATTGAACACTCTTGCAGAGGGGGCTCTCGCACTCTGTATAGTCTCAATAACTGATACAGTCTCATCCCATCAGGGTACAGACATGCAGACACCACCTCCGGGGCCGAGGATGCCAAATTGTCCCGTTCACCTGAGACAGCTGGCCGTGGAATTGGGATCTGCAACAACAGGGCCCAATCAGAATTACAGAAACCCTGTCTCTTCGAACTCTGTCCAGTACTGCAGGGAAGAGAGCTTTTCAGCCCTTGTCACAGTCAGCCAGTGGCCCCTATTGCAAACTGGATGTGTTGCATATTGAACTATATTTGAAATGGTCTCATATGAAGCAAGCGGAGGGGAGGCACCAATACTGCAGCCATGAGGCCCAGTAATTTCTGACCTAGGTAAACTTGAATTCTCCGATCCAGTCAGAGACTGGACCCTGTTCAGAGAGAGGTGGGCTCGCCTAGAACATGACTCCAACTCCAAGCCCATTTTCCAATTTATCACAAAGCAAAATTTCCCTAAGTGCGATATCACAAATGATGCGTCACAGGTCATCCCTCTCTCTTTACACACAAATCAGCCAGTCGTCCAGACAGTGGTGGGCCGTCAGGGCCTGCAAGGCCTTCTCTGCTGGCCTTAAAAATATCTGAATCACAGACTGATGTTAATTATATTTTGTCCATGAATTCTTATTAAATAATTCCAAATGGTCTGTTCGCTTCCTTTCATAGCTGTTCCCCTGGTTGCGCTGCATCCAGACGTGTATTTTCATATTAAAGCATTTAACCAATCACATTTTTGCCAGGGTCAAATAAATCTGCCTGGAGGCCTTCACAATCAGTTCTGCAGGCCCTGTAGCATAAAATAAGTGTTGATTAAACTGTTGCTTCAACCAATCAGATTTTGAGTTGGGGACATGAAGGCCTTCTAGAAGGCCTAGGTAACGTCAGCGTATTCACACCCTTTGATTGGATAGTCAGAGAGTGTCTGACTATGATGTAATGTGATTGGTTAAATGCTTTAATATGAAAATACACGTCTGGATGCAGCGCAACCAGGGGAACAGCTATGAAAGGAAGGGAACAGACCATTTGGAATTATTTAATAAGTATTCATGGACACAATATAATTCAGTCTGTGATTCAGACATTTGAGCGGACATTTTCAGCCCTAAAGCGAATTAAAACTTATGCCAGAAATAGGGGCAGGGCAGGCTCGACTTTCAGCATTAGCTTCGATGGCGATAGAAAATGACTTCTTGATGGAACTGAAACACACGGATAATCTGTACGACAGAGTAATTGAACTCTTTTTGAGGAAAGAAAGGAGGATGGATTTTGTGTACAAATAATAAGGATTTTGGTGAGTAAAATGTTGCTATTTTCCTAAATAATATTGCAATTTTATGAGGTTATTATTATTGATGCTTTTTTATGTGTGTCTCAGCTGTAGCACCCCGGGTTTGTTTCTTCAGTAAAGGCATTTATTCTGGATACACGAGTTATCTATCTGCGATGCAACGGCAATGGGTGTCTGTTCGGTTTGTTTTTGCCCTTTGTTTATTTATCTTTCTTCAGTCATGTTTCATGAGAGAGAATGACAGCGATAGAGACGAGAGAGAATGACAGCGATAGTTAGAAGCGTGAGATAATTAGTGATTAGTAGTGTTAGTAACTTAATCTAAATCCCTAATGTTAGTAGATTAGTTGGTTAGTACTATATACATCTAACTAATATATACAAAGTGTAATTAGAAAGTAAGAAGGAAGTAAAACGAGATTAGAAACGAAGACGGAAAAACCGAAACATAGAATTTCCCGAAGTGCATGACAGAACGAGAATGAAACATGACTGAAGAAAGATAAATAAACAAAGTGCAAAAACAAACCGAACAGACACTCAAAACATAACAATAAGATGGCTTTTATAGCCATAAAATAGTTATTGAGGGGTGGATTGATTCAGACGGAGCACTACTGAAGGCCTAGGTGTGAAATGCACGGCCCACCACTGCGTCCAGATAATACAATATTCTTAACTCTGTCTGTGCAATGGGGCCAGGGCATTTGAGGCATAGCCAAGAAACTTCCTGTGGAATGGCAATATTCTGATGTGGAAATATGCGTCCTTCAAATCTATTGAAACAAACCAATCATTCTGACGAACGCAGCCCGGGAGCTCATGCTACTTGACCAAGCGAAATTGATATTTCTGGAGTGATTTGTTTAGCTAT
The DNA here is from genome assembly GCA_029706075.1 of Aldrovandia affinis. Lineage (NCBI taxonomy): Eukaryota > Metazoa > Chordata > Actinopteri > Notacanthiformes > Halosauridae > Aldrovandia > Aldrovandia affinis. The sequence continues at coordinate 16,797 of JAINUG010001752.1, forward strand.
TCGAGAATGAAGACCACCATTTCTTTGGTAATAAAGCACACATTTTATTACAGTTTCCATGTAAAACAAATTACCAAGCCATGTTTTTACCTCCTTAACCAGATCTGGGAAGATGAGGAGGAGGTAATGAGTCGATTGGGGATTTTTATCCATTAGGGACACAGTGGGTATAGGCAAAGGAAGCCCTAGCTTTGAGACCATTTAACCAGCCTGAAACCACTGCCCAGCTGAGAGGAAGTGATGGGTAGAATGGTGCTGCCACGAACGTTCTCCATGAAAGCAGTTAGGAATTTTTTTCTACTCATAGTTAGTTTAGTTTTTGAATATCTTTCTGCAGCTTAAATTGAACAAGCTGCCCTGTTTAATGAAAACAACTTGTCACATGCTGTGCGACACAACTTGGATTGGAACAACAGGATGCAGGGAATGGAGTTATCAGTCTGCGGAGTTATCAGTCTGTGTTCCAGCCACCTACTAAGAGAGAAGAGCAGTTTTAAGCACACAGGTACAGTTAGATAATTCTGCACAGCTGTGCACCCTAGCTGCCCTGCCAGAAGGCATAGCCGTTAATTACTCTTATTCCCCCCCACTTAGACCGACGCCTTCGACACCCCTCCACCACCAGAATGCGGCTGAGGCCCATTTGGACAGACAGATTCCCCCCTCCCGGGAGAGAAAGTCTCCTCAGGGCATTTGCAGAACCTGGCCGGTGGACCACCCAGAAGTGGAAAGGCTGTAAAACCAGATACCTACGAGTGATCCAGGAATTGGTGTCTTTCATCCTGTGGAGCCACTGGAGGCGGTACGTGATTGGAGTAGAGGATGAAGCATTTGCCCAGGAGGTAATACCGGAGGATGAGAGAGGCCCACTTGATCAACAGCACTCTGTTG
>JAINUG010001753.1:0-17686 GCA_029706075.1 Aldrovandia affinis
AAACAGAGGCCTTAACGTTACATGTGAAACAAATCTGCTTAAAAATAACTTCATAATTTCTGCTTGATTCGTTTTCAAAACATATCAGAGTTATGTAGAAGCAGAATTACAAAAGAGCGTCGTTCCTGGGTTCAGTCATTTTCCGCGCGGTGATAGCCCTGCCTACTGTCGTGGAAATTAAAACTCAGCAGGATCAGAGAGAATTCCTTTAAACAGTATTAAAGCTTTAATTACGAGCAGCTGCACGGAGACCGTGTCACGCAGAACAGCGAACCTCCCGCCTTCAAATTCAAATGCATATTTATATCCAACACAACGGAAGGGGAGGGAACAATCACAAGGGGGAAGTAACAGGGCGTTAACTTACAGGTAAATGGAGCTATGGGCTAACATGAAGATATAACAGGTTGTTAGAACAGCCCTCCCAGGGTCTTAAACCAATGGGAAGGAGGTTTCCTGCCGTGGGAACAAACAACTTTGATAACATAAAACAAATCTGTGCTGAAGGAGAGACAATAATAATGGGCGACTTCAATTACCCCTCTATCAATTGGGAGATAGTGACAGGTCAGGGCAAATGTGAAGAGGAGTTCATAGATATGGTCAATGACTGCTTTTTTGGTACAGTCTGTTACTCAGCCTACAAGAGGAAATCAATACTGGATCTGGTTTTGTGTAACAATCCTGATAGAATTTGCAGCACAGAGGTAGGAGAACCAATAGGAGCAAGTGACCACAGTGCAGTTCTTTTTGATATTTTTTGGCAAGTTAAGACAGCCTCCTCTAACTCTCGAATTTTTAATTTTAGACGAGCTGACTTTAATACAATTTCAAAGAACTTGGGAAATTATATATAAACCATTGACAGATATTTTCAGTCAATCCATAATCACTGGAGAAATACCAGATGACTGGAAGCAGGGTAGTATAATTCCAATATATAAGAAGGGGAGACCGTACTGACCCAGGGAACTATAGGCCTGTCAGTTTAACTTGCATCGCATGTAAAATGCTGGAATGTATTATTAGGGATAAGTTGGAATCATTCTTGAAAAATAATAGTATTTTAAGGGAGAGCCAGCATGGATTTCTCAAGGGGAGGTCATGCCTAACAAACCTCCTGGACTTTTCGAAGAGGCTACAAAGTGTGTTGACCTGAACCAGGCTTATGATGTTATATATTTGGACTTTCAGAAAGCATTTGACAAGGTACCACATGAGAGGCTCATTGCTAAAATGAAATCAGTAGGAATTGTAGGAGTAGTTTCACAGTGGGTTAAAAATTGGCTGCAAGGGCGAATACAAAGAGTAACAGTAGGTGGGGCCAAATCTGACCTCGGTGCTGTGGGCAGTGGTGTCCCGCAGGGATCGGTGCTGGGACCTCTGCTCTTCCTTATTTACATAAATGATCTGGATATGGACATTAGTAGCAAAATAGTTAAATTTGCAGATGATACTAAACTTGGGGGTTTGGCAAACAGTTTGGAATCGACAAAAGTAATCCAAGATGATTTAAACAAAATCCAAAAATGGGCAGATACATGGCAGATGACGTTCAATATTGCTAAATGTAAAGTAATGCATGGGAAATAAAAACATTAGACAGGAGTATTTTATGGGAGGAGAAAAGTTAGTAGGTGTTCAATTTGAAAAGGATTTAGGAGTTGTAGTGGATCAAAGCCTATCTGCATCAAAGCAGTGTGCTACAGAAAAAAAAAAAGCCAACAGGATGCTGGGATACATAGCAAAAGTATAGAGTACAAATCCATCCATCCATCCATCCATCGTCTACCGCTTGTCCTGTTCGGGTCGCGGGGGCAGCGTCCTAAGCAGGGAGACCCAGACTTCCCTCTCCCCGGCCACTTCGGCCCAGCTCTTCGGGGGAATCCCAGGCGTTCCCAGGCCAGCCGAGAGACATAGTCTCTCCAGCGTGTCCTGGGTCTTCCAGGAGCCTCCTCCCGGTGGGACGTGCCGGAACACCTCACCCGGGAGGCGCCCAGGAGGCATCCTAACCAGATGCCCCAGCCACCTCATCTGGCTCCTCTCGACGCGGAGGAGCAGCGGTTCTACTCTGAGCCCCTCCCGGATGACCGAGCTCCTCACCCTATCTCTAAGGGAGAGCCCAGACACCCTGCGGAGGAAACTCATTTCAGCCGCTTGTATTCGCGATCTCGTTCTTTCGGTCACTACCCACAACTCGTGACCATAGGTGAGGGGTAGGAACATAGATCGACCCGGTAAATCGAGAGCTTTGCCTTTAGGCTCAGCTCCCTCTTTACCACGACAGACCGATGCAGCGTCTGCATCACTGCCGACGCCGCACCAATCCGCCTGTCGATCTCCCGCTCCATCCTTCCATCACTCGTGAACAAGACCCCGAGGTATTTAAATTCCTCCACTTGGGGCAGGATCTCCTCCCGACCTGGAGAGTGCACTCCACCCTTTTCCGGCTGAGAACCATGGTCTCGGATTTGGAGGTGCTGATTCTCATACCAGCCGCTTCACACTCGGCTGCGAACCGCTCCAGCGAGCTGGAGGTCACGGCCCGATGAAGCCAACAGGACCACATCATCTGCAAAGACCAGTGACCCGATCCTCAGGCCACCGAACCGGACCCCCTCAACGCCCCCGGCTGCGCCTAGATATTCTGTCCATAAAGGTTATGAACAGAACCGGTGACAAAGGGCAGCCCTGGCGGAGTCCAACCCTCACCGGGAACAAGTCCGACTTACTGCCAGCAATGCGGACCAAGCTCTGGCACCGGTCGTACAGGGACCGAATGGCCCGTATCAAGGGGTCCGGTACCCCGTACTCCCGGAGCACCCCCCACAAGACTCCCCGAGGGACACGGTCGAAAGCCTTCTCCAAGTCCACAAAACATGTGTAGACTGGTTGGGCAAACTCCCATGCACCCTCCAGGACCCCACGGAGGGTGTAGAGCTGGTCCACAGTTCCGCGACCAGGACGAAAAACCACATTGCTCCCCTTGAATCCGAGGTTCAACTATCCGACGGACCCTCCTCTCCAGAACCCCTGAATAGACCTTACCAGGGAGGCTGAGGAGTGTGATCCCCCTGTAGTTGGAACACACCCTCCGGTCCCCTTTCTTGAAGAGGGGACCACCACCCCGGTCTGCCAGTCCAGAGGCACTGCCCCCGATGTCCACGCGATGCTGCAGAGTCGTGTCAACCAAGACAGCCCCACAACATCCAGAGCCTTGAGGGACTCCGGGCGGATCTCATCCACACCCCGAGGCCCTGCCACCACGGAGCTTTTTAACCACCGTGGCGACCTCAGCCCCAGAGATAGGAGAGCCCACCCCGAGTCCCCAGACTCTGCTTCCTCGCTGGAAGGCGTGTCGGTGGGATTGAGGAGGTCTTGAAGTATTCCCTCCACCGACCCACGGCGTCCCGAGTCGAGGTCAGCAGCGCCCCATCCCCACTGTACAGAGTGTTGACAGTGCACTGCTTCCCCCTCCTGAGACGCCGGATGGTGGTCCAGAACCTCCTCGAAGCCGTTCGGAAGTCGTTCTCCATGGCCTCACCGAGCTCCTCCCATGCCCGAGTTTTTGCCTCAGCGACCGCCGCCGCCGCGCTCCGCTTGGCTCGCCGATACCCATCTGCTGCCTCCGGAGTCCCACAGGCCAAAAAGGTCTGATAGGACTCCTTCTTCAGCCTGACGGCATCCTTCACTGCCGGTGTCCACCAACGGGTTCGGGGATTACCGCGCGACAGGCACCGACGACCTTGCGGCCACAGCTCCGGTCAGCCGCCTCGACAATAGAGGCACGGAACATGGCCCATTCGGACTCAATGTCCCCCGCCTCCCCGGGACATGGTTGAAGCTCTCCCGGAGGTGGGAGTTGAAGCTCCTTCTGACAGGAGACTCTGCCAGGCGTTCCCAGCAGACCCTCACAATACGTTTGGGCCTGCCAGGTCTGACCGGCATCCTCCCCACCATCGGAGCCAACTCACCACCAGGTGGTGATCAGTTGACAGCTCCGCCCCTCTCTTCACCCGAGTGTCCAAGACATGCGGCCGCAAGTCCGACGACACGACCACAAAGTCGATCATTGAACTGCGGCCCAGGGTGTCCTGGTGCCAGGTGCATATATGGACACGCTTGTGCTTGAACATGGTGTTAGTTATGGACAATCTGTGACAAGCACAGAAGTCCAACAACAAAGCACCATTCTGGTTCAGATCGGGGCCGTTCCTCCCAATCACGCCCCTCCAGGTCTCACTATCGTTGCCCACGTGAGCATTGAAGTCTCCCAGCAAAACGAGGGAGTCCCGGAAGGAGTGTTCTCCAACACCCCCTCCAAGGACTCCAAAAAGGGTGGGTATTCTGAGCTGCTGTTTGGAGCATAGGCACAAACAACAGTCAGGACCCGTCCCCCCACCCGAAGGCGGAGGGAGGCTACCCTCTCGTCTACCGGGTGAACCCCAACGTACAGGCACCGAGCCGGGGGCAATAAGTATTCCCACCCCTGCTCGGCGCCTCCCACCAGGGGCAACTCCAGAGTGGAAGAGAGTCAACCCCTCTCAAGGAGACTGGTTCCGAGCCCATGCCGTGCGTCGAGGCGAGGCCGACTATATCTAGCCGGAACCTCTCGACCTCCCGCACCAGCTCAGGCTCCTTCCCGCCAGAGAGGTGACATTCCCGTCCCTAGAGCTAGCTTCTGCAGCCGAGGATCGGACCGCCAAGGCCCCTGCCTTCGGCCGCCGCCCATCTCACACTGCACCCGACCCCTTTGGCCCCTCCCATGGGTGGTGAGCCCATGGGAAGGGGGTCCTACGTTGCCTCTTCAGGCTGTGCCCGGCCGAGCCCCATAGGTGTAGGCTCGGCCACCAGGCGCTCGCCCTCGAGCCCTACCCCGGGCCTGGCTCAGGGGGGCCCGGTGACCAGCGTCCGGGCAAGGGAAACGTAGTTCCATTTATGTTCGTCATCATAAGGGGTCTTGTGAGCCACGCTTTGTCTGGTCCCTCACCAAGGACCTGTTTGCCTTGGGTGACCCTACCAGGGGCATGAAGCCCCCGACAACTTAGCTCCTGGGATCATTGGGACACGCAAACCCCTCCACCACAGTAAGGTGGCAGCTACAGCAGTGAAAAAAGCCAACAGGATGCTGGGATACATAGCAAAAGTATAGAGTACAAATCAAAGGAGGTTATATTAATGTTATATAACGCCTTTGTCAGACCGCACTTAGAATACTGTGTGCAGTTCTGGGCACCGCACTACAAGAGAGATATTGAAGCTCTTGAAAAAGTCCAAAGAAGGGCAACTAAACTGATACCTGGTATGAAAGGTAAAAGTTATGATGATAGACTTAAGGCACTCAATTTATTTAAACTTAGCAAACGCAGACTTAGGGGGATTTGATTGAGGTTTTTAAATTCCTAAAAGGGATTAACAAAGTAAAATACCAAAGATTTTTAAGATAAGTGGGGTCAGCAGAACAAGAGGCCACAGGTGGAAATTAGTTAAAGGCAAATTCCGCACAGATATTAGGAAGTTTTTCTTTACACAGAGAGTTGTCAATGCCTGGAACAGCTTGCCAGGTCAGGTAGTAGAGGCAGAAACGCCGGGCTATTCAAGGCCAGGCTAGATGTAGTACTAGATGTTCTTTAGATTAGGACATGATGAGCCAAGATGGGCGAACGGCCCGTTCTCATCATTATGTATTCTTATGTTCTTATGTAACTGTTCCTTTGAAGTTGTGGCGCGAAAAGCCCTTTGTCTCTGACTTCTGTGGGCAAACTGCAGCGTCACACTGAATTAATTAGTGTCTACTGTCCACCTCTGTGGATGTGGTCTAGCATCCCAACTCGATACAAATTTCTTCCTCCACACTGACCCTGGCTCTGCTACGAGTTTCACATGGAATGAATGGTAACGACAATGATTGGGATGGGGTTAGCTGATGTCGGATCAGCGCTTGACTGCACTGTGTAGGCTATATAACTGTTGCGCTGTGCAGCACAACAGGCCGTGTATTGTATTACAATTTGCAATAACTACCCAGAATGCTTAGTACATGGCATTATTCAAAAGTATTCATTTTAAAGGTATGATCAAAAATACATGGATCAGGTTCCGTGTGCTAAAATACTTTGGTTTCTATGTAGGCTACTAGCCTACATTTTGCATCTGCGATTGCAGTGCCTCTCTTAATACCGTAACTGTTACCGAAAACAATATCTTGCTGGAGCCGGACAACTGTTGTAGGTGTAGTTGGTTAGTACACTCTGGTTTCTCTTCAGATCGTATAAATCTTTCGCCTTTTACTAAAGATTTCCGTGGAGAGGAACATTTCGAGTATCAACTAATTTTTCGATGCCCTGCTTCACGGCAGGGTTTCCTTTCTGTGTGAAAATGTCATTCTGTGGGCAAACTGCAGCGAAGTACAACGGACAACTGTTGTAGGTGTAGCTGGTTAGTACACTCTGGTTTCTCTTCAGATCGTACTCTACTTGTCTGGCAGGGGAGATACCATGATCACGAAGGTGGTTGTGGTGTGATACCTTGCGGAAAAGTATCAGTGCTTGGGATACTCTCCTTTTGTACGGGCTTTCCGTCTTTATAAAGACGAGGAGCCTGTGCATTGGTTGGGTGCCCAGAGCGCATTTCCTTACTTTTCCCATCTATTCCTTTGTCCCTCTCTCTACATCTTCTTTCCTTCTGTTCTTGAGGGCCTGGTGGTGAGATCGGAGTAGCAGTGGCTTGTCCGCGGCTCCGTTTGAACCCCAGGCCGACGGACAAGGCCGGACCCCACCTAGCGCTTTGGGGGAAAGCAGGTACCAGTGGCTTGCCTGCGGCCTGCTGAACCTCAAAGCGCAGAAGCCAGGACAGCACCCCAGGAGACCCCTGCCCGAGGACACCAGGCGCCATCCGGGATCCGGACAACTGCTGCAGGACGCCCAGGCCCGGAGACCAGAGGGGAGTGCAGAGCTGCCCGGCGAGGAGGCCTGAAAGGGTTTTCTCACCGGGCCTACCCTAGCCGACCTCCATCAAGGCCTACGCTCCCCAGCTTTTTTTCTCCACCCTGCAGCAGGACCACCAGGCGGATCCCGGAGGACGAGGTGCCAGCAGCGGCAGTGCGGAGGGCCGGACCGGAGGAACCACCTGCCACCCGGACGACGTCGCGGGGCCCAGCCACGAACTACCACCCACGAACTACCACCCGGGATTCGTTTGGGCCTACTCTGATCGTCGCTCAGGCCTGCAGGAAAGTTCCCCATCAGCGGCCCTGGAGGAGGCCTTTGCGGCCTACTCATCCGGGGCCTCTGCTTAGTTTCCGGCCCTCCCGGAAGGAACACCATTTTTGGGTGTGCTGTCCTTCTCTTTTGTGCTTCCTAGGTGGGGCCCTACAGACCAAGAAGGAAGGGAGATGGCGTCCCGACCAGCTCCCGGGATGCGCCGCCATTTCGCCGTCCGTATGACGTGGAACCCAGGGGAGGGAGAAGGAAGCAGCACCACCACCGGCACCATGGCGGGATCGGGGCCTGGAGGCGCAGCTGAGCAGGGCGCCACCGGACCAGCAACCGCCGGACAGGCCGGTGGGGAGAACAACCACCGTGCTGCCCCCAATCCAACCACCCCTGGGACAAGAGTGAACAGCATGACCCGTCTTGAATTCAGCAGGGCTGTACTACAAAAAGGTATGGGTTTTGTGCCGAATGACCTGAACTGCCTGGTAAAGGTCCCTAATGCAGTAGATGTATTTGAAATCAGCTTTAAGAATGCCAATGTCCTGGAGAGATTCTGGAACCTCTTTAGAGAGGGGAAGGATAGGAGCCCCCTGAAAAACTTTGACGTTGAGCCTCTGTCTGACACCGAGAGCAAAGTGGTCACTGTGCAGTTTTATAACGAAGCTGTACAGGACCACGATGTTGCAATGTGGTTGGGCAGGTATGGCTCCGTCAAGTCCGAGGCAAGGAGAGTCCTCGATGAGGATGGGGTGTGGACTGGGGCCAGAAAGTGGCTGGTCCAACTACAGCCTGACCCAATGTCGGTTGGAGGTGTGAGACACATCCCCAGCACCATTACGCTGGGGAACAACCGGGGCGCAGTTTTTATTACGGCATGCCCAAACTGTGCAGGCGATGTGGTGAGTTAGGCCACTTGGCTGCAGCCTGCACAGTGGTTAAGTGCAAGAGCTGTGGAGGAGAGCACGAGACCAGGGCATGCCGGGACCCTAGACCCTGTAACTTGTGTGGGGTAAGGGGGCACCTCTTCGAGACTGCCCTCTCTCATATGCCAACAGGGCTAGGGGAACTGCGCCACAGTCTCACCCCCCCAACCCCCTCCCCCCACCATCAAATACAGCCACGACAACCCAGCCTGACCCACCTCAGTTTCCCTCACTACCTACCCAAACTACAGCACAACCAGACTCCCAGACACCCCCACTACAGTTGAGGAGGAGGCGGACTCGAAACCCTCAACACGGTGGAAGAGCCCACCCTCTCCTCAGACAACACATTACATTTACATTTTACATTTTAAGCATTTAGCAGACGCTCTTATCCAGAGCGACTTACAAGATGTGCATCAATACATGGTAGGAACAATCACAGTTAGCGCACGAGATCAGTGCAGGAATACAGCAATAGACATCATTGCAGGCATCTGCGTACCATACCTGTAACACCGGGAAGGAAGAGGTATTTTACAATGTTTACAAAATGTACAAATTATTTTTTTTTTTTTTTTTTAAATAAAGAGTATAGTGTTGAACAAGTAGACAGTGGTGAAGACAATTTAGCTAGATGGACAGAGATCAGGGGTAGTGGAGTCTGAAGAGGTGGGTTTTGAGTCTCTTGCGGAAGATTGGAAGTGATTCCGCAGTCCTGACCAATTGCGGGAGGTCGTTCCACCAACGAGGACCAGGACAGAGAAGAGGCGAGACCGCGAGGAGCAGCTGCCAGGCGCCCGGAGGGATGGGGCAGTCAGTCTGCCAGCGGAGGCGGAGCGGAGAGGTCTGGACGGGGTGTAGGGCGTGATGAGTGACTGGAGGTATGGGGGAGCAGTACCTCTGGCCGCTTGAAAAGCAAGCACCAGTGACTTGAATCTGATGCGTGCTGCGATGGGGAGCCAGTGCAGAGAGGAGAGTAGAGGGGTGACGTGGGTGAACTTCGGCTGGTTGAACACCAGGCGAGCAGCAGCGTTCTGGACTAGTTGCAGTGGCTTGATGGCACAGGCCGGAAGGCCTGCCAGCAAGGAGTTGCAGTAGTCCAGACGTGAGATCACCAGGGCCTGGACCAGGAGTTGAGTGGCCTCTTGGGTGAGGAACGGTCGGATCCTCCGGATGTTGTGGAGGGAGAAACGGCAGGTCCGAGTGATCGCTGCAATATGGCTCGAGAAGCACAGCTGGTTGTCCAGGGTTACCCCAAGACTCCTGGCAGACTGGGACGGAGACACTATGGAGCCTTCCACGGTGATTGATGCATCAATCATCGGGAGCCCTTCGCTGGGAGGAAGAGCAGCTCTGTCTTCCCCAGGTTCAGCTTCAGGTGGTGGGTGGACATCCATGCGGAGATGTCAGCCAGGCATGCAGAGATCCGTGCCGGGACCTGGGTATCAGATGGAGGGAAGGAGAGAAACAGTTGAGTGTCATCAGCATAACAGTGATAGGAAAAACCATGAGCAGAAATAACAGAACCAAGTGACTTGGTGTACAGAGAAAATAGGAAGGGTGACCCTGGTAGAGAGGGTGCGGGGGGAGAGAAGGGATCCTCTCAGGCCACCTGGTAGGACCGGTCAGCCAGGTAGGACTCAAACCATGTCAACACAGATCCAGAGATTCCCATCTCGACGAGAGATGAGAGCAGGATCCGGTGGTCCACGGTGTCGAATGCCGCCGACAGGTCGAGGAGAAGGAGGACGGAGCTAAGGGATCGGGACTTAGCGATGTGAAGAGCCTCTGTGACCGCAAGGAGAGCAGTCTCTGTGGAGTGGCCTGCTCTGAACCCAGATTGGTTAGGATCAAGCAGGTCGTTCTGTGAGAGATGAGCAGACAGTTGATTATAGACAGCCCGCTCTAACGTTTTGGAAAGGAATGGGAGGAGAGAGACAGGTCGGTAGTTAGAGATGACAGCAGGATTCAGAGAGGACAGATTCAGACCCCCTCCGACTGGTCCAAAGTAAAAGGGAGAAACGAAAAATTAAACAAAAACATAAATATGTCAATAAACCAGAAATGCCTACTCCCATCGCACCTAGCAATAGCCCTCAACCTCTCCCTCCATCAAAACCCATCCAGACAGTCTCAGACCCCCAAACAACCACAACAATCAAAAAGCCTAAAATAACCCCCGCTCCAAAAATCACAATCCCCAACAAAAGCCCCCAACAGATGGTCACAGTAAAACACCCGACCTTAACCTGCCCCAGTGGATACTGGCCGCTTCTGGTCCTCGGACACCCCGGACAGGGAACCAAAAGATCCACCCCAAGGGCCCTCCGCCTCTGGAAAAAGGGGGCCCCAGGGCCAAAATCCATCGGCCCTGTCTCTCCAGGGCGGACCTTGCCAGGCGGTGGTAGGGGAGAACAGGTGAGCAGACCTACCCAGGGGCGGAGAGGCGCCCATCAAAACCAGATACGGTCATTGACCGTTTAAACCAAATATGTAAAGACATCCGTCAACAGCAATAAATCTGGTTCATGCCCATCCCTGTAATAATTTTTCCCTGTATTTTATTTTTTTTTTCATGGCAATTACAATTACAACAATCAACACCCGTAGCATTAAAGATCCCATCAAACGGCATGCAGTTTTCTCCATCCTGCAACAGCTGCCCTCAGACGTCATCCTCCTACAGGAGTGTGGGATTCCCTTCCGCTCCATGGATGACAGTCTGAGGGAGGGATGGAGAAGGGGAGACTCTCTCTGGTCGGGTTCCAATGTATCGCGAGCTGACGGGGTCGGCACGTTGATCAACAACCCCTATGTCAGAATAACATCATCTGACATAGTAGAGAGTGGGGAATCCTCGTCACCGACCTCGACGTCGGGGTTCCCACACCGGGTGATCAACGTGTATGGCCCTAATAGCCCGGCCGAGAGGGCCTCCTATTTCAAAAAATCAGATCGCTTATCACCCCACATACGCCGGTGGTCGTGGGGGGAGACTTCAACTGTGCCCTTAGGGATGAAGACCGCAGCAGACCAAGGAGGGACAAATCCAGCAGGGAGCTGCGGTCCATCATAGAAGATTTCTCCCTCCATGACGCCGGGGTGCCTCCCCCTCAATACACATGGGTGAGTTCCTCTGGCGCCTCCTTCTCCAGAATTGACATGTTTTTGCTCTCTTCAGGCCTGAGAGTGCGCTCCTATAGCATCGGAGCAGTGCACTTCTCAGACCACCACAGGGTGACCGTGTCCTTGGACTGGGAGAAGACCATCACGGTGGGTAGGGGTCCGTGGAGGATGAATACCAGCCATCTCCAGGACCCCAAAGTGCGCCTCTCCTTCTCGAGACGATACCTGGAGTGGGTCACACTAAAACCCCTCTTTGACTCCCCGATAGAGTGGTGGGAGATGGTGAAGGATCGGGTGCGGGGCTACTTCCGGGCAGTCGGACGGAGGAAGGCAAAGGAAAGGAGGGCAGCTTACAACCACCACAATGCTGCCCTCCAAAGACTGAGCCTCCTCCAGGCCCGAGGCTTGGAGGTCAGTACGGAGGTGGCCCAGACTAAACAGCATCTCTCTGCCCTCTGTCGGGAGGAGCGGAAAAATACATCTTCCGCTCCAAACTCCAGGGTCTCGAGGAGGACGAGAGATGCACTCGCCACTTCTTCCGCAAGGCACGGTCAAGGAAAACCGACATTCTCTCCCTGTATAATAACGCAGGGGTGGTGGTGTCTGAAGAGGCAGAGGTCCAGGAGGTGGCCAGGGAGTTCTACCTGGGTCTGTATGCCAGCAGGCCCACGGATGGGGCTCTCATGGACACCTTCCTGGACGGCCTGGACAGACGCCTGGAGGAACAGAGCATGGAGGGGGAGCTGAGCGCCGAGGAACTCACCCGGGCCGTGCGCTCCCTTAACCTACATAAAGCTCCTGGTCCTGACGGAATCCCAGCTGAGTTCTATCAGGCCTTCTGGGATCTCCTGAAGGACGACGTGGCGGATGTCTTCAGAGCGGCTTTCAGGAGGGGCGGCTGGGTGACTCGCTGCGACAGAGCTCAGTGGCCCTTGTCCCAAAGAAGGGGGACCTGAAGGACCTCCGGAACTGGCGGCCGATCAACCTCCTCTCAGTGGATTATAAGATCATGGCCAAATCACTGATGAGGAGGTTCCAAGACCTGCTACCAGCGGTGATCGGCCGCAACCAAACATGCAGTGTACCTGGGAGGTCCATAAATGAAAATCTGCTCCTCGTGAGGGATATAATCATCCACTCCGGGAGCGCAGGTCCCCTTTAGGCCTTCTCAGCCTTGATCAGGAGAAGGCCTTTGACAGGGTTAGCCATGTGTGCCTGGAGAGGGTGCTAGAGAGGTTTAACTTCCCAAATCCTCCGGCGCTGGACCAGAATGTGTTTGCGTGACATCTCGGGCAGAGTGGTTGTCAACAAGCACCTCTCTGCCCCATTTAACATCAGGTCCGGCGTCAGGCAGGGGTGCCCTCTAGCGTCCCTCCTGTACGTCATCTACCTCGAGCCGTTTCTGCAGGCCATCCGGCGAAACAAAGACATCAGGGGATACCTACTGCCGGGTGGCAGTGGGGAGCGGCTTGGGGTGATGGCGTACATGGACGACATCACCATCGTTGGCACAGATAGTCGCTCCATCACCACCGCTACAAAGGTGGTGGACGACTTCTGTGCGGCCACAGGCGCCCTGGTCAACCGGGGCAAGAGTGAACTGTACCTGTCGCCGTCATGGAGTGAGTCACTAACCTGTTCTTTCCTGTACGCACAGAAGGCATAAAGCTCTGGGGGTCACCTTCCAGAACGACGGGGGAGGGAACCGGAGCTGGGAGGAGGCCCTCCGCCACGTCCAGAAAAAAATCGGGAGCTGGAGCGCACGGCCCCTGACAATGACGGGTAAGATCCTGGTCCTGAAGGCAATAGTCCTTCCCAGTTTTCTTTACATAGGGCGAGTGTTTCCCCCGGACAGAGCCACTAGTAAACTTGTGGCCAGAATGGCCTTCCGCTTTGTCTGGGGGAGCAATATGGAGAGGCTGGGAAGGACAACCCTGATGAAAGAGGAGGAGAAAGGGGGCAGGGGGGTCCCAGACATAACATCAATAATATTGGCACAGGGTCTGGCCGCACTGGTCCAGAACACCCTGGGGGGGGAGTCGGCCTCTGGTAAATTTGCTAAATACTATGCCACTCCCTTCCTCAGATCTATGGGCCTGTGTGGGCTGAACCACAATGTGCCATATAGCTGGGACCCCCCAAATGTATACAGGGCCCTGAGGGATTTTGCCTTTAGGACGGGATTGGTCGGGGCTGGGTTGCCCTCATGGACATACAAAAATATCATGTCCTTTTTGAGATCGGGAGAGACCATGACGCTCCCGAGGGGCAACCCAGCCTTGAACCCTGAAATTGTATGGAAAAATGCAAATCACAAAACATTAAACAATAAACAGAAAGACATCACATGGATGTCTGCTCATGGCTGTCTCCCCACCAGGTCATTTCTGTTTAGACGGCACTTAACCCTGACCGAGAACTGCCCCCACGGATGCACTGACTCGGAACATGTACACCATCTGTTCTGGGAGTGCTCCGTGGCCAGACGGGTCTGGGGCCTTGTTGTGTCCTCTGTCTCCCAGAACAGGCTCCTGCCGAGATCCTCCCTGACGACTGAGAGGGTCCTGTACGGCCCCCGTGAGGGATGTAGGACCCCGGAGCTGCAGCGCCAGTGGAGGATCATTAACACCGTTAAGCAGGTGCTGTGGGAGGCAAGGAACATCAAGGTCTTCCAAAAAATAACAGTGGACCTGTTCACTCTTCGGGGGAGGCTTCAAAACCTCCTCCAGGACGGCGTTTTGGTGGACTTTTTGAAAGACGAGAGAGGGGCAAGGAGGAAGTGGGGGGTGAGCCACTGGAAAGAAGTAATTATATAGCTCACCCCCCTCTCCCAGAGGAGGTGCACTCTGGGCACTCAAGCCCAAGCACGAACCTTTGTTTTTTGTTACTTTTGTTTGTTATTTTTGTTGTTTTTGTTTGTCTTGATTTAAGATTATATGTATTTCCAGTCTTGTCTGTTGTATAGTTTAGTCTGTCAAGTGGTTCCCCTGTCTTTGAAACCCTATTGTTCCCAAATATTGTTTTTTTGTTTTACCCCCCCTTTAGTTGGCATGCCAACTTTTAAATGAAAAGTTTTTGATAAATTGTTAAGAGTTTTTAAAACCAATAAAAGAACATTTTACTAAAGATTTCCGTGGAGAGGAACATTTATGAGTATCAACTAATTTTTCGATGCCCTGCTTCACGGCAGGGTTTCCTTTCTGTGTGAAAATATAAAATATGAATTGAATAAGCTAAGGATTGTTCATGCTAAGAATTGTCAATCCGTGCGTGCGATGTGAAGTGCTTTACAAAGTATGTCGCACAAGTTTACGAGAAACAGAGGCCTTAACGTTACATGTGAAACAAATCTGCTTAAAAATAACTTCATAATTTCTGCTTGATTCGTTTTCAAAACATATCAGAGTTATGTAGAAGCAGAATTACAAAAGAGCGTCGTTCCTGGGTTCAGTCATTTTTCGCGGGTGATAGCCCTGCCTACTGTCGTGGAAATTAAAACTCAGCAGGATCAGAGAGAATTCCTTTAAACAGTATTAAAGCTTTAATTACGAGCAGCTGCACGGAGACCCGTGTCACGCAGGACAGCGAACCTCCCGCCTTCAAATTCAAATGGATATTTATATCCAACACAACGGAAGGGGAGGGAACAATCACAAGGGGGAAGTAACAGGGCGTTAACTTACAGGTAAATGGAGCTATGGGCTAACATGAAGATATAACAGGTTGTTAGAACAGCCCTCCCAGGGTCTTAAACCAATGGGAAGGAGGTTTCCTGCCGTGGGAACGAACAACTTTGATAACATAAAACAAATCTGTGCTGAAGGAGAGACAATAATAATGGGCGACTTCAATTACCCCTCTATCAATTGGGAGATAGTGACAGGTCAGGGCAAATGTGAAGAGGAGTTTATAGATATGGTCAATGACTGCTTTTTGGTACAGTCTGTTACTCAGCCTACAAGAGGGAAATCAATACTGGATCTGGTTTTGTGTAACAATCCTGATAGAATTTGCAGCACAGAGGTAGGAGAACCAATAGGAGCAAGTGACCACAGTGCAGTTCTTTTTGATATTTTTTGGCAAGTTAAGACAGCCTCCTCTAACTCTCGAATTTTTAATTTTAGACGAGCTGACTTTAATAAAATGAGAGAGAATTTAAGTAATATAGATTGGGTTAAACTTCTAGATTGCAGAACTGTGAATGAAAAATGGACTATATTTAAAAGGGTTATTGTAGATGTACAGTGTAAATTCATCCCCAAAGTAAGGAAAAATAGGATGAAAAAACAGTCTCCACAATGGATGACTAAATCTTTACGGGTGATTTTGAGGCAAAAGAAACGACTGTATAGAGTATAAAAAGGATAACTCAGAGAGAAACAAGTTAGATTATTGTAATATGCGGGCTAAGGCTAAAAAGGAAATAAGATCAGCTAAAAGGCGGTTTGAAATTACAATTTCCCAAGATGCAAAAAGTAACTAAGATTAACCAATACGTGGCTGTGACTAGTTATTTATCGCAACTTTGTTGTTTTTACGATATCCTGAACAAGGTTTCTTCATTTTCCCACAATGCAACAGAGTATATTCCTACAATCAAAAAAATGCGTGACATGTATACAGAATAAAGCGCCATAACTTTTTGGAAAGTGGAAATATGTCCTCTAATACAGAATGTGCGTTCATCATTCGTTTTATATTGATTAAACACAAGAAAACCACTAAAGTAACATCAATTGGGAAAGCATAATGGCAAAACAAATACTGTATCCACCTTGGCAAAAGTGATCAAAAACTGATGAGATTTGAATCGTCCTTGTATTGTGCACTAGCGCCCCCTACCTGTAGAAAACGATTTGAAAAAGCTTACAGCACCCGGTATTCCCAGGCAGTCTCCCATCCAAGTACTGACCAGGCCCAACCCTGCTTAGCTTCCGAGATCAGACGAGATCGGGCGTGTTCAGGGTGGTATGGCCGTAAGCAATCGCTGTTGTGTCAAATAGCATAATATCTGTATTATTAGGCCTTCAACATTTGACGTTTTAAATGGAAAAGTAACAAAACTAGTCGTAGGCGACTGAGTACCATCCAATAGCGTATTTGTACTTGTAACTCAGCTCAAATTTGAAAGGTTTTAAATTCAGCTTTAACTGAACTTCCTACAATGCATGAGAAAGCAATATCCTCACATTAACAGTAGGTCACGTGTAAAGACAGACTCAACAGGAATTCCGATATTACGGACATAACGTTTTATCGCAGTACGACGCAAGTGGCGTTGTTTCCAAAACTTGCCGTGAGCAATGGCATATTCCTAGTTGTAACCCCGATTAGGCCGCGGAATATCTAAATGGCACATGGTATAAGCCTGCCTCTGGTGTCTAAGATCCGTGTCAGTGAACAAGCATGTTAAATTGAAATGTAACCAACCTGCGAACAGGACAAGAAAAGCCGTCTTTTCTCAGCGTTTTGTTCTCGGAAAGGAAATTCAGAACAAAGATTTATCATTTCACCGCAATATCAGGAGAGCGCGAACGCAGTCCCCCACTACCAGAAATTATGCAGTCGAGATTCCCACATTTGGGGAATTCGCACGGGTCAGCACAACCGGAGTGCAATGGCTGAGCCTCGCCCTGGGTGAACCACCGTCTTGATCATGGTATCTCCCCTGCCAGGTAAGTATGAGTTGTCCACGACTGGGAACACAAAGCCATTCCTTAGCGTACATTTCATACTAGCGGCCACCGCATTCTACGAGTCGTTCAATTGACCATGTCTTGCGAGTTCTGTAACTAAGATTAACCAATACGTGGCTGTGACTAGTTATTTATCGCAACTTTGTTGTTTTTACGATATCCTGAACAAGGTTTCTTCATTTTCCCACAATGCAACAGAGTATATTCCTACAATCAAAAAAATGCGTGACATGTATACAGAATAAAGCGCCATAACTTTTTGGAAAGTGGAAATATGTCCTCTAATACAGAATGTGCGTTCATCATTCCTTTTATATTGATTAAACACAAGAAAACCACTAAAGTAACATCAATTGGGAAAGCATAATGGCAAAACAAATACTGTATCCACCTTGGCAAAAGTGATCAAAAACTGATGAGAGTTGAATCGTCCTTGTATTGTGCACTAGCGCCCCTACCTGTAGAAAACGATTTGAAAAAGCTTACAGCACCCGGTATTCCCAGGCAGTCTCCCATCCAAGTACTGACCAGGCCCAACCCTGCTTAGCTTCCGAGATCAGACGAGATCGGGCGTGTTCAGGGTGGTATGGCCGTAAGCAATCGCTGTTGTGTCAAATAGCATAATATCTGTATTATTAGGCCTTCAACATTTGACGTTTTAAATGGAAAAGTAACAAAACTAGTCGTAGGCGACTGAGTACCATCCAATAGCGTATTTGTACTT
>JAINUG010001754.1:2500-17680 GCA_029706075.1 Aldrovandia affinis
GATCGCACTGATATGAGAAAAGAGAAATATTTTCCGCACTGATTGTTTTATTGCTACCTTTGAATTGTGGCTACAGATCTACCTACAGGGTCCTAGCTTAACTATGTGGTTGCTCCTAGCACCCAGGAACTGTACTTCCCTCTAGGGTGGCTTTCAGCTAAACTGTTCTTGACTACGGTTAACACTTTGTTGTACGTCGCTCTGGATAAGAGCGTCTGCCAAATGCCTGTAATGTAATGTAATGTAAAAAACAAAGTGGGAAAGTGATTATTTATTTTATTAATATTAACAATAATAATAATATTAACAATAATAATAATATTAACAATAATAATAATAATAATAATAATAATAATAATAATAATAATAATAATAATAATAATAATTCTTGTTATCATTAATATTATTTATTATAATAAATAGCAGCAGCAGCAGTAGCAGTAGCAGTATTTAAGGATGAACAAACACTTACAAGTACACCTCCTTAGAAAATAAGCAAGATGTTTGAGAGTGAGGCTAAAGCTGAAGCCATGCTGATGTTCCTGGCTATCGACCCAACCGCCCTCAATCAACACAAATCAATACGGTGACACGAGCATTTTTCTGGATCAGAGCTTGAGCTAATTGAAACTCTGGAAGCCGGTCTGCAGCAGCGTGGCCAATCACAGCAGCTGAGGTCTGCAGCAGCCAATCACAGCAGCTGAGGTCTGCAGCAGCCAATCACAGGCCGCTGAGGTCTGCAGCAGCGTGGCCAATCACAGGCAGCTGAGCAGACAGTGGGTCTGTTGGCCACGCCCCCAATGGTGACCCTCAGTAAAAACATCACTCTCTCTCTCCCTCCCTCTCTCTCTCTCTCTCTCTCTCTCTCTCTCTCTCTCTCTCTCTCTCTCTCTCTCTCTCTCTCTCTCTCTCTCCTCCCTCTCTCCTCTCTCCTCCCTCCCTCTCTCTCTCTCTCTCTCTCTCTCTCTCTCCCCCCATCTCTCTCCCTCTCTCTCTCTCTCTCTCTCTCTCTCCCTCCCTCTCTCTCTCTCTCTCTCTCTCTCTCTCTCTCTCTCTCTCTCTCTCTCTCTCTCTCTCTCTCTCTCTCCCTCCCTCTCTCTTTCTCTCCCTCCCTCCCTCCCTCTCTCTCTCTCTCTCTCTCTCTCTCTCTCTCTCTCTCTCTCTCTCTCCCTCTCTCTCTCTCTCACTCTCTAAACCTCTGTACAATCCTGGAGTAATACTCACTTTGGGGAAATTGAAGGCAGTGTTCAGCATTTTACATTTACGGCATGTAGCAGACACGCTCTTATCCAGAGCGACTTACAAGATGTGCATTAATACATGGTAGGAACAATCATAGTTCACACAAGAGATCAGTGCAGTAATACAGCGATAGATATCGTTGCAGGCAGCTGCGTAGCATACCTGTAACACTGTCTGTGCCAACCCATTTTAGTGCTTTTTAGACACAAACATAAGCAAAACAAGGACAAAGAGCAGTGAAACAAGGTCTTGTGCAAGAGACTCAAAACCCACCTTTTCAGACTCCACTACCACTGAATTCTGTACATCTAGCCTATTGTCATCACCACTGCCTACTTGTTTAATACTTGTTTACTCCTCAAGAAATAAAAAATGACTAAAACTAAAATTAATAACTTTTCCTTCCCTGTGTTACAGGTATGGTACGCAGCTGCCTGCAATGATGTCTATTGCTGTATTACTGCACTGATCTCTTGCGCTAACTATGATTGTTCCTACCATGTATTAATGCACATCTTGTAAGTCGCTCTGGATAAGAGCGTCTGCTAAATGCCTAAAATGTCAAATGTAAATCTTTAACAATCTTCACTCCTGGCGTGTGCGTCGAGCTGCAGATGAAACGGGCATTCTTGAATTCACCGTGAGGTGCATTTTGTCTTGTCAAAAAATCTGTTTATTTTAATGCCCGTGTGGCCTTGGTATCTGCCCTGTGCATGTAAATACAGAGGATTGTGGGTAGTGTAGTCTTATCATAATGTAATGTAATGTAAATACAGAGGATTGTGGGTAGTGTAGTCTTATCATAATGTAATGTAAATACAGAGGATTGTGGGTAGTGTAGTCTTATCATAATGTAATGTAATGTAAATACAGAGGATTGTGGGTAGTGTAGTCTTATCATAATGTAATGTAATGTAAATACAGAGGATTGTGGGCAGTGTAGTCTTATCATAATGTAATGTAATGTAAATACAGAGGATTGTGGGTAGTGTAGTCTTATCATAATGTAATGTAATGTAAATACAGAGGATTGTGGGTAGTGTAGTCTTATCATAATGTAATGTAATGTAAATACAGAGGATTGTGGGTAGTGTAGTCTTATCATAATGTAATGTAATGTAAATACAGAGGATTGTGGGTAGTGTAGTCTTATCATAATGTAATGTAATGTAAATACAGAGGTGAGTTGAGGATGCCTTCGCTCTTAATGGCTGCTGAGAGAGAACACGCCACACTTTGGGTCTAATGCATCTTCCTCCCTCTCTCTCACACACACACAACAACACAGGCCACACAACACCGCCAAGTCCAAAAGCTAATGATAATAAGTGCTTCTGTGCGGCTCAGTCGATAAGGCTCTGTTATAACACATTCAGAGTTGGTAAGGTTCTGTTATAACACATTTTGAGTTGACCATATGTGCTATAACACATGTAGAGTTGTTTAAACTGTGTTATAACACATTCAGAGTTGGTAAGGCTCTGTTATAACACATTTTGAGATCACCATATGTGCTATAACACATGTAGAGTTGTTTATACTGTGTTATAACACATGCAGAGTTGTTCACACTGTTTTATAACACATTCAGAGTTGGTCAGTCTTCATTTGGACATTTCTCACTTCCCCCTACCAAAAACAAATACATTCATGAATAAATGTATTAATAAATAAATAAATAGAAACATAAATGAGTAAATGATTAAATGAAGGCGTCATTAATTATACTGAAACCTCGAATGACCCTGCAGCTGAAACATGATTAAAGGCAGAAGAGTGGTGCTGTGTTTAATGGTGAGTGTGTGTGTGTGTGTGTGTGTGTGTGTGTGTGAGTGTGTGTGTGTGTGTGTGAGTGTGTGTGTGTGTGTGTGTGTGAGTGTGTGTGTGTGTGTGTGTGTATATATGATTGTGTGTGTGTGTGAGTGTGTGTGTGTGTGTGTGTGTGTGTGTGTGTGTGAGTGTGTGTGTGTGTGAGTGTGTGTGTGTGTGTGTGTGTGTGTGTGTGTGTCTCTGTTGCAGGTACTGGGTGAATTCTCAAAGCAGGTGCGTCTGCAGATCATTTCAATACAAATAAACAGCTAGCGTCAGAGATAACAGGGCACATTTTTAAAGATGTTGCACTCAAACTCAAAAAGCTTCCAAGCTCATTATTCTGTTTCCTCCTAGTCCAGGAACTGCTTTCTCTCTCTCTCCCTCTCTCTCCCTCTCTCTCTCTCTCTTTCTCCACGGTTGGAAACCCGCAGCGCTCAACTGGACAGCGGGAACCCTTTCGAGACAGACCGGGAGAAAGAGAAAAGAAATAGAGAGAAAGAGTCAGGGAGAGAGAGAGAGAGAGAGAGAGAGAGAGAGAGAGAGAGAGAGAGAGAGAGAGAGAGAGAGAGAGAGAGAGAGAGGGAGAGAGAGAGAGGGAGAAGGAGAGGGAGAAAGAGAGAGAGAGAGGGAGAAAGAGAGAGAGGGAGAGGGAGAGAGAGAGAGAGAGAGAGAGAGAGAGAGAGAGAGAGAGAGAGGGAGAAGGATAGGAGAAAGAGAGAGGGAGAGAGGGAGAGAGAGAGAGAGGGAGAGAGAGAGAGAGAGAGACAGAGAGGGAGATTGAAAGGGAGACAGAGAGAAGGAGACAGAGAGGGAGAGACAGAGAGAGAGAGAAAGAGAGAGAGAGAGAGAGAGAGAGAGAGAGAGAGGGAGAAGGATAGGGAGAGAGCAAACGGTGTCGCTTTAAGAACGTCACGGCTCAATCAAAATAAAACGGCCCGTAATCGATTGCCCTCCAGACCTTTGGAAAACGCCGCAGAGAGGGGGGGGGGGGGGAGAGAGGAGGCAGTAATTCTGCCTCAGCTCTAGAGAAACAGAAAATACCATCCAGAGTGCTGGCTGGCTCAGCTGTTCTCCGTCTTCTCTTTCTCTTTCCCTCTCTCTCCTCTCTCTCACTGTCTGTGTCCCTCTCTCTCTCTGTCTCTCTCTCTCCCTCTCTCTCTCTCTCTCTCCCTCTCTCTCTCTGTCTCTCTCTCTCTCCCTCTCTCTGTTTTATTTCCTCTCTCTGTGTTTCTCTGTCTCTCTCCCTCTCTCTCTCTCTCTCTCTCTTCCTCTATCTCTCTCTCCATCTGTCTCTCTCTCTCTCTTTCCCTCTCTCCCTCTCTCTCTCTCTCTCCTCTCTTTCTCTCCCTCTCTCTCTCTCTCTCTCTCTCTCTCTCTCTCTCTCCCTCTCTCTGTTTTATCTCCGTAGGTAAAACAGAGGCCATTAAAGTTGAGATCAATAGTTAATTACAGAAGGAAGGGACCGAGGCATAAACATAAATACTGCCCTGCCAGGGACCTCTCTCCTCCTGTCTCAGAATGTGCTTTTTCTTCTTAAATCGCCCAAAACAAAACTGTTCAGGTTTTTCACAGTCACTAAAGGTGAAGTTACAGTTTTTCCCAATCGTTTAAACACATTTCCTGAAACTATAGCTCAATTTCTCAAAACTCTAAACACAAATCTGAAAAGAGTTAACCATTTTGGCAAAACTCCACAAATCTCTTGCAAAATGAAACACTGCACTCAAAACCATGTTCTCTCTTCTCAAAACTGATTATTTTCCACCAAAACTATACACACAGCTATCATATGAATATCTCTTACAGAGCATAAATTAAACACTAATACATTTAAAACACTACCATCAAAATACTGTTTATATATGTTTTGGTTTCATGAGGCCATGTTACATATTCAATTGCATAAAATTGTGTAGAAATTGTTTAGGTTTTTTTTGTCCCAAAATAGGTTGCAATTTCATGGTACAGTATAAAGACTTGCCATATTGTAATACAATACTGTGAATATATCATATCAATATTTCATTGACACAATCATTGTATCAGAATAGGATACAATGCACATTTGTCTGTCCAATGAGCTCCAATTGGGCTAAACTCACAACCCTGCTTCCCAGAGTCATACTGTAAACTTATAGTTGATACTGCAATATTGATAGAGTTCTGAGAATACACAAATGTTACCTATTTTGGCAAAACTCTGAAATCAGTGCACAAATACAAAAAGGTAACAAAGCAAATATTTATTTGTTACTGTAAAATACAGTAAAATGTTCATAGCCCCACAAAAAAATGAACAAAAAATAAATACAGTAAAATGATTATATATATAGAAGCAGTTACCTGCATATAGTTACCTAAATAACTTTGGTAGTTATTTAGGTAACAACCAAAATAAAGGAAACACCAACATAAAGTGCCTTAATAGGGCGTTGGGTCACCACGTGCCACCAGAACAGCTTCAGTGCACCTTGGCACAGATTCTACACGTGTCTGGAACTCTGTTGGAGGGATAATATAATAATATAATATACGCCATTTAGCAGACGCTTTTATCCAAAGCGACTTACAGTAGTGAATGCATACATTCTCAGTATATGTGGCCCCAGTGGGGATTGAACCCACAACCTAAGCGTTGCTAACGCCGTGCTCTACCAACTGAGCCACAGAGAACCACTTTTATTGCAGTTATATTTACCTACATGTTCTTCAGTTATATTTACCAACACCATTCTTCCAGGAGAAATTCCATTATTTGGTGTTTTGTTGATGGTGGTGGAAAATGCTGTCTCAGGCGCCGCTCCAGAATTCCCCATAAGTGTTCAGTTGGGTTGAGATCTGGTGACTGAGACGGCCATGGCGTATGGTTTACATCGTTTTCATGCTCAACAAACCATTCAGTGACAAGGTATTGTGCCCTCTGGATGGGGGGCATTGTCATCCTGGAAGAGACCACAAAATGAAGCATGAAGCAAAGAGAAGGAGCTGAGAGATTAGTGAGACTCGACACTGCTGCCCCCTGCCTGCAGGGAGGACTAACATCATTCCGGCAATATTTCTAGCTCAGTTGGCAGAGCATGGCGCTGGCAATGCCAAGGTTGTGGGTTCGATCCCACGGGACTACATGTCCGTCGTTCGGATGGAACGGTAAAAACCGAGGTTCTGACTCTCTGTGGTCATAAAATATCCCATGGTGCATTTCTAAAAAGAGTAGGGTGTTAACCTGGTGTCCTGGCCAAATTCCCAACCCAGACAATATATATATATATATATACATGGAATTAATTCATTGCCTCTCCACTGTGCATCTGATGTGTAGTGAGTTTGTACTGGCACACTATGGCTGCCGTCACGTTCACCCAGGTGGGTGCTGCACATTGGTGCTGGTTGAGGAGAGTTTGTTCACCCAGGTGGGTGCTGCACATTGGTGCTGGTTGAGGTGAGTTTGTTCACCCAGGTGGGTGCTGCACATTGGTGCTGGTTGAGGTGAGTTTGTTCACCCAGGTGGGTGCTGCACATTGGTGCTGGTTGAGGTGAGTTTGTTCACCCAGGTGGGTGCTGCACATTGGTGCTGGTTGAGGTGAGTTTGTTCACCCAGGTGGGTGCTGCACATTGGTGCTGGTTGAGGTGAGTTTGTTCACCCAGGTGGGTGCTGCACATTGGTGCTGGTTGAGGTGAGTTTGTTCACCCAGGTGGGTGCTGCACATTGGTGCTGGTTGAGGTGAGTTTGTTCACCCAGGTGGGTGCTGCACATTGGTGCTGGTTGAGGTGAGTTTGTTCACCCAGGTGGGTGCTGCACATTGGTGCTGGTTGAGGTGAGTTTGTTCACCCAGGTGGGTGCTGCACATTGGTGCTGGTTGAGTTGAGTTTGTTCACCCAGGTGGGTGCTGCACATTGGTGCTGGTTGAGTTGAGTTTGTTCACCCAGGTGGGTGCTGCACATTGGTGCTGGTTGAGTTGAGTTTGTTCACCCAGGTGGGTGCTGCACATCGGTGCTGGTTGAGGTGAGTTTGTTCACCCAGGTGGGTGCTGCACATTGGTGCTGGTTGAGGTGAGTTTGTTCACCCAGGTGGGTGCTGCACATCGGTGCTGGTTGAGGTGAGTTTGTTCACCCAGGTGGGTGCTGCACATCGGTGCTGGTTGAGGTGAGTTTGTTCACCCAGGTGGGTGCTGCACATTGGTGCTGGTTGAGGTGAGTTTGTTCACCCAGGTGGGTGCTGCACATTGGTGCTGGTTGAGGTGAGTTTGTTCACCCAGGTGGGTGCTGCACATTGGTGCTGGTTGAGGTGAGTTTGTTCACCCAGGTGGGTGCTGCACATTGGTGCTGGTTGAGGTGAGTTTGTTCACCCAGGTGGGTGCTGCACATTGGTGCTGGTTGAGGTGAGTTTGTTCACCCAGGTGGGTGCTGCACATTGGTGCTGGTTGAGGTGAGTTTGTTCACCCAGGTGGGTGCTGCACATTGGTGCTGGTTGAGGTCAGTTGCCCCCCTATCGTTGTAAAGAGCTTTGAGTTCACTTTATTTCACTTTGTTTGTTTGGATTTGTTTTACACACACTCATATACACACACACGCTCACGCACACACACACACATATGCTCATATACACGCACGCATGCTCACGCACACACACACACACACTCATATGCACACGCACGCTCACGCACACACACACACATACGCTCATATACACGCACGCACGTTCACACACACACATACACACACACACACACTCATATACACACACACGCACACACACACACACACACACACACACACACTCATATGCACACGCACGCTCACACACGCACACACACACAAACACACGCACAGACACGCTCATATACACACAAACTCATATACACGCACAAACACACACTCATATACACACACACTTGTTTTTGTGTGATAAAGACAAATTCAGTCTGTATTCAGAGACCACAAAATGAAGCATGAAGCAAACTGTTGTAACTATTCATTTGAGCTCCTTGTATCTCGATCATGTCTCAGTTGAAGTGCTCATTTTGTCAGTGTAGTGTGCGAGAGGTTTGTTTGCTTACTACATCTTAAGGGGAGACTACCCCCCATAGATTTTCTATGACTATAGACGGTATTTCCTGATGTATGGGCTGATACGAGGACATAGACACAATCTCTTCTGTAAAAGTTTCTTTTCTAATGTGTCAACATAAAAAACACATATGTTGACATATGTTGACACATATGATGGTGTTAGTGCCCTTGGCGATATATGCCAATTAGGCCTAATTAGATTCAAGATTCAAGTTTCAAGATTTGTATTTGTCACATACACACACGGGGTGTGCAGTGAAATGAAAAGTGGCAATGCTCAACGAAAAAGCGCAAAAGGGCAACAGTACACAGTATTTACAGTAAAAGACAATTAGGCCTAATTAGCACCTAATTAGCATAATAAACATACAATTCAGAAAACTTGCAATACATTTTTTCTTAGTTTTTATGTACATAACAAACTGGGAATGTGTTCATAGTGATATCTATTTTCTTTCTTTTTTTTGCCTATCTAGGGGGGTAGTCTCCCCTTAAATTTGCAAAATTTGCTGTTTGAAAAGTTTTCCAATTGAGTTTTGTCCCAACTTTCTTGTTGTTATTGAGCGAAGGGGCGCCAGTTTAATCCAAACTAATTGTTAAAACAGTTTGATAGTGTTAAGAGGGTAGTTTATTATTATTATTATTATTATTATTATTATTATTATTATTATTATTATTATTATTATTATTATTATTATAATTAATCTTCTTCTTCGTCGTTTGGGTATGGGTTTTTTTCTGCTCCCCTAGGCTCGGGGCCGAGGGGCTATCCTTTACCACCTCAAGCCTAGGGGGTTCACCCGGACTATATTTCGGGGCACATCTCCAGCAGCCTCTCCCTCACTCCCCCTCATTCTCCCTCTCTCTCCATCTCTTTCTCTCTCTATTTTTTCTCTCCTCTCTCTCTCTCTCTCCCCTCTCTCTTTCTCTTTCTCTCTCTCTCTCCCTCTTTCTTTCTCTATCTTTGTCTCCCCCTCTTTCCCCCTCTCTCTTTTCTCTATCTTTGCCTCTCTCTCCCTCACTCCCCCTCATTCTCCCTCTCTCTCTCTCCGTCTCTGCCACAACAAACCAAACAGGAGACTGAGTGACAGTTGAGTGTTGAGCGACAAAACCTGTCCTGGCATGACTCGTGCTCAAACGTACGGCTTGTGTGTTTATTTTTTTACGCTGTGATCGTTATTCCTTCCAGGTGTGTGACCATGAGCTGCCGACAACCTTCTTGTTCTTTTCTTTTGTATTTGTTTCAGATTTTTTTCCAGTTTTTCTCCCAATTTGGTTGCCAATTATACCCTCTGTTTGTCTCAACTCACCTTCCCCCACGAGTCTGCTACCCGTCCTCCGGGTAACAAGACAATTTTTCCCGGGCCGGTAGATCCACCTCCTCCGAGACGGAACCCGACCACGGACGCCCTTCTGCTCCTCAACGAACCCGAGCCGGCTCACCCTCCCCCCTCCTCCCCCGATCGGGGCTGACGACCAAGGCTGGTCTGGTAGAGACGGGTTTAGAACCGCGTCCCTGACAGGCAGCGCACACTCGTACAGGACCAGCCAAGATACAGTGCGTTAGCCCGCTACGCTATCCATCGCCCACACAACACTCTATTTAATGAAGTCATTAACTTGAGCGTGACATCACAAAGCCCCGTTACCATGGCAGCCTGAAACAGGGGCGGCAGTGGCTCAGTGGTTAGCGACACGGGCTGGCAAGTGGAGAGTTGCTGGTTCGAATCCCAGGAAGGCCAAACAAAAAACAATGAACTGGAAACCAGAGGGAGGCTAGTTCACTTCCTGGGGCACTGCTGAAGTGCCCTTGAGCAAGGCACTGAACCCCTAAAACTGCTCCAGGGGCGCCGTACTATGGCTGACCCTGCACTCAGACCTCTCTGATGGAGTACATATGTATAGTGGTCTATGTGTGTGTGTGTGTGTGTATCTAGGTATCTAGAGATATCTAGAGATATGTGAAAAGACAAATTCCAATTACCTTGTGTAACATGGCAATAAAGTATATTCTAATCTATTGTATTCTATTCAGGAAGCCCTCTGACAGACAGGCAGACAGACAGACAGAGAGTGACAGACAGCCCTGACTTTGAGCAAACAAACAAACAATAAAACAATAAAGTGACAAGCACAACAAAGTTGAGAAGCTTTGTTTATGAAAAATCGCATCGTTAACAATAATTTCATTAAAACAAATCTGTCACTTAGCAATTTGACAGCGAAGCATGAATCTGGGATGAAATGTATGTCATACCTTAATAGGAAATATAATATTGATACGTGATCGATTAGAGGGCTCGGGAACTTCCTGTGATTTCTATAGCAGTCTATTATCAGAAGCTCTTGTTTATGTTTTGCCACGTTTGTTCTGCTTGCTGTCATGGCGTTTGAGCCGGAATGGACGCTGGCATTTGAGCCAGAATGGATGCTCTTTGCAGGTTGAATCAGGCTCAGTCATGGCATTTGAGCCAGAATGGATGCTCTTTGCAGGTTGAATCAGGGCTCAGTCATGGCATTTGAGCCAGAATGGATGCTCTTTGCAGGTTGAATCAGGCTCAGTCATGGCATTTGAGCCAGAATGGATGCTCTTTGCCGGTTGAATCAGGCTCAGTCATGGCATTTGAGCCAGAATGGATGCTCTTTGCCGGTTGAATCAGGCTCAGTCATGGCATTTGAGCCAGAATGGATGCTCTTTGCAGGTTGAATCAGGCTCAGTCATGGCATTTGAGCCAGAATGGATGCTGGAATTTGAGCCAGAATGGATGTTCCTCGCGGGTTGAATAACACCCATTGTTTGTTCTGCTTGTTATTATATATCGGCTTGGTGAGTGTCGGCTTGGAGGAGACGGTACATCGCCTTTGTTACTGCCGGTCTCAGGGCTGCGGCAGCAAACTCACAATACGAGGGGGATTGACATGACAATAAAGGATGCAATTGGCTACTAAATTGTGAGAAAATGGGATAAAATCAGAAACAAAATGTAAAAAAATTGTTTTAAGTGTGCGTGTATGACACTAGATCAGGGGTGGGCAAGGAGGGCCATATCCGTTTCTGGACATTTTAGCTAAATTTTTTGACAAGCCCATGAGTGACAGCTGAAGTTCTTGTGTTCCCATATGAAACATGTTACTGTGGCCTAATCTACAAGTAAACCAGCATTGGCGTATCCCAACTAATAAGCTAATTGAGCCACAGGGGTAATTGGTAGAAACAGAAACCTGCACACACACACACACCCTGACTGGAGTCGCCCACCCCTGGTCTAAGAACACACACACTTACACACACTCTAAGAACACACACACACACATGCACTAAGAACACACACACACACCCTGACTGGAGTCGCCCACCCCTGGTCTAAGAACACACACACTTACACACACTCTAAGAACACACACACACACATGCACTAAGAACACACACACACACACCGGCCCTCCAGGACCGGAGTTGCCTACCCCTTGTCTAAGAACACACACACTTACACACACTCTAAGACACACACACACACATGCACTAAGAACACACACACACACACCGGCCCTCCAGGACCGGAGTTGCCTACCCTTGGTCTAAGAACACACACACTTACACACACTCTAAGAACACACACACACACATGCACTAAGAACACACACACACACCGGCCCTCCAGGACCGGAGTTGCCTACCCTTGGTCTAAGAACACACACACTTACACACACTCTAAGAACACACACACACATGCACTAAGACACACACACACACACGGCCCTCCAGGACCGGAGTTGCCAACCCTTGTCTAAGAACACACACACTTACACACACTCTAAGAACACACACACACATGCACTAAGAACACACACACACACCGGCCCTCCAGGACCGGAGTTGCCTACCCCTTGTCTAAGAACACACACACACATGCACTAAGAACACACACACACACACCGGCCCTCCAGGACCGGAGTTGCCTACCCCTTGTCTAAGAACACACACTTACACACACTCTAAGAACACACACACACACATGCACTAAGAACACACACACTTACACACACACTAAGAACACACACACACACACCGGCCCTCCAGGACCGGAGTTGCCTACCCTTGGTCTAAGAACACACACACTTACACACACTCTAAGAACACACACACACATGCACTAAGAACACACACACACACACCGGCCCTCCAGGACCGGAGTTGCCAACCCCTTGTCTAAGAACACACACACTTACACACACTCTAAGAACACACACACACATGCACTAAGAACACACACACACACACGGCCCTCCAGGACCGGAGTTGCCTACCCCTTGTCTAAGAACACACACACTTACACACACTCTAAGAACACACACACACACATGCACTAAGAACACACACACACACACCGGCCCTCCAGGACCGGAGTTGCCTACCCCTTGTCTAAGAACACACACACTTACACACACTCTAAGAACACACACACACACGCACTAAGAACACACACACACACACCGGCCCCAGGACCGGAGTTGCCCACCCTGGGTTCGATTGACATTTGAGGTGTGATTGTTGATGTAAAGGTGGAGAGGGTGGATATATATTTTCCTCGTTATTGTATTAGTGATCCCTATCGTTCTCACCTGTGTTCCTGCCCTTCTCTCCTCCCAGTCAGGGATTCCTATTGCATCTCTCTCTCTCTCTCTCTCTCTCTCTCTCTCTCTCTCTCTCTCTCTCTCTGTCTCTCTCTCTCTCTCTCTCTCTCTCTCTCTCTCTCTCTCTCTCTCTCTCTCTCTCTCTCTCTCTCCCTCGCTTGTATTTAAGTTCCCTGTTTGCTCTCAGTATTTGTCAGAACGTTGATCATTATTCACTGTGCCGATTGTTTGTAAGCCAGAGTTTGTTGTATTTTCCGAGACACCCTTCTGTTTGACTACGGGTTTTTTGCCTTCTGATTTTGTTTGTTTGCCTTTCTGATTACTATAATGTACCTCAATGTGACCTAAATGTCGTCGTAAATGTTGCACTGTCCTAACTGGTGTGGAATTGTTGCACTGTTGAGAACAGTCACGCTGCTACTAGTGTCCACCTGCCGTTTCTGTTCTTTGCACTACAAAACAATACATGCCTGCACCTTATTGTTACCTAAATGTGTTTCTGTTGCACTTTATAATGTTACTGCACTTTATAAAATGTACCTCAATGTGACCTAAATGTTGTGTCGTAAATGTTGCACTGTCTTAACTGTTGTGTAATTGTTGTGTAATTGTTGTCTTAATGTCGCACTGTTGTAAATCGAAGCGCATCTCGTTCTTCCACATACTTGTATGTGGCGGAATGACAATAAAAGCAACTCAACTCAACTGATTATTTGGTTTTTGATCTTTGGGATATTTTGTTGTTGTACTTTATCTAACTCTGACTACCGGCTTTGAATTTTTGCTTGATCAATAAACGTTCCTTCCCTGCCTCATCCTGGTCTGCGTCTGGGTCCCTGTTCAGTTCCTCACACACTTGGACTTGGCGGTGTTGTGTGGCCTGTGTTGTTGTGTGTGTGTGAGAGAGAGGGAGGAAGATGCATTAGACCCAAAGTGTGGCGTGTTCTCTCTCAGCAGCCATTAAGAGCGAAGGCATCCTCAACTCACCTCTATATTTACATTACATTATGATAAGACTACACTACCCACAATCCTCTGTATTTACATTACATGACATTATGATAAGACTACACTACCCACAATCCTCTCTATTTACATTACATTACATTATGATAAGACTACACTACCCACAATCCTCTCTATTTACATTACATTACATAATGATAAGACTACACTACCCACAATCCTCTGTATTTACATTACATTACATTATGATAAGACTACACTACCCACAATCCTCTGTATTTACATGCACGGGGCAGATACCAAGGCCACACGGTCATTAAAATAAACAGATTTTTTGACAAGACAAAATGAACGTCACGGTGAATTCAAGAACGAGTGAAGATTGTTAAAGATTTACATTTTACATTTTAAGCATTTAGCAGATGCCCTTATCCAGAGCGACTTACAAGATGTGCATTAATACATGGTAAGATCAATCATAGTACGCGCAAGAGATCAGTGCAGTGATACAGTGATAGACATTGTTGCAGGCAGCTGCGTAGCATACCTGTAACACTGGGAAGGAAAAGTTATTAATTTTAGTTTTAGTCATTTTTTATTTCTTGAGGAGTAAACAAGTATTAAACAAGTAGGCAGTGGTGATGACAATAGGCTAGATGTACAGAATTCAGTGGTAGTGGAGTCTGAAAAGGTGGGTTTTGAGTCTCTTGCACAAGACCTTGTTTCACTGCTCTTTGTCCTTGTTCTGCTTATGTTTGTGTCTAAAAGCACTAAAATGGGTTGGCACAGAGAACCTTTTTTTTACAAAATGTACTAACCTTTTCCTTCCCAGTGTTACAGGTATGCTACGCAGCTGCCTGCAACAATGTCTATCGCTGTATTACTGCACTGATCTTGTGCATACTATGATTTATCCTACCATGTATTAATGCACATCTTGTAAGTCGCTCTGCATAAGGGCGTGTCTGCTAAATGCCATAAATGTAAAATGCTGAACACTGCCTTCAATGTCCCCAAAGTGAGTATTACTCCAGGATTGTACAGAGGTTTAGAGAGAGAGAGAGAGAGGGAGGGAGAGGGAGAGGGAGAGAGAGGGAGAGAGGAAGGGGGCGCGAGAGAGGGAGAGAGAGAGAGAGGGAGAGAGAGAGAGAGAGGGAGGGAGAGAGAGAGTGATGTTTTTACTGAGGGTCACAGTTTGGGGGCGTGGCCAACAGACCCACTGTCTGCGGCCTGTGATTGGCCACGCTGCTGCACACCTCAGCTGCCTGTGATTGGCCACGCTGCTGCAGAGCTCAGCGGCCTGTGATTGGCCACGCTGCTGCAGACCGGCTTCCAGAGTCTCAATTAGCTCAAGCTCTGATCCAGAAAAACGCTCGTGTCACCGTATTGATTTGTGTCGATTGAGGGCGATTGGGCAGATAGCCAAAAATATCAGCATGGCTTCAGCTTTAGCCT
>JAINUG010001755.1:0-17671 GCA_029706075.1 Aldrovandia affinis
TAAGGCTATACACTTATGTTTTTTGTGATTTTCCAAGAAATGTACTTTTCATGATAAATGTCTTCAAATGCATTTTATTCAACATATTTCTTCATAGTAAGTCATTCCAGATGTTTCTTCATCTATCTAAGCTGGAAAATCAGAACTTTAAAATTCATGATTTTTCACTTCGGAGGTAAGGCTATACACTTATGTTTTTGTGATTTTCCAAGAAATGTACTTTTCATGATAAATGTCTTCAAATGCATCTTATTCAACATATTTCTTCATAGTAAGTCATTCCAGATGTTTCTTCATCTATCTAAGCTGGAAAATCAGAAATTCATGATTTTTCATTTTCGGAGAGGTAAGGCTATACACTTGTTTTTTGTGATTTTCCAAGAAATGTACTTTTCATGATAAATGTCTTCAAATGCATTTTATTCAACAAATTTCTTCATAGTAAGTCATTCCAGATGTTTCTTCATCTATCTAAGCTGGATAATGAGAGCTTTAAAATTCATGATTTTTCACTTCGGAGGTAAGGCTATACACTTATGTTTTTTGTGATTTTCCAAGAAATGTACTTTTCATGATAAATGACTTCAAATGCATTTTATTCAACATATTTCTTCATAGTAAGTCATTGCATATGTTTCTTCATCTATCTAAGCTGGATAATGACAACTTTAAAATTCATGATTTTTCACTTCGGAGGTAAGGCTATACACTTATGTTTTTGTGATTTTCCAAGAAATGTACTTTTCATGATAAATGTCTTCAAATGCATTTTATTCAACAAATTTCTTCATAGTAAGTCATTCCAGATGTTTCTTCATCTATCTAAGCTGGATAATGAGAACTTTAAAATTCATGATTTTTCACTTCGGAGGTAAGGCTATACACTTATGTTTTTTGTGATTTTCCAAGAAATGTACTTTTCATGATAAATGTCTTCAAATGCATTTTATTCAACATATTTCTTCATAGTAAGTCATTCCAGATGTTTCTTCATCTATCTAAGCTGGAAAATCAGAACTTTAAAATTCATGATTTTTCACTTCGGAGGTAAGGCTATACACTTATGTTTTTTTTGTGATTTTCCAAGAAATGTACTTTTCATGATAAATGTCTTCAAATGCATTTTATTCAACATATTTCTTCATAGTAAGTCATTCCAGATGTTTCTTCATCTATCTAAGCTGGAAAATCAGAACTTTAAAATTCATGATTTTTCACTTCGGAGGTAAGGCTATACACTTATGTTTTTGTGATTTTCCAAGAAATGTACTTTTCATGATAAATGTCTTCAAATGCATTTTATTCAACATATTTCTTCATAGTAAGTCATTCCAGATGTTTCTTCATCTATCTAAGCTGGAAAATCAGAACTTTAAAATTCATGATTTTTCACTTCGAGGTAAGGCTATACACTTATGTTTTTTGTGATTTTCCAAGAAATGTACTTTTTCATGATAAATGTCTTCAAATGCATTTTATTCAACATATTTCTTCATAGTAAGTCATTCCAGATGTTTCTTCATCTATCTAAGCTGGAAAATCAGAACTTTAAAATTCATGATTTTTCACTTCGGAGGTAAGGCTATACACTTATGTTTTTGTGATTTTCCAAGAAATGTACTTTTCATGATAAATGTCTTCAAATGCATTTTATTCAACATATTTCTTCATAGTAAGTCATTCCAGATGTTTCTTCATCTATCTAAGCTGGAAAATCAGAACTTTAAAATTCATGATTTTTCACTTGGAGGTAAGGCTATACACTTATGTTTTTGTGATTTTCCAAGAAATGTACTTTTCATGATAAATGTCTTCAAATGCATTTTATTCAACATATTTCTTCATAGTAAGTCATTCCAGATGTTTCTTCATCTATCTAAGCTGGAAAATCAGAACTTTAAAATTCATGATTTTTCACTTGGAGGTAAGGCTATACACTTATGTTTTTTGTGATTTTCCAAGAAATGTACTTTTCATGATAAATGTCTTCAAATGCATTTTATTCAACATATTTCTTCATAGTAAGTCATTCCAGATGTTTCTTCATCTATCTAAGCTGGAAAATCAGAACTTTAAAATTCATGATTTTTCACTTCGGAGGTAAGGCTATACACTTGTTTTTGTGATTTTCCAAGAAATGTACTTTTCATGATAAATGTCTTCAAATGCATTTTATTCAACATATTTCTTCATAGTAAGTCATTCCAGATGTTTCTTCATCTATCTAAGCTGGAAAATCAGAACTTTAAAATTCATGATTTTTCACTCTGGAGGTAAGGCTATACACTTATTTTTTGTGATTTTCCAAGAAATGTACTTTTCATGATAAATGTCTTCAAATGCATTTTATTCAACATATTTCTTCATAGTAAGTCATTCCAGATGTTTCTTCATCTATCTAAGCTGGAAAATCAGAACTTTAAAATTCATGATTTTCACTGGAAAAGAGCTATACACTTATGTTTTTGTGATTTTCAAGAAATGTACTTTTCATGATAAATGTCTTCAAATGCATTTTATTCAACATATTTCTTCATAGTAAGTCATTGCAGATGTTTCTTCATCTATCTAAGCTGGAAAATCAGAACTTTAAAATTCATGATTTTTCACTTCGGAGGTAAGGCTATACACTTATGTTTTTGTGATTTTCAAGAAATGTACTTTTCATGATAAATGTCTTCAAATGCATTTTATTCAACATATTTCTTCATAGTAAGTCATTCCAGATGTTTCTTCATCTATCTAAGCTGGAAAATCAGAACTTTAAAATTCATGATTTTTCACTTGGGAGGTAAGGCTATACACTTATGTTTTTGTGATTTTCCAAGAAATGTACTTTTCATGATAAATGTCTTCAAATGCATTTTATTCAACATATTTCTTCATAGTAAGTCATTCCAGATGTTTCTTCATCTATCTAAGCTGGAAAATCAGAACTTTAAAATTCATGATTTTCACTTCGGAGGTAAGGCTATACACTTATGTTTTTTGTGATTTTCCAAGAAATGTACTTTTCATGATAAATGTCTTCAAATGCATTTTATTCAACATATTTCTTCATAGTAAGTCATTCCAGATGTTTCTTCATCTATCTAAGCTGGAAAATCAGAACTTTAAAATTCATGATTTTCACTTCGGAGGTAAGGCTATACACTTATGTTTTTGTGATTTTCCAAGAAATGTACTTTTCATGATAAATGTCTTCAAATGCATTTTATTCAACATATTTCTTCATAGTAAGTCATTCCAGATGTTTCTTCATCTATCTAAGCTGGAAAATCAGAACTTTAAAATTCATGATTTTTCACTTCGGAGGTAAGGCTATACACTTATGTTTTTGTGATTTTCCAAGAAATGTACTTTTCATGATAAATGTCTTCAAATGCATTTTATTCAACATATTTCTTCATAGTAAGTCATTCCAGATGTTTCTTCATCTATCTAAGCTGGAAAATCAGAACTTTAAAATTCATGATTTTTCACTTTGGAGGTAAGGCTATACACTTATGTTTTTGTGATTTTCAAGAAATGTACTTTTCATGATAAATGTCTTCAAATGCATTTTATTCAACATATTTCTTCATAGTAAGTCATTCCAGATGTTTCTTCATCTATCTAAGCTGGAAAATCAGAACTTTAAAATTCATGATTTTCACTTGGAGGTAAGGCTATACACTTATGTTTTTGTGATTTTTCAAGAAATGTACTTTTCATGATAAATGTCTTCAAATGCATTTTATTCAACATATTTCTTCATAGTAAGTCATTCCAGATGTTTCTTCATCTATCTAAGCTGGAAAATCAGAACTTTAAAATTCATGATTTTTCACTTCGGAGGTAAGGCTATACACTTATGTTTTTGTGATTTTCAAGAAATGTACTTTTCATGATAAATGTCTTCAAATGCATTTTATTCAACATATTTCTTCATAGTAAGTCATTGCAGATGTTTCTTCATCTATCTAAGCTGGAAAATCAGAACTTTAAAATTCATGATTTTTCACTTCGGAGGTAAGGCTATACACTTATGTTTTTGTGATTTTCCAAGAAATGTACTTTTCATGATAAATGTCTTCAAATGCATTTTATTCAACATATTTCTTCATAGTAAGTCATTCCAGATGTTTCTTCATCTATCTAAGCTGGAAATCAGAACTTTAAAATTCATGATTTTTCACTTCGGAGGTAAGGCTATACACTTATGTTTTTGTGATTTTCAAGAAATGTACTTTTCATGATAAATGTCTTCAAATGCATTTTATTCAACATATTTCTTCATAGTAAGTCATTCCAGATGTTTCTTCATCTATCTAAGCTGGAAAATCAGAACTTTAAAATTCATGATTTTTCACTTCGGAGGTAAGGCTATACACTATGTTTTTGTGATTTTCCAAGAAATGTACTTTTCATGATAAATGTCTTCAAATGCATTTTATTCAACATATTTCTTCATAGTAAGTCATTCCAGATGTTTCTTCATCTATCTAAGCTGGAAAATCAGAACTTTAAAATTCATGATTTTTCACTTCGGAGGTAAGGCTATACACTTATGTTTTTGTGATTTTCAAGAAATGTACTTTTCATGATAAATGTCTTCAAATGCATTTTATTCAACATATTTCTTCATAGTAAGTCATTCCAGATGTTTCTTCATCTATCTAAGCTGGAAAATCAGAACTTTAAAATTCATGATTTTCACTTCGGAGGTAAGGCTATACACTTATGTTTTTGTGATTTTCAAGAAATGTACTTTTCATGATAAATGTCTTCAAATGCATTTTATTCAACATATTTCTTCATAGTAAGTCATTCCAGATGTTTCTTCATCTATCTAAGCTGGAAAATCAGAACTTTAAAATTCATGATTTTTCACTTCGGAGGTAAGGCTATACACTATGTTTTTGTGATTTTCAAGAAATGTACTTTTCATGATAAATGTCTTCAAATGCATTTTATTCAACATATTTCTTCATAGTGGTAAGTCATTCCAGATGTTTCTTCATCTATCTAAGCTGGATAATCAGAACTTTAAAATTCATGATTTTCACTTGGAGGTAAGGCTATACACTTATGTTTTTGTGATTTTTTCAAGAAATGTACTTTTCATGATAAATGTCTTCAAATGCATTTTATTCAACATATTTCTTCATAGTAAGTCATTCCAGATGTTTCTTCATCTATCTAAGCTGGAAAATCAGAACTTTAAAATTCATGATTTTTCACTTCGGAGGTAAGGCTATACACTTATGTTTTTGTGATTTTCCAAGAAATGTACTTTTCATGATAAATGTCTTCAAATGCATTTTATTCAACATATTTCTTCATAGTAAGTCATTCCAGATGTTTCTTCATCTATCTAAGCTGGAAAATCAGAACTTTAAAATTCATGATTTTTCACTCTGGAGGTAAGGCTATACACTTATGTTTTTGTGATTTTCAAGAAATGTACTTTTCATGATAAATGTCTTCAAATGCATTTTATTCAACATATTTCTTCATAGTAAGTCATTCCAGATGTTTCTTCATCTATCTAAGCTGGAAAATCAGAACTTTAAAATTCATGATTTTCACTTTGGAGGTAAGGCTATACACTTATTTTTTGTGATTTTCAAGAAATGTACTTTTCATGATAAATGTCTTCAAATGCATTTTATTCAACATATTTCTTCATAGTAAGTCATTCCAGATGTTTCTTCATCTATCTAAGCTGGAAAATCAGAACTTTAAAATTCATGATTTTTCACTTCGGAGGTAAGGCTATACACTTATGTTTTTGTGATTTTCCAAGAAATGTACTTTTCATGATAAATGTCTTCAAATGCATTTTATTCAACATATTTCTTCATAGTAAGTCATTGCAGATGTTTCTTCATCTATCTAAGCTGGATAATGAGAACTTTAAAATTCATGATTTTTCACTTCGGAGGTAAGGCTATACACTTATGTTTTTGTGATTTTCCAAGAAATGTACTTTTCATGATAAATGTCTTCAAATGCATTTTATTCAACATATTTCTTCATAGTAAGTCATTCCAGATGTTTCTTCATCTATCTAAGCTGGAAAATCAGAACTTTAAAATTCATGATTTTCACTTCTGGAGGTAAGGCTATACACTTATGTTTTTGTGATTTTCAAGAAATGTACTTTTCATGATAAATGTCTTCAAATGCATTTTATTCAACATATTTCTTCATAGTAAGTCATTCCAGATGTTTCTTCATCTATCTAAGCTGGAAAATCAGAACTTTAAAATTCATGATTTTTCACTTGGAGGAGTAAGGCTATACACTTATGTTTTTGTGATTTTCCAAGAAATGTACTTTTCATGATAAATGTCTTCAAATGCATTTTATTCAACATATTTCTTCATAGTAAGTCATTCCAGATGTTTCTTCATCTATCTAAGCTGGAAAATCAGAAATTAAAATGATGATTTTCACTTCGGAGAGTAAGGCTATACACTTATGTTTTTGTGATTTTCCAAGAAATGTACTTTTCATGATAAATGTCTTCAAATGCATTTTATTCAACATATTTCTTCATAGTAAGTCATTCCAGATGTTTCTTCATCTATCTAAGCTGGAAAATCAGAACTTTAAAATTCATGATTTTTCACTTCGGAGGTAAGGCTATACACTTATGTTTTTGTGATTTTCCAAGAAATGTACTTTTCATGATAAATGTCTTCAAATGCATTTTATTCAACATATTTCTTCATAGTAAGTCATTCCAGATGTTTCTTCATCTATCTAAGCTGGAAAATCAGAACTTTAAAATTCATGATTTTTCACTTCGGAGTAAGGCTATACACTTGTTTTTGTGATTTTCAAGAAATGTACTTTTCATGATAAATGTCTTCAAATGCATTTTATTCAACATATTTCTTCATAGTAAGTCATTCCAGATGTTTCTTCATCTATCTAAGCTGGAAAATGAGAACTTTAAAATTCATGATTTTTCACTTCGGAGGTAAGGCTATACACTTATGTTTTTGTGATTTTCCAAGAAATGTACTTTTCATGATAAATGTCTTCAAATGCATTTTATTCAACATATTTCTTCATAGTAAGTCATTCCAGATGTTTCTTCATCTATCTAAGCTGGAAAATCAGAACTTTAAAATTCATGATTTTTTCACTTCGGAGGTAAGGCTATACACTTATGTTTTTGTGATTTTCAAGAAATGTACTTTTCATGATAAATGTCTTCAAATGCATTTTATTCAACATATTTCTTCATAGTAAGTCATTCCAGATGTTTCTTCATCTATCTAAGCTGGAAAATCAGAACTTTAAAATTCATGATTTTTCACTCTGGAGGTAAGGCTATACACTTATGTTTTTGTGATTTTCCAAGAAATGTACTTTTCATGATAAATGTCTTCAAATGCATTTTATTCAACATATTTCTTCATAGTAAGTCATTCCAGATGTTTCTTCATCTATCTAAGCTGGAAAATCAGAACTTTAAAATTCATGATTTTCACTTCAGGTAAGGCTATACACTTATGTTTTTGTGATTTTCCAAGAAATGTACTTTTCATGATAAATGTCTTCAAATGCATTTTATTCAACATATTTCTTCATAGTAAGTCATTCCAGATGTTTCTTCATCTATCTAAGCTGGAAAATCAGAACTTTAAAATTCATGATTTTTCACTTCGGAGGTAAGGCTAT
This sequence comes from Aldrovandia affinis, assembly GCA_029706075.1. Lineage (NCBI taxonomy): Eukaryota > Metazoa > Chordata > Actinopteri > Notacanthiformes > Halosauridae > Aldrovandia > Aldrovandia affinis. The sequence continues at coordinate 7,678 of JAINUG010001755.1, forward strand.
ACACTTATGTTTTGTGATTTTCCAAGAAATGTACTTTTCATGATAAATGTCTTCAAATGCATTTTATTCAACATATTTCTTCATAGTAAGTCATTCCAGATGTTTCTTCATCTATCTAAGCTGGAAAATCAGAACTTTAAAATTCATGATTTTCACTCTGGAGGTAAGGCTATACACTTATGTTTTTGTGATTTTCAAGAAATGTACTTTTCATGATAAATGTCTTCAAATGCATTTTATTCAACATATTTCTTCATAGTAAGTCATTCCAGATGTTTCTTCATCTATCTAAGCTGGAAAATCAGAACTTTAAAATTCATGATTTTTCACTTCGGAGGTAAGGCTATACACTTATGTTTTTGTGATTTTCAAGAAATGTACTTTTCATGATAAATGTCTTCAAATGCATTTTATTCAACATATTTCTTCATAGTAAGTCATTCCAGATGTTTCTTCATCTATCTAAGCTGGAAAATCAGAACTTTAAAATTCATGATTTTTCACTTGGAGGTAAGGCTATACACTTATGTTTTTGTGATTTTCCAAGAAATGTACTTTTCATGATAAATGTCTTCAAATGCATTTTATTCAACATATTTCTTCATAGTAAGTCATTCCAGATGTTTCTTCATCTATCTAAGCTGGAAAATCAGAACTTTAAAATTCATGATTTTTCACTTCGGAGGTAAGGCTATACACTTATGTTTTTGTGATTTTCCAAGAAATGTACTTTTCATGATAAATGTCTTCAAATGCATTTTATTCAACATATTTCTTCATAGTAAGTCATTCCAGATGTTTCTTCATCTATCTAAGCTGGAAAATCAGAACTTTAAAATTCATGATTTTTCACTTCGAGGTAAGGCTATACACTTATGTTTTTGTGATTTTCCAAGAAATGTACTTTTCATGATAAATGTCTTCAAATGCATTTTATTCAACATATTTCTTCATAGTAAGTCATTCCAGATGTTTCTTCATCTATCTAAGCTGGAAAATCAGAACTTTAAAATTCATGATTTTTCACTTCGGAGGTAAGGCTATACACTTATGTTTTTGTGATTTTCAAGAAATGTACTTTTCATGATAAATGTCTTCAAATGCATTTTATTCAACATATTTCTTCATAGTAAGTCATTCCAGATGTTTCTTCATCTATCTAAGCTGGAAAATCAGAACTTTAAAATTCATGATTTTTCACTTCGGAGGTAAGGCTATACACTTATGTTTTTGTGATTTTCCAAGAAATGTACTTTTCATGATAAATGTCTTCAAATGCATTTTATTCAACATATTTCTTCATAGTAAGTCATTCCAGATGTTTCTTCATCTATCTAAGCTGGAAAATCAGAACTTTAAAATTCATGATTTTTCACTCTGGAGGTAAGGCTATACATACACTTATGTTTTTGTGATTTTCCAAGAAATGTACTTTTCATGATAAATGTCTTCAAATGCATTTTATTCAACATATTTCTTCATAGTAAGTCATTCCAGATGTTTCTTCATCTATCTAAGCTGGAAAATCAGAACTTTAAAATTCATGATTTTTCACTTCGGAGGTAAGGCTATACACTTATGTTTTTGTGATTTTCCAAGAAATGTACTTTTCATGATAAATGTCTTCAAATGCATTTTATTCAACATATTTCTTCATAGTAAGTCATTCCAGATGTTTCTTCATCTATCTAAGCTGGAAAATCAGAACTTTAAAATTCATGATTTTTCACTTCGGAGGTAAGGCTATACACTTGTTTTTGTGATTTTCAAGAAATGTACTTTTCATGATAAATGTCTTCAAATGCATTTTATTCAACATATTTCTTCATAGTAAGTCATTGCAGATGTTTCTTCATCTATCTAAGCTGGATAATGAGAACTTTAAAATTCATGATTTTTCACTTCGGAGGTAAGGCTATACACTTATGTTTTTGTGATTTTCCAAGAAATGTACTTTTCATGATAAATGTCTTCAAATGCATTTTATTCAACATATTTCTTCATAGTAAGTCATTCCAGATGTTTCTTCATCTATCTAAGCTGGAAAAAACTTTAAAATTCATGATTTTTCACTTGGAGGTAAGGCTATACACTTATGTTTTTGTGATTTTCCAAGAAATGTACTTTTCATGATAAATGTCTTCAAATGCATTTTATTCAACATATTTCTTCATAGTAAGTCATTCCAGATGTTTCTTCATCTATCTAAGCTGGAAAATCAGAACTTTAAAATTCATGATTTTTCACTCGGAGGTAAGGCTATACACTTATGTTTTTGTGATTTTCAAGAAATGTACTTTTCATGATAAATGTCTTCAAATGCATTTTATTCAACATATTTCTTCATAGTAAGTCATTCCAGATGTTTCTTCATCTATCTAAGCTGGAAAATCAGAACTTTAAAATTCATGATTTTTCACTTCGGAGTAAGGCTATACACTTATGTTTTTGTGATTTTCCAAGAAATGTACTTTTCATGATAAATGTCTTCAAATGCATTTTATTCAACATATTTCTTCATAGTAAGTCATTCCAGATGTTTCTTCATCTATCTAAGCTGGAAAATCAGAACTTTAAAATTCATGATTTTTCACTCTGGAGGTAAGGCTATACACTTATGTTTTTGTGATTTTCCAAAAATGTACTTTTCATGATAAATGTCTTCAAATGCATTTTATTCAACATATTTCTTCATAGTAAGTCATTCCAGATGTTTCTTCATCTATCTAAGCTGGAAAATCAGAACTTTAAAATTCATGATTTTTCACTTCGGAGGTAAGGCTATACACTTATGTTTTTGTGATTTTCCAAGAAATGTACTTTTCATGATAAATGTCTTCAAATGCATTTTATTCAACATATTTCTTCATAGTAAGTCATTCCAGATGTTTCTTCATCTATCTAAGCTGGAAAATCAGAACTTTAAAATTCATGATTTTTCACTCAGAGAGGTAAGGCTATACACTTATGTTTTTGTGATTTTCCAGAAAATGTACTTTTCATGATAAATGTCTTCAAATGCATTTTATTCAACATATTTCTTCATAGTAAGTCATTCCAGATGTTTCTTCATCTATCTAAGCTGGAAAATCAGAACTTTAAAATTCATGATTTTTCACTTCGGGTAAGGCTATACACTTATGTTTTTGTGATTTTCAAGAAATGTACTTTTCATGATAAATGTCTTCAAATGCATTTTATTCAACATATTTCTTCATAGTAAGTCATTCCAGATGTTTCTTCATCTATCTAAGCTGGAAAATCAGAACTTTAAAATTCATGATTTTTCACTCTGGAGGTAAGGCTATACACTTATATGTTTTTTGTGATTTTCAAGAAATGTACTTTTCATGATAAATGTCTTCAAATGCATTTTATTCAACATATTTCTTCATAGTAAGTCATTCAGATGTTTCTTCATCTATCTAAGCTGGAAAATCAGAACTTTAAAATTCATGATTTTCACTTCGGAGGTAAGGCTATACACTTATGTTTTTGTGATTTTCAAGAAATGTACTTTTCATGATAAATGTCTTCAAATGCATTTTATTCAACATATTTCTTCATAGTAAGTCATTCCAGATGTTTCTTCATCTATCTAAGCTGGAAAATCAGAAATTCATGGAGGCTATACACTTGTTTTTGTGATTTTCAAGAAATGTACTTTTCATGATAAATGTCTTCAAATGCATTTTATTCAACATATTTCTTCATAGTAAGTCATTGCAGATGTTTCTTCATCTATCTAAGCTGGATAATCAGAACTTTAAAATTCATGATTTTCACTTCGGAGGTAAGGCTATACTTATGTTTTTGTGATTTTCAAGAAATGTACTTTTCATGATAAATGTCTTCAAATGCATTTTATTCAACATATTTCTTCATAGTAAGTCATTCCAGATGTTTCTTCATCTATCTAAGCTGGAAAAAAACTTTAAAATTCATGATTTTTCACTTCGAGGTAAGGCTATACACTATGTTTTTGTGATTTTCCAAGAAATGTACTTTTCATGATAAATGTCTTCAAATGCATTTTATTCAACATATTTCTTCATAGTAAGTCATTGCAGATGTTTCTTCATCTATCTAAGCTGGATAATCAGAACTTTAAAATTCATGATTTTTCACTTCGGAGAGTAAGGCTATACACTTATGTTTTTGTGATTTTCAAGAAATGTACTTTTCATGATAAATGTCTTCAAATGCATTTTATTCAACATATTTCTTCATAGTAAGTCATTCCAGATGTTTCTTCATCTATCTAAGCTGGAAAATCAGAACTTTAAAATTCATGATTTTTCACTTCGGAGGTAAGGCTATACACTTATGTTTTTGTGATTTTCCAAGAAATGTACTTTTCATGATAAATGTCTTCAAATGCATTTTATTCAACATATTTCTTCATAGTAAGTCATTCCAGATGTTTCTTCATCTATCTAAGCTGGAAAATCAGAACTTTAAAATTCATGATTTTTCACTCTGGAGGTAAGGCTAGGCTATACACTTATGTTTTTGTGATTTTCCAAGAAATGTACTTTTCATGATAAATGTCTTCAAATGCATTTTATTCAACATATTTCTTCATAGTAAGTCATTCCAGATGTTTCTTCATCTATCTAAGCTGGATAATCAGAACTTTAAAATTCATGATTTTTCACTTCGGAGGTAAGGCTATACACTTATGTTTTTGTGATTTTCCAAGAAATGTACTTTTCATGATAAATGTCTTCAAATGCATTTTATTCAACATATTTCTTCATAGTAAGTCATTCCAGATGTTTCTTCATCTATCTAAGCTGGAAAATCAGAACTTTAAAATTCATGATTTTTCACTTCGGAGGTAAGGCTATACACTTATGTTTTTGTGATTTTCAAGAAATGTACTTTTCATGATAAATGTCTTCAAATGCATTTTATTCAACATATTTCTTCATAGTAAGTCATTCCAGATGTTTCTTCATCTATCTAAGCTGGAAAATCAGAACTTTAAAATTCATGATTTTTCACTTCGGAGGTAAGGCTATACACTTATGTTTTTGTGATTTTCAAGAAATGTACTTTTCATGATAAATGTCTTCAAATGCATTTTATTCAACATATTTCTTCATAGTAAGTCATTCCAGATGTTTCTTCATCTATCTAAGCTGGAAAATCAGAACTTTAAAATTCATGATTTTTCACTCTGGAGGTAAGGCTATACACTTATGTTTTTGTGATTTTCCAAGAAATGTACTTTTCATGATAAATGTCTTCAAATGCATTTTATTCAACATATTTCTTCATAGTAAGTCATTCCAGATGTTTCTTCATCTATCTAAGCTGGAAAATCAGAACTTTAAAATTCATGATTTTTCACTTCGGAGGTAAGGCTATACACTTATGTTTTTGTGATTTTCAAGAAATGTACTTTTCATGATAAATGTCTTCAAATGCATTTTATTCAACATATTTCTTCATAGTAAGTCATTCCAGATGTTTCTTCATCTATCTAAGCTGGAAAATCAACTTTAAAATTCATGATTTTTCACTTCGGAGGTAAGGCTATACACTTGTTTTTGTGATTTTCCAAGAAATGTACTTTTCATGATAAATGTCTTCAAATGCATTTTATTCAACATATTTCTTCATAGTAAGTAATTGCATATGTTTCTTCATCTATCTAAGCTGGATAATCAGAACTTTAAAATTCATGATTTTTCACTTCGGAGGTAAGGCTATACACTTATGTTTTTGTGATTTTTCAAGAAATGTACTTTTCATGATAAATGTCTTCAAATGCATTTTATTCAACATATTTCTTCATAGTAAGTCATTCCAGATGTTTCTTCATCTATCTAAGCTGGAAAATCAGAACTTTAAAATTCATGATTTTTCACTTCGGAGGTAAGGCTATACACTTGTTTTTGTGATTTTCAAGAAATGTACTTTTCATGATAAATGTCTTCAAATGCATTTTATTCAACATATTTCTCCATACGCGGTAATTGCATATGTTTCTACATCTATCTAAGCTGGATAATGAGAACTTTAAAATTCATGATTTTTCACTTCGGAGGTAAGGCTATACACTTATGTTTTTGTGATTTTCAAGAAATGTACTTTTCATGATAAATGTCTTCAAATGCATTTTATTCAACATATTTCTTCATAGTAAGTCATTCAGATGTTTCTTCATCTATCTAAGCTGGAAAATCAGAACTTTAAAATTCATGATTTTTCACTTCGGAGGTAAGGCTATACACTTATGTTTTTGTGATTTTCAAGAAATGTACTTTTCATGATAAATGTCTTCAAATGCATTTTATTCAACATATTTCTTCATAGTAAGTCATTCCAGATGTTTCTTCATCTATCTAAGCTGGAAAATCAGAACTTTAAAATTCATGATTTTTCACTCTGGAGGTAAGGCTATACACTTATGTTTTTGTGATTTTCAAGAAATGTACTTTTCATGATAAATGTCTTCAAATGCATTTTATTCAACATATTTCTTCATAGTAAGTCATTCCAGATGTTTCTTCATCTATCTAAGCTGGAAAATCAGAACTTTAAAATTCATGATTTTTCACTTCGGAGGTAAGGCTATACACTTATGTTTTTGTGATTTTCAAGAAATGTACTTTTCATGATAAATGTCTTCAAATGCATTTTATTCAACATATTTCTTCATAGTAAGTCATTCCAGATGTTTCTTCATCTATCTAAGCTGGAAAATCAGAACTTTAAAATTCATGATTTTTCACTTCGGAGGTAAGGCTATACACTTGTTTTTGTGATTTTCAAGAAATGTACTTTTCATGATAAATGTCTTCAAATGCATTTTATTCAACATATTTCTTCATAGTAAGTCATTGCAGATGTTTCTTCATCTATCTAAGCTGGATAATGAGAACTTTAAAATTCATGATTTTTCACTTCGGAGGTAAGGCTATACACTTATGTTTTTGTGATTTTCAAGAAATGTACTTTTCATGATAAATGTCTTCAAATGCATTTTATTCAACATATTTCTTCATAGTAAGTCATTTCAGATGTTTCTTCATCTATCTAAGCTGGATAATGAGAACTTTAAAATTCATGATTTTCACTTCGGAGGTAAGGCTATACACTTATGTTTTTGTGATTTTCCAAGAAATGTACTTTTCATGATAAATGTCTTCAAATGCATTTTATTCAACATATTTCTTCATAGTAAGTCATTCCAGATGTTTCTTCATCTATCTAAGCTGGAAAATCAGAACTTTAAAATTCATGATTTTTCACTTCAGAGGTAAGGCTATACACTTATGTTTTTGTGATTTTCCAAGAAATGTACTTTTCATGATAAATGTCTTCAAATGCATTTTATTCAACATATTTCTTCATAGTAAGTCATTCCAGATGTTTCTTCATCTATCTAAGCTGGAAAATCAGAACTTTAAAATTCATGATTTTTCACTTCGGAGGTAAGGCTATACACTTATGTTTTTGTGATTTTCAAGAAATGTACTTTTCATGATAAATGTCTTCAAATGCATTTTATTCAACATATTTCTTCATAGTAAGTCATTCCAGATGTTTCTTCATCTATCTAAGCTGGAAAATCAGAACTTTAAAATTCATGATTTTTCACTTCGGAGGTAAGGCTATACACTTATGTTTTTGTGATTTTCCAAGAAATGTACTTTTCATGATAAATGTCTTCAAATGCATCTTATTCAACATATTTCTTCATAGTAAGTCATCCAGATGTTTCTTCATCTATCTAAGCTGGAAAATCAGAAATTCATGATTTTTCACTTCGGAGGTAAGGCTATACACTTGTTTTTGTGATTTTCAAGAAATGTACTTTTCATGATAAATGTCTTCAAATGCATTTTATTCAACATATTTCTCCATAGTAAGTAATTGCATATGTTTCTACATCTATCTAAGCTGGATAATGAGAACTTTAAAATTCATGATTTTTCACTTCGGAGGTAAGGCTATACACTTATGTTTTTGTGATTTTCAAGAAATGTACTTTTCATGATAAATGTCTTCAAATGCATTTTATTCAACATATTTCTTCATAGTAAGTCATTCCAGATGTTTCTTCATCTATCTAAGCTGGAAAATCAGAACTTTAAAATTCATGATTTTTCACTTGGAGGTAAGGCTATACACTTATGTTTTTGTGATTTTCAAGAAATGTACTTTTCATGATAAATGTCTTCAAATGCATTTTATTCAACATATTTCTTCATAGTAAGTCATTCCAGATGTTTCTTCATCTATCTAAGCTGGAAAATCAGAACTTTAAAATTCATGATTTTCACTTCGGAGGTAAGGCTATACACTTATGTTTTTGTGATTTTCAAGAAATGTACTTTTCATGATAAATGTCTTCAAATGCATCTTATTCAACATATTTCTTCATAGTAAGTCATTCCAGATGTTTCTTCATCTATCTAAGCTGGAAAATCAGAAATTCATGATTTTTCACTTCGGAGGTAAGGCTATACACTTGTTTTTGTGATTTTCCAAGAAATGTACTTTTCATGATAAATGTCTTCAAATGCATTTTATTCAACAAATTTCTTCATAGTAAGTCATTCCAGATGTTTCTTCATCTATCTAAGCTGGATAATGAGAACTTTAAAATTCATGATTTTTCACTTCGGAGGTAAGGCTATACACTTATGTTTTTGTGATTTTCAAGAAATGTACTTTTCATGATAAATGTCTTCAAATGCATTTTATTCAACATATTTCTTCATAGTAAGTCATTGCATATGTTTCTTCATCTATCTAAGCTGGATAATGAGAACTTTAAAATTCATGATTTTCACTTCGGAGGTAAGGCTATACACTTATGTTTTTGTGATTTTCCAAGAAATGTACTTTTCATGATAAATGTCTTCAAATGCATTTTATTCAACATATTTCTTCATAGTAAGTCATTCCAGATGTTTCTTCATCTATCTAAGCTGGAAAATCAGAACTTTAAAATTCATGATTTTTCACTTCGGAGGTAAGGCTATACACTTATGTTTTTGTGATTTTCCAAGAAATGTACTTTTCATGATAAATGTCTTCAAATGCATTTTATTCAACATATTTCTTCATAGTAAGTCATTCCAGATGTTTCTTCATCTATCTAAGCTGGAAAATCAGAACTTTAAAATTCATGATTTTTCACTTCGGAGGTAAGGCTATACACTTATTTTTTTGTGATTTTCAAGAAATGTACTTTTCATGATAAATGTCTTCAAATGCATTTTATTCAACATATTTCTTCATAGTAAGTCATTCCAGATGTTTCTTCATCTATCTAAGCTGGAAAATCAGAACTTTAAAATTCATGATTTTTCACTTCGGAGGTAAGGCTATACACTTATGTTTTTGTGATTTTCAAGAAATGTACTTTTCATGATAAATGTCTTCAAATGCATTTTATTCAACATATTTCTTCATAGTAAGTCATTCCAGATGTTTCTTCATCTATCTAAGCTGGAAAATCAGAAATTCATGATTTTTCACTTCGGAGGTAAGGCTATACACTTGTTTTTTGTGATTTTCCAAGAAATGTACTTTTCATGATAAATGTCTTCAAATGCATTTTATTCAACATATTTCTCCATAGTAAGTCATTGCATATGTTTCTTCATCTATCTAAGCTGGATAATGAGAACTTTAAAATTCATGATTTTTCACTTCGGAGTAAGGCTATACACTTATGTTTTTGTGATTTTCAAGAAATGTACTTTTCATGATAAATGTCTTCAAATGCATTTTATTCAACATATTTCTTCATAGTAAGTCATTCCAGATGTTTCTTCATCTATCTAAGCTGGAAAATCAGAACTTTAAAATTCATGATTTTTCACTTCGGAGTAAGGCTATACACTTATGTTTTTGTGATTTTCAAGAAATGTACTTTTCATGATAAATGTCTTCAAATGCATTTTATTCAACATATTTCTTCATAGTAAGTCATTCCAGATGTTTCTTCATCTATCTAAGCTGGAAAATC
>JAINUG010001756.1:0-17656 GCA_029706075.1 Aldrovandia affinis
CTCTCTTTTTTTACCTGGTAGTAACGTCCCCCTTCTATTGACATGGTAACTAGGTGCAAGTTTTGGGGAGGTGTGGGGGAGGTGTGTGGGGAGGGGCGTGGGGCCATGTGTGAAAACGCCGGCGTAAACACATAAACTGTCCCGACAATTTGAAGCAAGATTTTATACAGACATACAATTTTATTCAGGATGGAAAGATTTTCTGCGCTGCAGTGTTTGAGAGTATTGATGAAAAGCGGCGAAGACAATAACTGATGAAGAGTAAGTAACTATATTTGATTTGCCATGTTATCAAATACTCGTATATATATTCAATATATGAATTCAGCGTCTTGTGACTACATATTCCGCGTGTTGCAACGTAACAAATAGCAATATGCACACAAGATCTATGGAAGAATACTTTTCAAACAGCCTAAAATGTTATTTATTTCGCTTGTTTTCAAATACTCGTGAAAATATATGAATTCGCGTCTTGTGACGCCAAACATATTCAGCGTGTTAGTAACTTAATCTAAATCCCTAACGTTAGTAGATTAGTTGGTTAGTACTATACACATCTACCTAATATATACAAAGTGCAATCTAGAAAGTAAGAAGGAAGAAAACGATATAATAAGCGAAGGCGGAAAAAACCCGTATAAACTCCCGAAGTGCATGACAAGACAAGGAGTGGATCTCGAAATAAACGGAACAAGGACAGACAGGCAGGGAGCAGAACGTGACAGAACAGGGAAAATGCAGTACTGGATAAAAAATAATGAATAAGGACTGAATGAAAAATAAACAAAGACCAAAAAACAACAGAACAGGAACTCAGAATATAACACTGATGGCCCAGTGAGATGGCCCATCTGACAGATCTTAGAGGTGTGGACAATGAATATTCAGGTATTTAGCATTTAGCCCTCCCACAGCCTGAAATAAATGTGACCAGTTCTGATAAAAACTGGTTTTTAGCTATTTAGATCTCAGATGTGCTAAACTGTTTTCACACCCTTACATAACCAAGACCCTGATGAACAAACGCACATTGGCAAAACAATTCGTCACTATAGTTTAGTGTGTGCTTTCACAACTTTTGTGACAGCAGAAAAATTTACTATTTTTAACTTGTGTGTTTGTAGATCTATTTACAAGCTGCATATGATACTGACCAAACTATTGATGGCATACAAATGTAGCTGTGATTGTCCTTCAAATAAAAATATCAAACACTTTGGAGTAAGTGTGTGTTAAATTGATGAAATTGAGATAAATATCAGACCATGCCAAAATCAAAAAACATCTAAAAGCTTAGCACGGACCTCAGAGGGTTAAACTACTTTTCCGACCGATTTGGACCGGGAAAATGGCCTGGATAATGAGGGGAGTGTCAAAGCCAATACCTAGCGATGCTTTACACTGACTAAACCGCTAGATTCGCCGCTACATTAGAAAATGTCACGCCGCTGCTATCGCTGCCATTGAATTGAATGGATAGCCAGTTAGCATGTTTCCGACTTGTTTTAAATGACTTTTCTGACCGATTTGGACCGGGAAAATGGCCTGGTTAATGAGGGGGAGTGTCAAAGCCAATACCTAGCGATGCTTTACACTGACTAAACCGCTAGATTCTCCGCTACATTAGAAAATGTCACGCCTATGCTATCGCTGCCATTGAATTGAATGGATAGCCAGTTAGCATGTTTCGACTTGTTTTAAATGACTTTTCTGACCGATTTGGACCGGGAAAACGGCCTGGTTAATGAGGGCGTGTCAAAGCCAATACCTAGCGATGCTTTACACTGACTAAACCGCTAGATTCGCCGCAACATTAGAAAATGTCACGCCACTGCTATCGCTGCCATTGAATTGAATGGGTAGCCAGTTAGCATGTTTCCGACTTGTTTTAAACTACTTTTCCGACCGATTTGGACCGGGAAAACGGCCTGGTTAATGAGGGGCGTGTCAAAGCTAATACCTAGCGATGCTTTACACTGACTAAACCGCTAGATTCGCCGCTACATTACAAAATGTCACGCCGATGCTATCGCTGCCATTGAATTGAATGGATAGCCAGTTAGCATGTTTCCGACTTGTTTTAAACTACTTTTCTGACCGATTTGGAGTGGGAAAACGGCCTGATTAATGAGGGGGAGTGTCAAAGCCAATACCTAGCGATGCTTTACACTGACTAAACCGCTAGATTCGCCGCTACATTAGAAAATGTCACGCCTATGCTATCGCTGCCATTGAATTGAATCTATAGCCAGTTAGCATGTTTCGACTTGTTTTAAACTACTTTTCCGACCGATTTGGACCGGAAAATGGCCTGGTTAATGAGGGGGCGTGTCAAAGCCAATACCTAGCGATGCTTTACACTGACTAAACCGCTAGATTCGCTGCTACATTAGAAAATGTCACGCCCGATGCTATCGCTGCCATTGAATTGAATGGATAGCCAGTTAGCATGTTTCCGACTTGTTTTAAACTACTTTTCCGACCGATTTGGACCGGGAAAACGGCCTGGTTAATGAGGGGCGTGTCAAAGCCAATACCTAGCGATGCTTTACACTGACTAAACGCTAGATTCGCCGCTACATTACAAAATGTCAAGCCGATGCTATCGCTGCCATTGAATTGAATGGATAGCCAGTTAGCATGCTTCCGACTTGTTTTAAACTACTTTTCCGACCGATTTGGACCGGGAAAACGGCCTGGTTAATGAGGGGGAGTGTCAAAGCCAATACCTAGCGATGCTTTACACTGACTAAACCGCTAGATTCGCCGCTACATTAGAAAATGTCACGCCCGCTGCTATCGCTGCCATTGAATTGAATGGATAGCCAGTTAGCATGTTTCCGACTTGTTTTAAACTACTTTTCCGACCGATTTGGACCGGGAAAACGGCCTGGTTAATGAGGGGGCGTGTCAAAGCCAATACCTAGCGATGCTTTACACTGATTAAACCGCTAGATTCGCCGCTACATTACAAAATGTCACGCCGATGCTATCGCTGCCATTGAATTGAATGGATAGCCAGTTAGCATGTTTCCGACTTGTTTTAAACTACTTTTCCGACCGATTTGGACCGGGAAAACGGCCTGGTTAATGAGGGGCGTGTCAAAGCCAATACCTAGCGATGCTTTACACTGACTAAACCGCTAGATTCGCCGCTACATTAGAAAATGTCACGCCGCTGCTATCGCTGCCATTGAATTGAATGGATAGCCAGTTAGCATGTTTCCGACTTGTTTTAAACTACTTTTCTGACCGATTTGGACCTAGGGAAAACGGCCTGGTTAATGAGGGGCGTGTCAAAGCCAATACCTAGCGATGCTTTACACTGACTAAACCGCTAGATTCGCCGCTACATTAGAAAATGTCACGCCTATGCTATCGCTGCCATTGAATTGAATGGATAGCCAGTTAGCATGTTTCCGACTTGTTTTAAACGACTTTTCTGACCGATTTGGACCGGGAAAACGGCCTGGTTAATGAGGGGGCATGTCAAAGCCAATACCTAGCGATGCTTTACACTGACTAAACCGCTAGATTCGCCGCTACATTAGAAAATGTCACGCCACTGCTATCGCTGCCATTGAATTGAATGGATAGCCAGTTAGCATGTTTCCGACTTGTTTTAAACTACTTTTCCGACCGATTTGGACCGGGAAAACGGCCTGGTTAATGAGGGCGTGTCAAAGCCAATACCTAGCGATGCTTTACACTGACTAAACCGCTAGATTCGCCGCTACATTACAAAATGTCACGCCGATGCTATCGCTGCCATTGAATTGAATGGATAGCCAGTTAGCATGTTTCCGACTTGTTTTAAAAGCGACTTTTCTGACCGATTTGGAGCGGGAAAACGGCCTGATTAATGAAGTGTCAAAGCCAATACCTAGCGATGCTTTACACTGACTAAACCGCTAGATTCGCCGCTACATTAGAAAATGTCACGCCTATGCTATCGCTGCCATTGAATTGAATGGATAGCCAGTTAGCATGTTTCCGACTTGTTTTAAACGACTTTTCTGACCGATTTGGACCGGGAAAACGGCCTGGGTAATGAGAGGGCGTGTCAAAGCCAATACCTAGCAAAGCTTTACACTGACTACCCCGCTAGATTCGCCGCTACATTAGAAAATGTCACGCCTATGCTATCGCTGCCATTGAATTGAATGGATAGCCAGTTAGCATGTTTCCGACTTGTTTTAAACTACTTTTCCGACCGATTTGGACCGGGAAAACGGCCTGGTTAATGAGGGGGTGTCAAAGCCAATACCTAGCGATGCTTTACACTGACTAAACCGCTAGATTCGCCGCTACATTACAAAATGTCACGCTGATGCTATCGCTGCCATTGAATTGAATGGATAGCCAGTTAGCATGTTTCCGACTTGTTTTAAACTACTTTTCCGACCGATTTGGACCGGGAAAACGGCCTGGTTAATGAGGGGCGTGTCAAAGCCAATACCTAGCGATGCTTTACACTGACTAAACCGCTAGATTCGCCGCTACATTACAAAATGTCACGCTGATGCTATCGCTGCCATTGAATTGAATGGATAGCCAATTAGCATGTTTCCGACTTGTTTTAAGCGACTTTTCTGACCGATTTGGAGCGGGAAAACGGCCTGGTTAATGAGGGGGAGTGTCAAAGCCAATACCTAGCGATGCTTTACACTGACTAAACCGCTAGATTCGCCGCTACATTAGAAAATGTCACGCCTATGCTATCGCTGCCATTGAATTGAATGGATAGCCAGTTAGCATGTTTCCGACTTGTTTTAAATGACTTTTCTGACCGATTTGGACCGGGAAAACGGCCTGGGTAATGAGGGGGCGTGTCAAAGCCAATACCTAGCGATGCTTTACACTGACTACACCGCTAGATTCGCCGCTACATTAGAAAATGTCACGCCACTGCTATCGCTGCCATTGAATTGAATGGATAGCCAGTTAGCATGTTTCCGACTTGTTTTAAACTACTTTTCCGACCGATTTGGACCGGAAAACGGCCTGGTTAATGAGGGGCGTGTCAAAGCCAATACCTAGTGATGCTTTACACTGACTAAACCGCTAGATTCGCCGCTACATTAGAAAATGTCACGCCACTGCTATCGCTGCCATTGAATTGAATGGATAGCCAGTTAGCATGTTTCCGACTTGTTTTAAACTACTTTTCCGACCGATTTGGACCGGAAAACGGCCTGGTTAATGAGGGGCGTGTCAAAGCCAATACCTAGTGATGCTTTACACTGACTAAACCGCTAGATTCGCCGCTACATTAGAAAATGTCACGCCACTGCTATCGCTGCCATTGAATTGAATGGATAGCCAGTTAGCATGTTTCCGACTTGTTTTAAACTACTTTTCCGACCGATTTGGACCGGGAAAACGGCCTGGTTAATGAGGGGGCGTGTCAAAGCCAATACCTAGTGATGCTTTACACTGACTAAACCGCTAGATTCGCCGCTACATTAGAAAATGTCACGCCACTGCTATCGCTGCCATTGAATTGAATGGATAGCCAGTTAGCATGTTTCCGACTTGTTTTAAACTACTTTTTCCGACCGATTTGGACCTAGCGGGAAAAGCGGCCTGGTTAATGATCGCTGCCATTGAATTGAATGGGCGTGTCAAAGCCAATACCTAGCGATGCTTTACACTGACTAAACCACTAGATTCGCCGCTACATTACAAAATGTGTCGCCCGATGCTATCGCTGCCATTGAATTGAATGGATAGCCAGTTAGCATGTTTCCGACTTGTTTTAAACTACTTTTCCGACCGATTTGGACCGGGAAAACGGCCTGGTTAATGAGGGGAGTGTCAAAGCCAATACCTAGCGATGCTTTACACTGACTAAACCGCTAGATTCGCCGCTACATTAGAAAATGTCACGCCGCTGCTATCGCTGCCATTGAATTGAATGGATAGCCAGTTAGCATGTTTCCGACTTGTTTTAAATGACTTTTCTGACCGATTTGGACCGGGAAAATGGCCTGGTTAATGAGGGGGAGTGTCAAAGCCAATACCTAGCGATGCTTTACACTGACTAAACCGCTAGATTCGCCGCTACATTAGAAAATGTCACGCCTATGCTATCGCTGCCATTGAATTGAATGGATAGCCAGTTAGCATGTTTCCGCCTTGTTTTAAACGACTTTTCTGACCGATTTGGACCGGGAAAACGGCCTGGATAATGAGGGGGCGTGTCAAAGCCAATACCTAGCGATGCTTTACACTGACTACACCGCTAGATTCGCCGCTACATTAGAAAATGTCACGCCACTGCTATCGCTGCCATTGAATTGAATGGATAGCCAGTTAGCATGTTTCCGACTTGTTTTAAACTACTTTTCCGACCGATTTGGACCGGGAAAACGGCCTGGTTAATGAGGGGCGTGTCAAAGCCAATACCTAGCGATGCTTTACACTGACTAAACCGCTAGATTCGCCGCTACATTAGAAAATGTCACGCCTATGCTATCGCTGCCATTGAATTGAATGGATAGCCAGTTAGCATGTTTCCGACTTGTTTTAAACTACTTTTCTGACCGATTTGGACCGGGAAAGCGGCCTGGTTAATGAGGGGCATGTCAAAGCCAATACCTAGCGATGCTTTACACTGACTAAACCGCTAGATTCGCCGCTACATTAGAAAATGTCACGCCACTGCTATCGCTGCCATTGAATTGAATGGATAGCCAGTTAGCATGTTTCCGACTTGTTTTAAACTACTTTTCCGACCGATTTGGACCGGGAAAACGGCCTGGTTAATGAGGGGGCGTGTCAAAGCCAATACCTAGCGATGCTTTACACTGACTAAACCGCTAGATTCGCCGCTACATTACAAAATGTCACGCCGATGCTATCGCTGCCATTGAATTGAATGGATAGCCAGTTAGCATGTTTCCGACTTGTTTTAAACGACTTTTCTGACCGATTTGGAGCGGGAAAACGGCCTGGTTAATGAGGGGGAGTGTCAAAGCCAATACCTAGCGATGCTTTACACTGACTAAACCGCTAGATTCGCCGCTACATTAGAAAATGTCACGCCTATGCTATCGCTGCCATTGAATTGAATGGATAGCCAGTTAGCATGTTTCCGCCTTGTTTTAAACGACTTTTCTGACCGATTTGGACCGGGAAAACGGCCTGGGTAATGAGGGGGCGTGTCAAAGCCAATACCTAGCAAAGCTTTACACTGACTACACCGCTAGATTCGCCGCTACATTAGAAAATGTCACGCCTATGCTATCGCTGCCATTGAATTGAATGGATAGCCAGTTAGCATGTTTCCGACTTGTTTTAAACTACTTTTCCGACCGATTTGGACCGGGAAAACGGCCTGGTTAATGAGGGGGCGTGTCAAAGCCAATACCTAGCGATGCTTTACACTGACTAAACCGCTAGATTCGCCGCTACATTACAAAATGTCACGCTGATGCTATCGCTGCCATTGAATTGAATGGATAGCCAGTTAGCATGTTTCCGACTTGTTTTAAACTACTTTTCCGACCGATTTGGACCGGAAAACGGCCTGGTTAATGAGGGGCGTGTCAAAGCCAATACCTAGCGATGCTTTACACTGACTAAACCGCTAGATTCGCCGCTACATTACAAAATGTCACGCCTGATGCTATCGCTGCCATTGAATTGAATGGATAGCCAGTTAGCATGTTTCCGACTTGTTTTAAACGACTTTTCTGACCGATTTGGAGCGGGAAAACGGCCTGGTTAATGAGGGGGAGTGTCAAAGCCAATACCTAGCGATGCTTTACACTGACTAAACCGCTAGATTCGCCGCTACATTAGAAAATGTCACGCCTATGCTATCGCTGCCATTGAATTGAATGGATAGCCAGTTAGCATGTTTCCGACTTGTTTTAAATGACTTTTCTGACCGATTTGGACCGGGAAAACGGCCTGGGTAATGAGGGGGCGTGTCAAAGCCAATACCTAGCAAAGCTTTACACTGACTACACCGCTAGATTCGCCGCTACATTAGAAAATGTCACGCCACTGCTATCGCTGCCATTGAATTGAATGGATAGCCAGTTAGCATGTTTCCGACTTGTTTTAAACTACTTTTCCGACCGATTTGGACCGGGAAAACGGCCTGGTTAATGAGGGGGCGTGTCAAAGCCAATACCTAGTGATGCATTACACTGACTAAACCGCTAGATTCGCCGCTACATTAGAAAATGTCACGCCACTGCTATCGCTGCCATTGAATTGAATCTATAGCCAGTTAGCATGTTTCGACTTGTTTTAAACTACTTTTCCGACCGATTTGGACCGGAAAACGGCCTGGTTAATGAGGGGGCGTGTCAAAGCCAATACCTAGTGATGCTTTACACTGACTAAACCGCTAGATTCGCGGCTACATTAGAAAATGTCACGCCACTGCTATCGCTGCCATTGAATTGAATCTATAGCCAGTTAGCATGTTTCCGACTTGTTTTAAACTACTTTTCCGACCGATTTGGACCGGGAAAATGGCCTGGTTAATGAGGGGGCGTGTCAAAGCCAATACCTAGCGATGCTTTACACTGACTAAACCGCTAGATTCGCCGCTACATTAGAAAATGTCACGCCGATGCTATCGCTGCCATTGAATTGAATGGATAGCCAGTTAGCATGTTTCCGACTTGTTTTAAACTACTTTTCCGACCGATTTGGACCGGGAAAACGGCCTGGTTAATGAGGGGGCGTGTCAAAGCCAATACCTAGCGATGCTTTACACTGACTAAACCGCTAGATTCGCCGCTACATTACAAAATGTCACGCCGATGCTATCGCTGCCATTTAATTGAATGGATAGCCAGTTAGCATGTTTCCGACTTGTTTTAAACTACTTTTCCGACCGATTTGGACCGGGAAAACGGCCTGGTTAATGAGGGGGAGTGTCAAAGCCAATACCTAGCGATGCTTTACACTGACTAAACCGCTAGATTCGCCGCTACATTAGAAAATGTCACGCCGCTGCTATCGCTGCCATTGAATTGAATGGATAGCCAGTTAGCATGTTTCCGACTTGTTTTAAATGACTTTTCTGACCGATTTGGACCGGGAAAATGGCCTGGTTAATGAGGGGGAGTGTCAAAGCCAATACCTAGCGATGCTTTACACTGACTAAACCGCTAGATTCGCCGCTACATTAGAAAATGTCACGCCTATGCTATCGCTGCCATTGAATTGAATGGATAGCCAGTTAGCATGTTTCCGACTTGTTTTAAACGACTTTTCTGACCGATTTGGACCGGGAAAACGGCCTGGATAATGAGGGGGCGTGTCAAAGCCAATACCTAGCGATGCTTTACACTGACTACACCGCTAGATTCGCCGCTACATTAGAAAATGTCACGCCACTGCTATCGCTGCCATTGAATTGAATGGGTAGCCAGTTAGCATGTTTCCGACTTGTTTTAAACTACTTTTCCGACCGATTTGGACCGGGAAAACGGCCTGGTTAATGAGGGGGTGTCAAAGCTAATACCTAGCGATGCTTTACACTGACTAAACCGCTAGATTCGCCACTACATTACAAAATGTCACGCCGATGCTATCGCTGCCATTGAATTGAATGGATAGCCAGTTAGCATGTTTCCGACTTGTTTTAAACGACTTTTCTGACCGATTTGGAGCGGGAAAACGGCCTGATTAATGAGGGGGAGTGTCAAAGCCAATACCTAGCGATGCTTTACACTGACTAAACCGCTAGATTCGCCGCTACATTAGAAAATGTCACGCCTATGCTATCGCTGCCATTGAATTGAATGGATAGCCAGTTAGCATGTTTCCGCCTTGTTTTAAACGACTTTTCTGACCGATTTGGACCGGGAAAACGGCCTGGGTAATGAGGGGGCGTGTCAAAGCCAATACCTAGCAAAGCTTTACACTGACTACCCCGCTAGATTCGCCGCTACATTAGAAAATGTCACGCCTCTGCTATCGCTGCCATTGAATTGAATGGATAGCCAGTTAGCATGTTTCCGACTTGTTTTAAACTACTTTTCCGACCGATTTGGACGGGAAAACGGCCTGGTTAATGAGGGGGCGTGTCAAAGCCAATACCTAGCGATGCTTTACACTAACTAAACCGCTAGATTCGCCGCTACATTACAAAATGTCACGCTGATGCTATCGCTGCCATTGAATTGAATGGATAGCCAGTTAGCATGTTTCCGACTTGTTTTAAACTACTTTTCCGACCGATTTGGAGCGGGAAAACGGCCTGGTTAATGAGGGGGCGTGTCAAAGCCAATACCTAGTGATGCTTTACACTGACTACACCGCTAGATTCGCCGCTACATTAGAAAATGTCACGCCACTGCTATCGCTGCCATTGAATTGAATGGATAGCCAGTTAGCATGTTTCCGACTTGTTTTAAACTACTTTTCCGACCGATTTGGACCGGGAAAACGGCCTGGTTAATGAGGGGGCGTGTCAAAGCCAATACCTAGTGATGCTTTACACTGACTAAACCGCTAGATTCGCGGCTACATTAGAAAATGTCACGCCACTGCTATCGCTGCCATTGAATTGAATCTATAGCCAGTTAGCATGTTTCCGACTTGTTTTAAACTACTTTTCCGACCGATTTGGACCGGAAAATTGGCCTGGTTAATGAGGGGGCGTGTCAAAGCCAATACCTAGCGATGCTTTACACTGACTAAACCGCTAGATTCGCCGCTACATTAGAAAATGTCACGCCGATGCTATCGCTGCCATTGAATTGAATGGATAGCCAGTTAGCATGTTTCCGACTTGTTTTAAACTACTTTTCCGACCGATTTGGACCGGGAAAACGGCCTGGTTAATGAGGGGGCGTGTCAAAGCCAATACCTAGCGATGCTTTACACTGACTAAACCGCTAGATTCGCCGCTACATTACAAAATGTCAAGCCGATGCTATCGCTGCCATTGAATTGAATGGATAGCCAGTTAGCATGCTTCCGACTTGTTTTAACCCCCTGAGGTCGACGGGAGCGGCGCCGCTCCCAGCAGCAATAAAAGTATATTACTATTTCTAACTTCGCGATATTTTATCATACACACGCGACAAAAACATTGACAGAAACCTTAGAATCGCGACTTTCCGATTTGAGCACTGGCAAATCAAATGGGATTTTTTAAATTAGGTTAATTAGACCAAAAGTAAACCTTGCCTTTTACTCTCTTTTTTACCTGGTAGTAACGTCCCCCTTCTATTGACATGGTAACTAGGTGCGAGTTTTGGGGAGGTGTGGGGAGGTGTGTGGGGAGGGGCGTGGGGCCATGTGTGAAAACGCCGGCGTAAACACATAAACTGTCCCGACAATTTGAAGCAAGATTTTATACAGACATACAATTTTATTCAGGATGGAAAGATTTTCTGCGCTGCAGTGTTTGAGAGTATTGATGAAAAGCGACGAAGACAATAACTGATGAAGAGTAAGTAACTATATTTGATTTGCCATGTTATCAAATACTCGTATATATATTCAATATATGAATTCCGCGTCTTGTGACTACATATTCCGCGTGTTGCAACGTAACAAATAGCAATATGCACACAAGATCTATGGAAGAATACTTTTCAAACAGCCTAAAATGTTATTTATTTCGCTTGTTTTCAAATACTCGTGAAAATATATGAATTCCGCGTCTTGTGACGCCAAACATATTCCGCGTGTTAGTAACTTAATCTAAATCCCTAACGTTAGTAGATTAGTTGGTTAGTACTATACACATCTACCTAATATATACAAAGTGCAATCTAGAAAGTAAGAAGGAAGAAAACGATATAATAAGCGAAGGCGGAAAAAACCCGTATAAACTCCCGACGTGCATGACAAGACAAGGAGTGGATCTCGAAATAAACGGAACAAGGACAGACAGGCAGGGAGCAGAACGTGACAGAACAGGGAAAATGCAGTACTGGATAAAAAATAATGAATAAGGACTGAATGAAAAATAAACAAAGACCAAAAAACAACAGAACAGGAACTCAGAATATAACACTGATGGCCCAGTGAGATGGCCCATCTGACAGATCTTAGAGGTGTGGACAATGAATAATGAATATTCAGGTATTTAGCATTTAGCCCTCCCACAGCCTGAAATAAATGTGACCAGTTCTGATAAAAACTGGTTTTTAGCTATTTAGATCTCAGATGTGCTAAACTGTTTTCACACCCTTACATAACCAAGACCCTGATGAACAAACGCACATTGGCAAAACAATTCGTCACTATAGTTTAGTGTGTGCTTTCACAACTTTTGTGACAGCAGAAAAATTTACTATTTTTAACTTGTGTGTTTGTAGATCTATTTACAAGCTGCATATGATACTGACCAAACTATTGATGGCATACAAATGTAGCTGTGATTGTCCTTCAAATAAAAATATCAAACACTTTGGAGTAAGTGTGTGTTAAATTGATGAAATTGAGATAAATATCAGACCATGCCAAAATCAAAAAACATCTAAAAGCTTAGCACGGACCTCAGAGGGTTAAACTACTTTTCCGACCGATTTGGACCGGGAAAACGGCCTGGTTAATGAGGGGGAGTGTCAAAGCCAATACCTAGCGATGCTTTACACTGACTAAACCGCTAGATTCGCCGCTACATTAGAAAATGTCACGCCGCTGCTATCGCTGCTATTGAATTGAATGGATAGCCAGTTAGCATGTTTCCGACTTGTTTTAAATGACTTTTCTGACCGATTTGGACCGGGAAAATGGCCTGGTTAATGAGGGGGAGTGTCAAAGCCAATACCTACCGATGCTTTACACTGACTAAACCGCTAGATTCTCCGCTACATTAGAAAATGTCACGCCTATGCTATCGCTGCCATTGAATTGAATGGATAGCCAGTTAGCATGTTTCCGCCTTGTTTTAAATGACTTTTCTGACCGATTTGGACCGGGAAAACGGCCTGGTTAATGAGGGGGCGTGTCAAAGCCAATACCTAGCGATGCTTTACACTGACTACACCGCTAGATTCGCCGCTACATTAGAAAATGTCACGCCACTGCTATCGCTGCCATTGAATTGAATCTATAGCCACTTAGCATGTTTCCGACTTGTTTTAAACTACTTTTCCGACCGATTTAGACCGGGAAAACGGCCTGGTTAATGAGGGGGCGTGTCAAAGCCAATACCTAGTGATGCTTTACACTGACTACACCGCTAGATTCGCCGCTACATTAGAAAATGTCACGCCACTGCTATCGCTGCCATTGAATTGAATGGATAGCCAGTTAGCATGTTTCCGACTTGTTTTAAACTACTTTTCCGACCGATTTGGACCGGGAAAACGGCCTGGTTAATGAGGGGGCGTGTCAAAGCCAATACCTAGTGATGCTTTACACTGACTAAACCGCTAGATTCGCGGCTACATTAGAAAATGTCACGCCACTGCTATCGCTGCCATTGAATTGAATCTATAGCCAGTTAGCATGTTTCCGACTTGTTTTAAACTACTTTTCCGACCGATTTGGACCGGGAAAATGGCCTGGTTAATGAGGGGCGTGTCAAAGCCAATACCTAGCGATGCTTTACACTGACTAAACCGCTAGATTCGCCGCTACATTAGAAAATGTCACGCCGATGCTATCGCTGCCATTGAATTGAATGGATAGCCAGTTAGCATGTTTCCGACTTGTTTTAAACTACTTTTCCGACCGATTTGGACCGGGAAAACGGCCTGGTTAATGAGGGGGCGTGTCAAAGCCAATACCTAGCGATGCTTTACACTGACTAAACCGCTAGATTCGCCGCTACATTACAAAATGTCAAGCCGATGCTATCGCTGCCATTGAATTGAATGGATAGCCAGTTAGCATGCTTCCGACTTGTTTTAACCCCTGAGGTCGACAGGAGCGGCGCCGCTCCCAGCAGCAATAAAAGTATATTACTATTTCTAACTTCGCGATATTTTATCATACACACGCGACAAAAACATTGACAGAAACCTTAGAATCGCGACTTTCCGATTTGAGCACTGGCAAATCAAATGGGATTTTTTAAATTAGGTTAATTAGACCAAAAGTAAACCTTGCCTTTTACTCTCTTTTTTACCTGGTAGTAACGTCCCCTTCTATTGACATGGTAACTAGGTGCAAGTTTTGGGGAGGTGTGGGGAGGTGTGTGGGGAGGGGCGTGGGGCCATGTGTGAAAACGCCGGCGTAAACACATAAACTGTCCCGACAATTTGAAGCAAGATTTTATACAGACATACAATTTTATTCAGGATGGAAAGATTTTCTGCGCTGCAGTGTTTGAGAGTATTGATGAAAAGCGACGAAGACAATAACTGATGAAGAGTAAGTAACTATATTTGATTTGCCATGTTATCAAATACTCGTATATATATTCAATATATGAATTCGCGTCTTGTGACTACATATTCGCGTGTTGCAACGTAACAAATAGCAATATGCACACAAGATCTATGGAAGAATACTTTTCAAACAGCCTAAAATGTTATTTATTTCGCTTGTTTTCAAATACTCGTGAAAATATATGAATTCAGCGTCTTGTGACGCCAAACATATTCCGCGTGTTAGTAACTTAATCTAAATCCCTAACGTTAGTAGATTAGTTGGTTAGTACTATACACATCTACCTAATATATACAAAGTGCAATCTAGAAAGTAAGAAGGAAGAAAACGATATAATAAGCGAAGGCGGAAAAAACCCGTATAAACTCCCGAAGTGCATGACAAGACAAGGAGTGGATCTCGAAATAAACGGAACAAGGACAGACAGGCAGGGAGCAGAACGTGACAGAACAGGGAAAATGCAGTACTGGATAAAAAATAATGAATAAGGACTGAATGAAAAATAAACAAAGACCAAAAAACAACAGAACAGGAACTCAGAATATAACACTGATGGCCCAGTGAGATGGCCCATCTGACAGATCTTAGAGGTGTGGACAATGAATAATGAATATTCAGGTATTTAGCATTTAGCCCTCCCACAGCCTGAAATAAATGTGACCAGTTCTGATAAAAACTGGTTTTTAGCTATTTAGATCTCAGATGTGCTAAACTGTTTTCACACCCTTACATAACCAAGACCCTGATGAACAAACGCACATTGGCAAAACAATTCGTCACTATAGTTTAGTGTGTGCTTTCACAACTTTTGTGACAGCAGAAAAATTTACTATTTTTAACTTGTGTGTTTGTAGATCTATTTACAAGCTGCATATGATACTGACCAAACTATTGATGGCATACAAATGTAGCTGTGATTGTCCTTCAAATAAAAATATCAAACACTTTGGAGTAAGTGTGTGTTAAATTGATGAAATTGAGATAAATATCAGACCATGCCAAAATCTAAAAACATCTAAAAGCTTAGCACGGACCTCAGAGGGTTAAACTACTTTTCCGACCGATTTGGACCGGGAAAATGGCCTGGATAATGAGGGGGAGTGTCAAAGCCAATACCTAGCGATGCTTTACACTGACTAAACCGCTAGATTCGCCGCTACATTAGAAAATGTCACGCCGCTGCTATCGCTGCTATTGAATTGAATGGATAGCCAGTTAGCATGTTTCCGACTTGTTTTAAATGACTTTTCTGACCGATTTGGACCGGGAAAATGGCCTGGTTAATGAGGGGAGTGTCAAAGCCAATACCTAGCGATGCTTTACACTGACTAAACCGCTAGATTCTCCGCTACATTAGAAAATGTCACGCCTATGCTATCGCTGCCATTGAATTGAATGGATAGCCAGTTAGCATGTTTCCGCCTTGTTTTAAATGACTTTTCTGACCGATTTGGACCGGGAAAACGGCCTGGTTAATGAGGGGCGTGTCAAAGCCAATACCTAGCGATGCTTTACACTGACTACACCGCTAGATTCGCCGCTACATTAGAAAATGTCACGCCACTGCTATCGCTGCCATTGAATTGAATGGGTAGCCAGTTAGCATGTTTCCGACTTGTTTTAAACTACTTTTCCGACCGATTTGGACCGGGAAAACGGCCTGGTTAATGAGGGGGCGTGTCAAAGCTAATACCTAGCGATGCTTTACACTGACTAAACCGCTAGATTCGCCGCTACATTACAAAATGTCACGCCGATGCTATCGCTGCCATTGAATTGAATGGATAGCCAGTTAGCATGTTTCCGACTTGTTTTAAACGACTTTTCTGACCGATTTGGAGTGGGAAAACGGCCTGATTAATGAGGGGGAGTGTCAAAGCCAATACCTAGCGATGCTTTACACTGACTAAACCGCTAGATTCGCCGCTACATTAGAAAATGTCACGCCTATGCTATCGCTGCCATTGAATTGAATCTATAGCCAGTTAGCATGTTTCCGACTTGTTTTAAACTACTTTTCCGACCGATTTGGACCGGGAAAATGGCCTGGTTAATGAGGGGGCGTGTCAAAGCCAATACCTAGCGATGCTTTACACTGACTAAACCGCTAGATTCGCTGCTACATTAGAAAATGTCACGCCGATGCTATCGCTGCCATTGAATTGAATGGATAGCCAGTTAGCATGTTTCCGACTTGTTTTAAACTACTTTTCCGACCGATTTGGACCGGGAAAACGGCCTGGTTAATGAGGGGGCGTGTCAAAGCCAATACCTAGCGATGCTTTACACTGACTAAACCGCTAGATTCGCCGCTACATTACAAAATGTCACGCCGATGCTATCGCTGCCATTGAATTGAATGGATAGCCAGTTAGCATGTTTCCGACTTGTTTTAAACTACTTTTCCGACCGATTTGGACCGGGAAAACGGCCTGGTTAATGAGGGGGAGTGTCAAAGCCAATACCTAGCGATGCTTTACACTGACTAAACCGCTAGATTCGCCGCTACATTAGAAAATGTCACGCCCGCTGCTATCGCTGCCATTGAATTGAATGGATAGCCAGTTAGCATGTTTCCGACTTGTTTTAAACTACTTTTCCGACCGATTTGGACCGGGAAAACGGCCTGGTTAATGAGGGGCGTGTCAAAGCCAATACCTAGCGATGCTTTACACTGATTAAACCGCTAGATTCGCCGCTACATTACAAAATGTCACGCCGATGCTATCGCTGCCATTGAATTGAATGGATAGCCAGTTAGCATGTTTCGATTTGTTTTAAACTACTTTTCCGACCGATTTGGACCGGGAAAACGGCCTGGTTAATGAGGGGGCGTGTCAAAGCCAATACCTAGCGATGCTTTACACTGACTAAACCGCTAGATTCACCGCTACATTAGAAAATGTCACGTCGCTGCTATCGCTGCCATTGAATTGAATGGATAGCCAGTTAGCATGTTTCCGACTTGTTTTAAACTACTTTTCCGACCGATTTGGACCAGGAAAACGGCCTGGTTAATGACGGGGAGTGTCAAAGCCAATACCTAGCGATGCTTTACACTGACTAAACCGCTAGATTCGCCGCTACATTAGAAAATGTCACGCCTATGCTATCGCTGCCATTGAATTGAATGGATAGCCAGTTAGCATGTTTCCGACTTGTTTTAAACGACTTTTCTGACCGATTTGGACCGGGAAAACGGCCTGGTTAATGAGGGGCGTGTCAAAGCCAATACCTAGCGATGCTTTACACTGACAAAACCGCTAGATTCGCCGCTACATTAGAAAATGTCACGCCTATGCTATCGCTGCCATTGAATTGAATGGAT
>JAINUG010001757.1:0-17654 GCA_029706075.1 Aldrovandia affinis
TTTACGATGGTCAATTTCGTGCATTTGACGTCAATGATCAAACCTCAGAACCCCGGAAGACAATTTGTGATTGATAGGCTAATCACAGATTAATATTAAAAAACAAAATCATTCACAAGGTAATTTAATAATATTGAATTCACCGTCTACCAAACGGGTGATCATCCACAATTCTATAATACCATACTTCTCAAACTTGTTTTTAACATGAACAATGAACGTGGACATAAACTGTAAAGCACTGAGTTCCTATCATATTGCAAAATTAAAGTCACATGCTGCATTATACAGTTTGAGGTTAGGGCTAAATATATATGGGTTAAACGTGTACTGCAGTTCATTGTCTGTGCATTGTCGGAAGATTTAAACTTACCACAAGGTAAGGTTTTCTTTTTTGGGCTGCTTTTACCTGGGACGAAAATAAAAAATGGTGTGAGTTTAGCTAGCTAGCTACTAGCTAACTCATACTGAACATGTACTGAAGAAGTAACTAAATTAGCTGACTAGCACATATGGCACTTGATACACAACAGGTAGTTTTAAATACGGGGGGTATTCACAACCTTTAATAATCAAGAACATTATGAGGCAGACACACACTGTAAACGCAGCTCACACTGAATCAACACGTTTTATGAATGGCATGCCTAGCTTGCTTGCTTGTTAGCTACAATGGCTAACGGAAGCCAATTTACACTTGCCTCTGTGATATTTTACACATTCCACAAACTGAACGGAATTAATACACACATATATTGTTCTACTGCTAGTAGCATAGCTAGCACATCACAGTCCATCGACATAAAATGGCATATTATTTTTACTTTGAAAGCATCACTTGCATCCAAAGCAGGAAAGTGTCAATTTCAGGGATTCGGACCCTAGACTGTACCCAGAGCAGCGCCTGGCTGTGAGTAATTCTCATTGTGAAAGTAATAACTTCTCTAACGTTATGGCAGAATGGTTTAATATGAACACGGACACACACTGTAAAGCACCGACTTCCTATGATATTGCAAAATTAACGTCACACTGGTGCATTATACAATTTGAGGATCTAAATATGAGGGCTAAATATATATGGGTTAAACGTGTACTAGAGTTAATTGTCATAAGACTTAAATTTACGCAGCCTCCTGGTTTTTCATCACTGGGATAGGCTACTCACTGATTAACATTAAAAAACTAAATAATGTTCGCCACAAGGCAATTTAATAAGTTTGAACTTACCGTCTACCAGTCTCCCCTCGAAGAAAAAGAAAAAGAGTGCCGCAAAGACCCCCCATAGATGAACGTTCATCTCTACAGTTCACTGGGTTTTCTCTCACGGTGCACAAGTTCTTAAAAATGTTCTCTCCCAACCTCTCCTTTGAACTGCGGAGGAGAAGAGTTGTTGCCGGGGTGAGAATCAAGGACCGCGGACCGCACGTTTTATGCTCTAATCTGGGGGGGTCGAGGTGTGACAGGTTTTTTCTCATTCTTTGACAGGAATTAACTGGTTATTATGGGAGGGGGGACTGGTCATTAGTTTCGATGGCTGGGAGAGACCGTTCCGAATGCGCCTGTAGTTTACGTGAGAATTGGCGCGTTTGGGGGAAAAAGACGTTTGTTCGCCGACCGGATCTCCCCGTCCAGCCTGCTTTGGTCTCAAATCGTATGTTTTTATTTATTGAAGAAATCAGTCTATGATATCAATGCTGCTACCCAATTCACATGCAGTAGGCCTAAACGTGCTGAACGATTTCCAGACAGTGAGTTTGAGTGGATTTCCCGCGAGAGCTTTCTATGTTCGAATATTATATTTAATAAAATAAATATTTAAAAACAGTAAATTAACAAATTAAAACCACCTTTTTACATTTTCCCGTTGACGTATAACGACTATCCCTCTCGCCCGCGTGTCCCCATGTAGATCCTGTATCAGCCTCTCTCTCAGCTTGGATCGGTTAATCTGCAGAGGGAGTGTGGGGGTGATGTAGGCTTTTCTGCCCTCTGCTGGACATCTACTGCAGTTCACAGACAGTTTAAATAAATGTACGTTTTGCACTTTTTAATGTGGTACCACACCATGCAGAAATGAGTGTGTGTGGGGGTGTGTGGGGGTGGTGGAGTTAATGTTATGGGCCCAGAATTCAGAGGTTACAGGTTTGATTCCCAGGATGGGGCACATCAGTTGTATTCTCGAGCAAGGAGCTTTCAGCCGTGTAAAAGGATTGTATGTAAAACAATATTAACCAT
The DNA here is from genome assembly GCA_029706075.1 of Aldrovandia affinis. Taxonomy (NCBI): domain Eukaryota; kingdom Metazoa; phylum Chordata; class Actinopteri; order Notacanthiformes; family Halosauridae; genus Aldrovandia; species Aldrovandia affinis. Next base: position 2,239 of record JAINUG010001757.1, read on the forward strand.
GTTGAGTTGCTCTGGCTAAGACCGTCTGCCAAATACAATTCTGACAAAGTGGCTCCCAGAACAAAAACAAAAGCAGGCATGTCTCATCCAGAGCTTAGAACCTGAAACATTCTGGTGACGCAGACTCCCACTGAATTTGGGCTGAAGACCCCTTCATTGGGGGTGGTCCCTCTATGCTGACTGTGAGGTACGGGATAAGGACCCAGCCGCACATCAGGATTAGGCAAAAAGGATTGTTTAATTCAGGCAGAGGTCAAAACCAGAAGTCAGAGTAGCGAAGGTACAAAATCAAAATCCAAAATGAAGTCAACAAACAATCCAAAAGTCAAAACCAATAAATCAGAAAAGGCAAACAAACAGAATCGGCAGGCAAACGCGAAGTGAAAACAGAAGGGGTGTCTCGGGAAAATGCTACAGACTCTGGCTTACAAACAATCGGCACAGGGAATGAAGATCAACGTTCTGACGGGGAATGAACATAAACACGGAACTTAAATACAAGCAGGGAAGGGAAACACAATAGGAATCAGGTGTGACTGGGAGGAGAGAGGGGTAGGAACACAGGTGAAAACAATGGGATTCGTTAATACAATAACGAGGGGAAACGAAAGACACGGACTGGGAATAACACAGACACATAGACAATAAACGACCTGGAAGAGCAGGCAGACACGTGCATAGTTCGAAGGGGAGGAACGCATATAGAAATCTGCGTGCAAATGAAGTGAAACGTGAGAAGCGTACAGGGATAGGACAACGAGAGAGAGAATGATAGCGATAGTTAGAAGCGTGAGATAATTAGTGATTAGTAGTGTTAGTAACTTAATCTAAATCCCTAATGTTAGTAGTTTAGTAGGTTAGTACTATATACATCTAACTAATATATACACAGTGTAAAAGGAAGTAAAACTAGATAATAAGTGAAGACGGAAAAACCGAAACATAGAATTTCCCGAAGTGCATGACAAAAGACAAGGAGTGGATCTCGAGACAAACAGGAACGATGACAGACGGGGAACAGAACGTGACAGAAACGAGAATGATGAATGATGAATAAACAAAGTATAAAAACAACCGAACAGACATACAGAACATAACAGACTCTTGCCTGATTCAGCAGTGATTGCGGTTGGGGAGGAACGTTAGGGGTGTGAATAGCCATTTGTGTGCGGTTCCTCCACAGCTTCATCATACAGTAGTTTAGACTTGTCTTTAGTTTATTCTGGACCAGACCAGCTGGATGAGCCTGTTCCCTTATCCACAACTTTGCCTGACCCTTGACCTCTCCCTGAGTCCTCTGTGTGTGATCTGCTATGAACAAGTAACGCCAGAACGAACAGACATCGTGGCAGAGCCTTGTAAATTAGGCAGGAATGCTGATAAACGAATGCTACTTGAAACGGGTTCAAACTTCCTACCACTTCCAAAACACCTCCTTTCAAACACTACCTCCCTCTAATATCAAGATAACTTTAAAAGCGAGAGAATAATTCATTCACTGAACATGAAGTCTTTCAGTAACGCACCATCAACATGCTTCGCCTTTGAGGATGACAACGAGAGAAAAGAACGCACTGTTTTAGCACAACGAATCAAACCAACAAGAACCAACGAGAGAATGACGAGCGTGAGTCAGGCTCCGCCGCAATCTCGCTCCCCTTCACGTGCACGAGCGCGCACTCTGCGCACGTTCGGTCTCGGAGCTCCGCTCGTTTCCTTTCGCGTTTTCCGACCGAAAGCTTCCTCGTGCCAGGGGCAAGATGCGCCTTCCTGTATCACTGCCCCAAAAACCGTCACTCTTTCACATTTGATCTGGTCGATTATCGTCGGGGAGCTGACATAATTTAAGTAGTCCATTTTGCGATAATCACAAGGTTTAACAAACATTCATCTTTTCCTGCTTCGCTGCAATCGACATTCGCATTTTATGAAGCAGATACAAATTTGGCGAAACTACAATTGCTCAAAAATGGGGAAATTACATTTTTATACGAATAAAATTATTCCGGGAAAAAAAACAACTCTTTACCAAGTTCAGTTGTGTCACAATTATTGGCACCATTAATAATTATTTTAAATAAAATCAAAGAAAAATAAAACATGTCGTCTTCTATAATGTTTTATGAGATTGTTGAACATATTGGGGGAGGATCTTCGACCATTTCTCCACAGAAAATCTTACAAGATCCTTCAGTCTGTGCTTGTGTACTGCCCTCTTCAGTTCAAACCACACATCATCAATTGGGTTCAAGTTGTTACGGCGTAATGTTCCAAAGTAAATTAACGAACTAATTTATCCTGTTTCCAGATAGCCGTACCCATACACAAGCCACAACTAGAACATGAACAAAGTTGTTTGAATTAGAATGCCCTTTTAATGGAGGGATTATTTTTATAATACATCTCAACACAATTTATGAAATGAAACAAAATGCTGGCAGGGCAGAGGGGAGATGTACAAGAGGGGAACAAATCAAGTAGGTATTTGGAGTTGTACAAAACACAAAAGAGTCAGGGAGAAACAAAACACAAACTCACCACCCTGCCAGGAAAACCTAAATAAACTTCAGAGAAGCATAATGATCTGTTTAACACAAATATCTTATTCCCAAACAAATAAAACAGAAAAGGGGAAGTAAATATCAAAAGTACATGTTACAGCAAAGAATAATGTTTAGGCAGTGTCGAGAGGGCATTTCTCTGCCCAAAGTCTTGAGCCTTTTTTAAAACTTGAGCAGCAGGTGCAACACATCTTCGATCAGCAGGATGAGGCCACACCCCCAGCAGCAGCTGCAACACGTCTCCAATCAGCAGGCGGCAGCAGCACATCCCATGGCTCCCTCCAATCAGCAGGCGGCAGCAGCACATCCCATGGCTCCGCCTCCTTTGGTACACCACCTCACTGAAGCAAAAATGGGCAGGAGCAGAACAGAGTCTGGAGACTGAGATGGCAAAACAGTAATTTTGTGGTCAGTTAACCATTTGGGTATAGTACTAGGTACAGTGGGAATAAAAAGTATTGACCGTCCTTTGGCATTTTTCACATTTTATTTTCTTACTTCATGGAATCAAAATTGATTTAATTGGGATTTCTTGCCACTGGTCAACACAAAGTACTGTATATTGTCAGATAAAACAAATCGAAAGCTTTTTGTTCATTAATTCCAAATAAAAAACAAAACAGAGAACAATTGATTGCATTGCATGAAGTATTCACCCCCTTTTCTAAGACACACCTAGCTAAACTCAATCAATTCTGTTCAGAGGTCACAATTATTTGATTGGAGTCCACCTGTGTATAATTAAGGTGTGTCAAATGATTTCAGATTAAATACACCTGTCTGTTAGAGCTCCCACAGTTGATTAGTGCATTTCCAAACGAGAGCTTAATTATGAAGACCAAAGAACTTTCAAAACAAATCAGAGAAAATCACCAATCAGCAGAAGGATATAAGATTTCAAAGACTTTGAATATCCTCCAGAGCACCGTTAAGTCCATCATAAAGAGATGGAGAGAGTGTGGCACAACTGTGAATTTGCCTAGAACAGGCCGTCCTCCAAAACTGAGCATCTGTGTGAGAAGGTCCCTTGTTAGGGAGGCCACCAAGAGGCCTATGGCAACTCTGACGGAGTTACAGTCTTCCATAGCAGAGATGGGAGAAACTGTCCATGGGACAACAATAGCCTGGGCACTTCACAAATGCGCTTTGAGGAGGGTGGGAAAAAGAAAGCCATTGTTGAAGAAGCCTCATATGAAATCTTGCCTACAGTTGATGCCTACCAGAATGCATGTGGGAGACTCTCAAAACAAGTGGAGGAAGATTCTATGGTCTGATGAGACCAAGATTTAACTTTTTGGCATCAACATTAGGCACTATGTTTGGAGCAAGCCTAACACTGCGCATCATCCCAAGGACACTATCCCTTCTGTGAAACATGGTAGCGGAAAGCTAGGGGGCTGAATTATGTAATCAATTATAGTCTGTTTTTTATTATTAATTAAGAAAATGCTATATTTTGGTTGATTAGTGGCAAGAAATCCCAAATAAATCCATTTTGATTGCATAAAGTAAGAAAATAAAACCTGAAAAATGCCAAAGGGGGTGAATACTTTTTTATACCCACTGTATGTATGCATGTATATGTTATATATGTTGTGTGTGTGTATCAGTGCTGGTCTATTCCAGAGCTTTGCATCACTGAACCCTGCAATACACTGCACTGACAAGCACACCAGGCTCGACTTGTAAGAGTGACGAACACATTTTCAGTATTTCAAAGGATGTTTTTATTTGACATTTGTGACATTTAAAACACTGACATTTAAAACAAAGATCATTCAAAGATAAATACTTTGATAAAATACAGTTTAAAAAAAAAGACAAGCTTGAAAGGGTTTCTAGAATTCAGTGTTGCCAATGAAACACTACATAGTTCAACTTCCAAGTCATAGAAAAGAGGATTCATTTAAAGTTGTCAGTGTACACAAAGACACTTTGTGACAGGATGCTAACAGACAGGAGAAGCACATCAATGAGAGGGTGAGGTTTTAGCAAAGGGAGTGGCCTGGAATGACCAGGTTTTCCACAGTGTTGCTGCACATCAGAGCTACTGAACGATGCCCTAGTGAGTGTGTACAGTGTTGAGTGGAGACTTCACATTCCACAGAGGTGCAGATAGACCCTAAACGAGGCACTGGCTGTATAATTAGACACCAAAATCCACCTTGTAAAGAGGAAGCAGAGAAGACTACCTAATTTTGAATGAGGGCTTGAGGGATTTGTGGGGATAATGGACTCCCATTGATACAGGAGTCAAACTGGCTTGAACAGGCAGCGTGGACCAAAGAGGTGTCAGACTGGTTTGAGTGTGCAGTGTGGACTGGGGAGGAGTCAAACCAGTTATAAAAAAATATTAGATTTAAATCGCTGCAGAATGGGATCAATTGCGGCACAAACAAGGAGAGGCTGTTTGAAGATGGGTGACCCAATCTGGCTCTTCACTGCAGTGTCTAAGGCTGCCAGCTACCCCACACGGTGGCCACCAGGGCGGCGCTGGTCAGGGACAGCTGTACAGAACCGGCCCCGCTGACCACAGGGTTGCAGTTGTCGGTGGTGCAGCAGGTGCGGGTCACCGTGTACGTGGCACCCAGGATGGTGCCATTGGTTGTGCTGTTGCAGGAGGCGGAGTCAAGGCAGCCCTGGGTGTTGAAGCCAAAGAACCCACTGATGGAGGGGAACTCTGTAGGGGGGGGGTTATGGTAAATACATAATCAAGGAACTGGATTCACAATGCATGCAATCTTAATGTTTTTCATGTTAATCTTAATTTTTTATATTAAATCAAGGTTCAAGTCCTGGAATTAGTAGGATTTCCTGAAGAAGGGGGGGGGGGACCACCACAGCAGAACTTTGCATGAAATCCTGACAATGAATCGCAATGTTGATGGATAGATCTGTACCCAACAGACAGGCACTCCGGTATTCTGAACTCTCTTCACAATTTTAAAGCTATTTTCTCCCAACTGAGAATTCTCAATTTGTGTGTGTTCCTGCTCATCGCGGCAACCTCCTCTGTCAATTTGGAAGAGCCCAGGCAAGCACGCTCTATTCATGATGGAGAATGAAAGAATGTGTTTGGGGGGGCGGTCAGTGGAGGTGTGTAAATGTGCCCTCACCTGCTTTTCCAGTGTAGCAGTTGGGCATGGATGCATCGCACTCCACAGAATCAGGGATCAGGCATTTGCCCAGAATCAAGGCTGTTTTTTTGTGTGAGAGAGAGAGAGATGAACTGGAGAATTGCAATAATCAATGACATGTACAAACACTGTTACAGCACCGTGCAATGTTCCTGCAACATTCTGTGATAAGACCTGCACTGAACATCACGTATAGAAAGATGAACTGAAATGCCTACCAATAATCAAGACCCCAATGATCAAATAGTGAAACTGCTTGTTAGTTAAAACAGTACTGTTAATGTGACAAACAAATATTGGCAGTATATTGGATGTTTGAACAAATGCTGTTGGATGTTTAGCTATACCCCCGAACCTCCTGTGGCCAGGATCACATTCTGAAGAGCGCACAATCTACCTACTGTGGCTGGTTCCCCAGTAAATGGGGTCTAACGATTCCCCTGGACACCCCGTTAAGCCTTTTCCCCGACGCATAGAATCCACATCCACAACGAAAAGTGATTTTGAACGTACGCTCATACTGACCGGCTCACCTTTTTCATGATGCACATTGTTTTTGGAATTATCTTGTGTTGCTTGTTGTTCAGTTGAATATAATAAAGCAGCACGTATCTGATGATTCCAAAATAATATGCACGATGGTAGGCGACATTTCGTGCTTCTAGAGGTCAATTCTGAACTTCGTTGTGGATGTGAATTATGTAACGTTGCGCATACAGTGAAAAAAGGCAAACCTGTCAAGTTAGCTGGCTTTATTAGAAAAAGGGGATATCCATTGTAACTCATAGAAAGCCACTACAGACAGTAACAGACAGTGGGACTCGTTTAGAAAACAACAAAAGCTAAATCTAAAAGTGTTTTTAAATTGTTTTTTAAATTGTTTTAAAGGGGGCAGCAGCCTGCAGGCTACATTACGTACATTTGTCTTAAGACATTTTATCTGGCGATAAAACAAGACAACTGCCATAATGAATACCTGTGTGCTCCAAACAGGTGATCATCGACTAATTCTCCATTATCATAATTCTCAAACCGGTGTTTAATATGAACATGGACACTGTAAAGCACTGAGTTCCTATCATATTACAAGATTAAAGTCACACTGCTGCATTATACAGTTTGAGGATAGGGCTAAATGTATATGGGTTAAATGTGTACTACAGTTCATTGTTTGTGCATTGTCTGAAGATATACACTTACCCACGCTTCTTAATTGGTTTAAATAACCTGGGCCGAACAGAAAAAGATGGTGTTAGTTCAGCTAGCTAGCTACTGACTAGCTAACACATACTAAACATGTACTGATGAAGCAACTATGTTAGCTGGCTACCACATGTGTAACACACTTGACACACAACAACAATATTCACAACCTTTAATAATCGAAAAGAATAGGAGGCAGAAACACAGTAAACGTAGCTCACACTGAATCAACACGTTTTATGAATGGCATGCTTAGCTTGCTTGTTAGCTACAATGGCTAACGGTAGCCAATTTACACTTGCCTCTGATATTTTACACATTCCACAAACTAGTAGCATAGCTAGCACGTCACAGTCCATCAACTTAAAATGCCATATTATTTTTACTTTGAAACAGTCACTTGTTTCCTTAGCAGGGAAAGTGTCAATTTCAGGGATTAGGAGCCTAGACTGTACCCAGAGCAGTGCCTGGCTGTGAGTAATTCTCATTGTGATAGTAATAACTGCTCTAACGTTATGGCAAAATAATAAGTGCCAGTAATATACTAACATAGCGTGTGCAGTCTAGTACAAGGTACTTAAAAAGTATTTTTTTTTACGATGGTCAATTTTGCGAATTTGACGTCACGCGTACTTGGCGTCTCTGTCCTCTGCATGGGGGGCATCTAGCCTCTACCCTTGCTCAAGTCGTGAACGATCAAACCTCAGAACCCCGGAACACAATTTGTCATCACTGGGATAGGCTAATCACAGATTAATATAAAAAACGAAGTCATTCACGGGTCAATTTAATGAGATTGAATTTACCGTCTACCAAACGGGTGATCATCGACTAATTCTACATTACCATACTTCTCAAACTTGTGTTTAATATGAACATGGACACTGTAAAGCACAGAGTTCCTATCATATTGAAAAATTAAAGTAATACTGCTGCATTACACAGTTTGAGGTTAGGGCTAAATGTATATGGGTTAAACGTGTTCTAGAGTTCAGTGTCTGCATTGTCTGAAGATTTAAACTCACCATAATGTTCCCTCCTCCCTCCATAAGAACCTGGGCCGAACAGAAAAAATGGTGTTAGTTTAGCTAGCTACCTCGTAATGAACATGTACTGATGAAGTAACTAAGTTAGCTGACTAGGACATGTGTAACACACTTGATGCACAACAACAGGTGCTTTTAAATACAGGTGTGGGAGGTATTCACAACCTTTCATATGTAGAAACAATATGAGGGAGACACACTGTAAATGCAACTCACACTGAATCAACACGTTTTATGTATTTACATGCCTAGCTTGCTAGTTAGCTACAATGGTAGCCAATTTACACTTGCATCTGTGATACTTGACACATTCCACAAATTGAACGGAATTAATACACACATATATTCTTCTACTGCTAGTAACTTATATCATAGCGTAATGGAGTTGGTTCTGCCCAACCGAAGTTTCAAACCGAGGATCTCGACACGACAAGAGCTGAGCTAAAGACTGAAGTCCCTAACTCTGGGAACTAATCACACTCTTATCGACGTCACATTGTAGCGGACGCTCAAGTACCAGAGCTCACCTGCTATACTAGCACATATATATCACAGCCCATCGACTTAAAATGCCATATTATTTTTACTTTGAAACAGTCACTTGCTTCCTTCGCAGGGGAAAGTGTCAATTTCAGAGATTAGGACCCTAGACTGTACCCAGAGCAGCGCCTGGCTGTGAGTAATTCTCATTGTGATAGTAATAACTGCTCTAACGTTATGGCAAAATAATAAGTGCCAGTAATATACTAACATAGCGTGTGCAGTCTAGTACAAGGTACTTAAAAAGTATTTTTTTTTACGATGGTCAATTTTGCGAATTTGACGTCACGCGTACTTGGCGTCTCTGTCCTCTGCATGGGGGGCATCTAGCCTCTACCCTTGCTCAAGTCATGAACGATCAAACCTCAGAACCCCGGAACACAATTTGTCATCACTGGGATAGGCTAATCACAGATTAATATTAAAAAACGAAGTCATTCACGGGTCAATTTAATGAGATTGAATTTACCGTCTACCAAACGGGTGATCATCGACTAATTCTACATTACCATACTTCTCAAACTTGTGTTTAATATGAACATGGACACTGTAAAGCACAGAGTTCCTATCATATTGAAAAATTACATGCGCCGCAGAATGTTGAGCTACGGGAATATTCCGTTTACATGTTAATCGGCATATTCCGAATAAACCAGCGATGTAGTGCCGCGCAAGGGCTTTCTGGGTACTCAGCTGAATAAATAGGCGCGTTATTTTCCTACAGTAATTCCCATTTCCACAAAAGGCTTGAAAATGCTTGCTTTTGCGTTATATTGTGTTGTCTTCTTAGCACTTCTACATCATAATGTAACAAGAACACTCGTTCTCATTCACATCCTCAACCATGGCAGACGAGAACGCGAGGAAATGGCAAATGGAGCTATGGTACTTGTTAATATGCCATTTATGCCAATCAGAACCCCCCGGAGACTATGGATGAAAGTTCGCAGAGTTTACGGATGCAGAGTGGAGAGAACATTTCCGCATGTCGAGAGGCTCATTCAACAAACTGTGCCGAATGATGGAAAGGGTTATGGAACCTTCCCAAGACACAGTACGTGCGCCTGTGCCACTTCCAATGCGCGTTGCTATCGTTCTGTACAAACTGGCAAGTTGTGCTGAGTATCGTGTGGTTGCGAATCAGTTCGGTGTCCACAAGTGTACGGTGAAGAAATTTGTCTACATGTTCTGCCACGGCATGGTAGGCTCCGTTATCAGTCAGTTAATTAAAGTACCCACTGTTGAAGAAGCATGCGCAATTGCAGAGAGATTTGAACAGGCCCACTACATTCCTCAAATCATAGGCTGTGTGGATGGCACCCACATACCTGTATTGCCTCCCAGTGATGGATACAGGGACTTTGTTAATAGGAAAGGATGGCCCTCTTATGTGCTTCAAGGAGTGGTGGATGACAAATACTGGTAAGTTTTTGCTTCTTTGAGTTTGTCGCACACCCTTTTAAAAATATCGCTATTGCGGTGCTTTCGCCCATCGATGTATTCCATGATATTTAGATCTTTCGTGATTTGAATACATAAATTTGTCTCATCCTCGCTCCAGAAGTGATTACTTTTCTGAGTGCTTTTCGCCATGTTGCCATTAAAGTAATACTGCTGCATTACACAGTTTGAGGTTAGGGCTAAATGTATATGGGTTAAACGTGTTCTAGAGTTCAGTGTCTGCATTGTCTGAAGATTTAAACTCACCATAATGTTCCCTCCTCACTTCATAAGAATCTGGGCCGAACAGAAAAAATGGTGTTAGTTTAGCTAGCTACCTCGTAATGAACATGTACTGATGAAGTAACTAAGTTAGCTGACTAGGACATGTGTAACACACTTGATACACAACAACAGGTGCTTTTAAATACAGGTGTGGGAGGTATTCACAACCTTTCATATGTAGAAACAATATGAGGCAGACACACACTGTAAATGCAACTCACACTGAATCAACACGTTTTATGTATTTACATGCCTAGCTTGCTAGTTAGCTACAATGGTAGCCAATTTACACTTGCATCTGTGATACTTTACACATTCCACAAATTGAATGGAATTAATACACACATATATTCTTCTACTGCTAGTAACTTATATCATAGCGTAATGGAGTTGGTTCTGGCCAACGGAAGTTTCAAACCGAGGATCTCGACACGACAAGAGCTGAGCTAAAGACTGAAGTCCCTAACTCTGGGAACTAATCACACTCTTATCGACGTCACGTCACATTGTAGCGGACGCTCAAGTACCAGAGCTCACCTGCTGTACTAGCACATATATATCACAGCCCATCGACTTAAAATGCCATATTATTTTTACTTTGAAACAGTCACTTGCTTCCTCAGCAGGGGAAAGTGTCAATTTCAGAGATTAGGACCCTAGACTGTACCCAGAGCAGTGCCTGGCTGTAAGTAATTCTCATTGTGATAGTAATAACTGCTCTAACGTTATGGCAGAATAATAAGTACCAGTAATATACTAACATAGCTACCATTTCCACATGTGCAGTCTAGTACAAGGTACTTAAAAGCATATTTTTTTTTTTGATTTAAAGATGTCCCCCCCCAATAAAATGCCTACGTGGTCTAGATATACACTGAACATCAGCTCAGGTCGAGTCCCTTGCTCAAGGCTCGAGGGCTCGAGGCTAGATGCCACCCATGCAGAGGACGAGATGTGATTAGAGATGTGATTGGCCTGTTGTTTTTTTTTTACAGTGCGCGTCACCGAACCCTAATCGTAACCCGAACCGTCAGTTACGATGGTCAATTTCGCGCATTTGACGTCACGCGTACTTGCCATCTCTGTCCTCTGCATGGGGGGCATCTAGCCTCTACCCTTGCTCAAGTCGTGAACGATCAAACCTCAGAACCCCGGAACACAATTTGTCATCACTGGGATAGGCTAATCACCGATTAATATTAAAAACGAAGTCATTTTAATGAGATTGAATTTACCGTCTACCAAACGGGTGATCATCGACTAATTCTACATTACCATACTTCTCAAACTTGTGTTTAATATGAACATGGACACTGTAAAGCACCGAGTTCCTATCATATTGAAAAATTAAAGTAATACTGCTGCATTACACAGTTTGAGGTTAGGGCTAAATGTATATGGGTTAAACGTGTTCTAGAGTTCAGTGTCTGCATTGTCTGAAGATTTAAACTCACCATAATGTTCCCTCCTCACTTCATAAGAATCTGGGCCGAACAGAAAAAATGGTGTTAGTTTAGCTAGCTACCTCGTAATGAACATGTACTGATGAAGTAACTAAGTTAGCTGACCAGGACATGTGTAACACACTTGATACACAACAACAGGTGCTTTTAAATACAGGTGTGGGAGGTATTCACAACCTTTCATATGTAGAAACAATATGAGGCAGATACACACTGTAAATGCAGCTCACACTGAATCAACACGTTTTATGTATTTACATGCCTAGCTTGCTAGTTAGCTACAATGGTAGCCAATTTACACTTGCATCTGTGATACTTTACACATTCCACAAATTGAACGGAATTAATACACACATATATTCTTCTACTGCTAGTAACTTATATCATAGCGTAATGGAGTTGGTTCTGCCCAACCGAAGTTTCAAACCGAGGATCTCGACACGACAAGAGCTGAGCTAAAGACTGAAGTCCCTAACTCTGGGAACTAATCACACTCTTATCGACGTCACGTCACATTGTAGCGGACGCTGAAGTACCAGAGCTCACCTGCTATACTAGCACATATATATCACAGCCCATCGACTTAAAATGCCATATTATTTTTACTTTGAAACAGTCACTTGCTTCCTCAGCAGGGGAAAGTGTCAATTTCAGGGATTAGGACCCTAGACTTACCCAGAGCAGCGCCTGGCTAGAGTAATTCTCATTGTGATAGTAATAACTGCTCTAACGTTATGGCAGAATAATGTGCCAGTAATATACTAACATAGCTCGTTTCATGTGCAGTGAGTACAAGGTAATCAAAAAGCTGACTTATTTTGAGGGGGTTAGATGTGCAAAATAAAAAGATGCCAGATACGCATGCGCCACTGAACATCAGCTCAGGTGAGTCCCTTGCAGTCGAGGGCTACAGATGCCACCCATGCAGAGGACGAGATGTGATTAGAGATGTGATTGGCCTGTTGTTTTTTTTTACACGTCACCAAACCCTAATGGTCAATTTTACGATGGTCAATTTCGCGCATTTGACGTCACGCGTACTTGCCATCTCTGTCCTCTGCATGGGGGGCATCTAGCCTCTACCCTTGCTCAAGTCGTGAACGATCAAACCTCAGAACCCCGGAACACAATTTGTCATCACTGGGATAGGCTAATCACAGATTAATATTAAAAAACGAAGTCATTCACGGGTCATTTTAATGAGATTGAATTTACCGTCTACCAAACGGGTGATCATCGACTAATTCTACATTACCATACTTCTCAAACTTGTGTTTAATATGAACATGGACACTGTAAAGCACCGAGTTCCTATCATATTGAAAAATTAAAGTAATACTGCTGCATTACACAGTTTGAGGTTAGGGCTAAATGTATATGGGTTAAACGTGTTCTAGAGTTCAGTGTCTGCATTGTCTGAAGATTTAAACTCACCATAATGTTCCCTCCTCACTTCATAAGAACCTGGGCCGAACAGAAAAAATGGTGTTAGTTTAGCTAGCTACCTCGTAATGAACATGTACTGATGAAGTAACTGAGTTAGCTGACTAGGACATGTGTAACACACTTGATACACAACAACAGGTGCTTTTAAATACAGGTGTGGGGGGTATTCACAACCTTTCATATGTAGAAACAATATGAGGCAGATACACACTGTAAATGCAGCTCACACTGAATCAACACGTTTTATGAATTTACATGCCTAGCTTGCTAGTTAGCTACAATGGTAGCCAATTTACACTTGCATCTGTGATACTTTACACATTCCACAAATTGAACAGAATTAATACACACATATATTCTTCTACTGCTAGTAACTTATATCATAGCGTAATGGAGTTGGTTCTGCCCAACCGAAGTTTCAAACCGAGGATCTCGACACGACAAGAGCTGAGCTAAAGACTGAAGTCCCTAACTCTGGGAACTAATCACACTCTTATCGACGTCACGTCACATTGTAGCGGACGCTCAAGTACCAGAGCTCACCTGCTATACTAGCACATATATATCACAGCCCATCGACTTAAAATGCCATATTATTTTTACTTTGAAACAGTCACTTGCTTCCTCAGCAGGGGAAAGTGTCAATTTCAGAGATTAGGACCCTAGACTGTACCCAGAGCAGTGCCTGGCTGTGAGTAATTCTCATTGTGAGTAATAATTTATCAAAATTGTGATAGTAATAACTGCTCGAACGTTATGGCAAAATAATAAGTGCCAGTAATATACTAACATAGTCGAGTGTCAAGGGCAGTCTAGTACAAGGTATTAGAGATGTGATTGGCCTGTTGTTTTAAAAATGCATTTTTTTACGATGGTCAATTTCGTGCATTTGACGTCACGCGTACTTGGCGTCTCTGTCCTCTGCATGGGGGGCATCTAGCCTCTACCCTTGCTCAAGTCGTGAACGATCAAACCTCAGAACCCCGGAACACAATTTGTCATCACTGGGATAGGCTAATCACCGATTAATATAAAAAACGAAGTCATTTTAATGAGATTGAATTTACCGTCTACCAAACGGGTGATCATCGACTAATTCTACATTACCATACTTCTCAAACTTGTGTTTAATATGAACATGGACACTGTAAAGCACCGAGTTCCTATCATATTGAAAAATTAAAGTAATACTGCTGCATTACACAGTTTGAGGTTAGGGCTAAATGTATATGGGTTAAACGTGTTCTAGAGTTCAGTGTCTGCATTGTCTGAAGATTTAAACTCACCATAATCTTCCCTCATCTCTTCATTAGAACCTGGGCCGAACAGAAAAAATGGTGTTAGTTTAGCTAGCTACCTCGTAATGAACATGTACTGATGAAGTAACTGAGTTAGCTGACCAGGAGATGTGTAACACTTGATACACAACAACAGGTGCTTTTAAATACAGGTGTGGGGGGTATTCACAACCTTTCATATGTAGAAACAATATGAGGCAGATACACACTGTAAATGCAGCTCACACTGAATCAACACATTTTATGAATTTACATGCCTAGCTTGCTAGTTAGCTACAATGGTAGCCAATTTACACTTGCATCTGTGATATTTTACACATTCCACAAATTGAACAGAATTAATACACACATATATTCTTCTACTGCTAGTAACTTATATCATAGCGTAATGGAGTTGGTTCTGCCCAACCGAAGTTTCAAACCGAGGATCTCGACACGACAAGAGCTGAGCTAAAGACTGAAGTCCCTAACTCTGGGAACTAATCACACTCTTATCGACGTCACGTCACATTGTAGCGGACGCTCAAGTACCAGAGCTCACCTGCTATACTAGCACATATATATCACAGCCCATCGACTTAAAATGCCATATTATTTTTACTTTGAAACAGTCACTTGCTTCCTTCAGCAGGGGAAAGTGTCAATTTCAGGGATTAGGACCCTAGACTGTACCCAGAGCAGTGCCTGGCTGTGAGTAATTCTCATTGTGATAGTAATAACTGCTCTAACGTTATGGCAGAATAATAAGTGCCAGTAATATACTAACAGCGTACTTGGCGTCTCTGTCCTCTGCATGGGGGCATCTAGCCTCTACCCTTGCTCAAGTCGTGAACGATCAAACCTCAGAACCCGGAACACAATTTGTCATCACTGGGATAGGCTAATCACAGATTAATATTAAAAACGAAGTCATTCACGGGTCATTTTAATGAGATTGAATTTACCGTCTACCAAACGGGTGATCATCGACTAATTCTACATTACCATACTTCTCAAA
>JAINUG010001758.1:0-17647 GCA_029706075.1 Aldrovandia affinis
AGAGCGGACCTTGAGCCTTGTGATCTCAGACTGTGAGGGAGGGCTCTGGTCCTGCACGCGCGCCGGGTAGGGGACAGCAGAGGTTATTTAATAGCCATGTAGATATGAATGATGTGTAAATATGCTGAGAGTAAAGAGTGTTCTATTAGCTGTGTTCCTCTTCGCTGTGTTCCTCTTCGCTGTGAAGCTGCTGGTGGAGGACAGTCTGGCAAACGATGTAAACCACGCAGTTCACACGCAAAAACGATAAACGCCAAAACCAAACCAAACAAGCCGTGATTGAGATCGCACTGCCGTCTTTGCGATTTCCACATCGTTTTGTTGCCAAACTCAAATAGATCTAATATAATATAATGTAATATGCCATTTAGCTGACGCTTTTATCCAAGGCGACTTACAGTAGTGAATGCATTCATTTTCAGTATATGTGGTCCCAGTGGGAATCGAACCCACAACCTAAGCATTGTCAGCGCCATGCTCTACCTACTGAGCCACAGAACCACGCTCTACCTACTGAGACACACAGAACCACACTCTACCTACTGAGATGCACAGAACCACGCTCTACCTACTGAGACACACAGAACCATGCTCTACCTACTGAGCACACAGAACCACGCTCTACCTACTGAGCCACACAGAACCACGCTCTACCTACTGAGACACACAGAACCACGCCTACCTACTGAGCCGCACAGAACCACGCTCTACCTACTGAGACACACAGAACCACACTCTACCTACTGAGCCACACAGAACCACGCCTACCTACTGAGCCACACAGAACCACACTCTACCTACTGAGACACACAGAACCACACTCTACCTACTGAGCCACACAGAACCATACTCTACCTACTGAGCCACACAGAACCACGCTCTACCTACTGAGCCACACAGAACCACAAATCATATCCCATGCTCATGTAGTTATCGTGAAGACGGGTTCATTTTGACAGGAATGGCGCGTTTATCTTTTTTGCGTACAGGCTCTTCAATGTTCCATGCTGCTATTGACGGGCTGTCACCGTGGTTACCATGGGCTGTCACCGTGGTTACCATGGGCTGAACCGTTTCTCTTGACAGGAGGACAGTGTGAATTAAAAGAGTTTTTGTTCACTCTGGTTGTTTTTGTTTTATTAATTTGTTTCACATTTTTTCCATGTTTTTCTCACTATTTAGTAGCCAATTACACCCTCTATTTATTTTTATTTACCCTCCCCCACACGAGTCCGTCGCTCGTCTCTACGAGGCAAGCTAATTCTCTGCTTCCTTCGAGACGGAATTCGCCCACCCACGTCCATCTTACTGCACAAACACACAACATCTTACTGCACAAACACATAACATCTTACTGCACAAACACACAACATCTTTCTGCACAGACGCACAACATCTTACTGCACAAACACACAACATCTTACTGCACAAACGCACAACATCTTACTGCACAAACACACAACATCTTACTGCACAAACACACAACATCTTTCTGCACAGACGCACAACATCTTACTGCACAAACACACAGACAGGCAGCAGCACCTGAACGCGGTGCATTCCGGCTCACGGTTAACAAACAGAGAGTATTTACGCAGAGAATACTTGGACATCGAATATAATCAAAGACGAATGAACATGTGAACACGGTAGCGTGGCGCTGCAGATGAGACACGTCTAGAACACCAGCGCTGCGTACAAATCTCATTTATTCATTCCCAGTTCATGCACAGGTACAAACATTACAGTACGGTCCTAATAACGCATAATCCTGGGACGCCAGCAACGTAAACACTCTGGAATCGTAACTATCACGTAGCATACTGTGGCATATTCCAGTATCAACATCAACACGTTGGGTAGCTACAGCAAGGCATTCATATGATTAAAAAGATAATAAATGTGCTCCTGTTTTCTTTTTCTTTTTTTATGTCCAAAATTCCAGAGACAAACTGAATTGATTTGAAATAATTCAGGGTCGGTATTCACAAAGCATTTTAAGGGTAAAAGTTGGTCCTAACTCTGCAATTTAGGAGCAACTCCGAAAAAAATAATGGGCGTGTCACTCATAAATTTAGGACTCCTAACTTTTTGGGATAAGAGTATTTCACAAAGGGTTTGAGAGCTAAAAAACTGCTCCTAAATCCAGGAGAAGTTAGAAGCAGTCAAGAGGACTTCTAAATCGCTAAAGACCTACTGAAAATCCGAAAATCTGCTGCTGCGGCAATTGTCACGTTACCCAATCGCGTCAACACTGGAGATATTGAATGATACATAAAAGGTACCGCCTCAATCGCAAAGGGTATTATATAGCCTATTATATATAGCTAGATACCCGCTGATTGTTTACGAGATGCAGAACGTAACCAATTGACCCTTCGCTAAACCACGCCCCAAAACGCAGACTGGCCAATCACAGCGCAGCATAGGACAGGCTCCGACAGAGGTCCGACAGTTTATGGCGGCGCTCCGTTGACTCAGCAACAGTAACTAAGGGGGGCGTGGTTTAGCGAAGGGTCAATTGACTAGTCAGTATTCTTGGTTTCATGTTAAATCAGTGACACGTAGCCTACATTTGTATTTTAGAATCTTTATTAGAATATAATAGGGGTGCAACGGATCACAAAACTCACGGTTCGGATAGTACCGCGGTTTTGAGTCACGGATCGGATCATTTTTCGGATCAGTTATTTCACTAAATCAGTTATTTCACTAAATCTTTATTGAAAATTTCACAAAATACATTTTTAGATTCAGTAGCCTTAGGCGATTTAACTAGGGTGGTCTTATGCCTTAATTAATTTAATAAAAAATTAAAAGATCGCTAATGTTTAAATTGTATTTAATTCGGTCGCGTTTCTAAAAAGCTGCCTCCCAGAAAGGCATTTAGTATGAAAAACAAAGCAAACCAAAACATGCATGGTTGTCTATCTCTTCACTGTAACTCTGCATCGAGATTTAGGGAATTGTTACTTTAAAACGAAACAGTGGCAGAAAAACTGTATTTCTCTATGATGGTTCAATTTAGCTATTAATCCGCGGATCATATGCGTGCCGAACCGTGGGGGTTGATCCGTACGGATCACGGATCAACTGCGATCCATTGCACCACTAGAATATAACAGGAACAGGTAGGCCTACATACACTTTTACAGTAACATATAATTTATTTTCTAGGTTGAAATCGCGGGCAGAGACCCATCCCCTATATCAGCCAATCGCTGTGGGCATTCTGAGTAAGCTCGTTCATGAGAAACAACGTCATCCATAGCAACGACGTCAACCCCGCCCTCACTCTTAGCTTGAAAATTCTCCAACTTCTTTAGTATGAGTTTGTCTTTGCAGCTTTGTGAATAGGTTTTAAGAGGGGACTCTGAGCTAGAATGTTTTAGTGCGATTCAGAAGTACTCCTAGTGGTAAGATAAAATGCTTTGTGAATACCGACCCAGATTCGTAGCATATATATATATATATTTAAATCATGTTTACTGTCAAACTGAAGGATGGGAAGAAGTAAACGCACGCATAACCCAACAGATTATTGACCTACTCCGACCCCCCACACCCCAGGGCAGAATGCTGTATCGGGGTGTTTGGGGCGTTGAGACCCGAGTCCTGTTCAGAAACATGGTTCTGTGTTGCACTCTGGCGCCCTCTCCTGGACACACAGACACCTCCGCTGTGAGTCTCACTGTCTCCCTCTGTCCTTTCTATCTCCTGTGTGTGTGTGTGTGTATTTTAGTGTTTCAGTCAGGGCTGGACTGGCTATATAGTCTACCGGGCAAATGCCCGGTGGGCCGGTCTAGTTTTGGGCCGGTAGGGCCTCGGTAGGGCCGGTAGAATCATTTATATATATTATACCACGGACCGGGTGTTCGAGGGGCGCAATAAATTTTCGCGCATATAAACGAACTGGTCTCAGCTTCTATTCGCGCATGCATTTTTGTGTTTGAGTGTGCATGTGTGTGTGTGTATGTGTATGTGTGTTGGTTTGTGCGTGTGCGTGTGTGTGTGTGTGTCTGTGTGTCTGTGAGTGTGTGTGAGAGAGAGAGTGCGTGTGTGTGTGTGTGTGTGTGTGCATGCGTGTCTGTGTGTCTGTGTGTCTGTGTGTCTGTGAGTGTGTGTGAGAGAGAGAGTGCGTGTGTGTGCAGGGCTGGCTCAAGGCACAGGCAATACAGGCAGCTGCCTGGGGCGCCATGTCGGCTAGGGGCGCCAGGTCGCCCTCACAAAAACAAAACAAAACAAAAATCGCTGGTGGCTGGTGTACGCCCTCTCCTTTCCTCTCAATGAATTGTTACTTTAAAACGTAACAGCGGCAGAAAAACTGTATTTCTCTGTGATGGTTCAATTTACCAATTAATCTGCAGTTCATATGCGTGCCGAACCGTGGGGGGTGATCCGTACGGATCACGGATCAACTGCGTTTCTGTTACGCCACTAACTTTGACAGAGATGCTGTTACTGAGGAGGGGGATACGATGCCTGGCTGCTTGCTGAAAGTGGGGGTTACGTGCGCGCATCACAGGCAACCCAAGACACGTGCTGTCACCTGTCGGGTCAAGCGCAGGTGACGGGGTCAGAGAGGCACGCACTACTGATGCAGTCAGGCAGAGAGCCAACATCAGCGTGATGCAAAATAGATATCAGATCGATGACAGATTTGATGTGTTTCTGTGTTATTGTAGGAGGCTAAGTAATAAACAAGCTAATGCTAGCTAGATAATGCGATGCTAAGAGCTACTGCTAGACTCATACAGATTGAAGGATGAATGCATGCTGATGCTGAGTTACCCAACCCTGAGGTACGATATTTTGTGCAGGCATATCTTGTGTTTTCAGTCAGACAGAAAAAAACATATTGTTTGAATTGGGTGGATCGGAGAGGTCTGTACAAGTTGGTCATACCTGGTATGTCAAATTTCAGTGTGTTTTTTTGTCAATTTACTTCCATAAATAAACTATGAACATGATGTCACACACAAATGCCATCTTATCTCCTTGGTGCTTGAGCTTTATTTTCTGAAAATACCCAGACCCAGATTATACAGTATATTCATGAAAACAGAGTGACCCAAGTCTCTCCAGTATGTGAGTACAGTACAGTGTGTGTGTGTGTGTGTGTGTGTGTGTGTGAAAGAAGTTGAGCTGCAGTTCCCAGGTGGAGACACTGGCTATTCATAGTATGTTAAAGCATTCTAGTGAAGTAATCCTAGTGGACTACACTATCTGCCACATTGAAGAACTCCGGGTTAAGTGAATTATCACTTCTAACTCTAATCAGCTATCATAGGATTCATTCATGCTCCTTAGATGCCAGGCTAGGGTTACACACTCATTTTCTGTCATGGTCTGTGGAGCCCCTGAAGTAGCCTTGCCCCCCCCCCGTCCACCCCATATATACAACTCTAGTTCTGCCACTGGGGGACCCGTTTATTCGGATCCGGAAGAATTCGCCCCAACCACAATTCAAACTGTATTGGAACGAGCTGATAATTGTTTTTAATTATACATTTATAATATCTACTGAGGGATGATTTACCCTCCTAATGCTAAATTACGTTTGATAGCTATGCCCGCCATGAAGAATAAACGTCTCATATTCACATTCCAGGACTTTAGAAGAGCGATTAAATTGAGAACGAACTTTGTAACAAAATATACAATTTTGTTCTATAGCTTTCATGCATTTCATAATTTTTTATCAGTGATATGTGTATCAAACGGCTGAAGAGTGACTAAAAACAAATTTCAGACAATAAAATAATCATTGAATGTTCCAAATCGGCAATCAACATAATTATCTTCCGCAAAATGAATAATATAGTAGGCCCTTATAAATGAAACACACATAATACTTTGCTGTATTGCATGCCTAAAATGTAAATGTATAAAAGGGAAAAAAATATGCCACTATAGGGAAGTTGCACAAATCAGCCCTGTTCTTACTGTAAACCACGTGATAACGAAGAAACTGAAATTTAGCTCCACATTAATGCACACTAATAAACCGGTCATTATCTGATTTAGGGAGTTACCAGAGTATTCAAGCGGTCATGTAAACAGCATAGCGCGATATGCTTTATCGGATAAAAGAGATTATGAGAAATCCGATAAACACACCCAGTTGTTTGCCCAATCTTCCGTTTTATTCGGCGCATGTATACCGTTAATCTGCGCATGCGCACAAATGTTAAACACGCCGGATGCATTTAAACGGCGAGCGGCAGCACTAAGACTCACTTTTGGAGTGAAGCCGAAACAAACTTAATGCTCAACGAAATGAAAAATATGAACATCCTTCATCTCCTAGATGGGAGAAAATGTAGAAACTGTGACTTATGGCCTTGTGTACTTGTAAGAACACGTTCCAAGTGTGCAAAGAAAGACTGTACTAACGAGAGTACAAGAACGCTGAGTGCTTAAAATCTGTTAAATCTGAAACATACTTGTACATGCCATCACTTTGTCTGTTACCGATGTAAGTAGTTATTGTGGCCAACACGTCACCTAGCTAACTAGCTAGTTAAGACTAACTCAAACATCAAATGTTGGTTACCAAAATAACAGGAAGTTTGAGTTTTACTACATGTAGCCTACTTGGAAAGAAATCCAACTAATTGACTAAATCATGTAAACCCGTTTTTTTCCGATTATCGCATTACTAAAGTGCATGTAAACGCGTCAATCAGATTATTGCCATTATCTGATTATTCCCAGTTATCGGATTATTGTGTGCATGTAAACGTACTCATTGTTACGGGTTATTGCGGTCTTGTTTCTCCAGACCTTGAAATAACGGTAAGAAAATGGGGCCAAAGAAAGCCGTGAATTCCTCCAGCTGAGGATGATATGGAAGAGATCCGCAAATCTCTCAACTTCATGTCGGAGGAGCTGAGCAAAGTGGCTAGGCAACAAACTACTCTGCTGGAGCTCACGAACGAAGTAAAACAACTGAAAAATTTGAAGAAAGAAAAGGATAAGAAAACCGACAGCATCGAGCGGAGAATTGATGACCTGGAACAGTACTCTCGAATGGAGGACACAAAACACCGAACCTACGCAAGAAGTGCAGCCGGGGGCAGACAAGATGAGGACGCCCCTACAGCTGAACAACAATCGCGGGAATGGCAAGTCATAAACTTCCTTGAAAGTAAGAACATTAATATTGAAAGTAACAGTATCGCAGCCTGCCACGCCCTTCCTCGGAGGGATAGCAAAACGAAGCCTGCCATCATAGTTCGTTTTGTGAATCTCACAAAAAAGAATGCCGACATTGCCAGACATGCACGCAACCTAAGAAAACAGAACAAAATACGAGCAACGTGGACGAGGAACTGCAAAGTGATGATACGGCGAAACGGATCGCCCGGAGAAGCCACAGTAATCACGGTAAGAGATATCAAAGACTTAGACCAGTTCACATAAGGAACAACTACTTTACAGACAAATGAAAGAACTTGAGGAGGACTATCAGTTCCCGTGCAGTGACAGTGATGTGGGGGAGTCTATAGACATTGGCAAGGATTATTGTGTGGGTGATCATGTACATAGACTATACAGCAAGTATGAACATTTTAACTTCAATGTTTTTGACCACACGGAGCACAAAATGCATGAGATTGATAATGAATTTGATCCTGAAAACCACTTTTACAATAATATAAATAACAATTGTGAGTACTACACAGAGGAACAATTCAACAGCGTTAAAATGGCGGGTGCTTTTTCAGTTATACGCTTCAACAGTAGAAACTTCTATAGAAACTACTCAAAAATTAAGGAATATCTGGGTCAATTCAACAAATTTAATGTGATCGCTATATCCGAAACCTGGCTTGATAATGAGAGAGGTCATAATGTGGAAACGGAGGGATATGAGTTGTTTAGAACTAATAGGACCAATAAAAAAGGAGGAGGATTTGTCATGTATGTGGACACAGCTTTAAAATGTGGCATGGTTAAAAGTATGTCCAACACTATAGATAACATTTTGGAATGTCTAACTATTGAAGTTGTTGTTGAGAAATAAAAATATACAATCATCAGCTGTGTATATAGAATGCCTGGAACCTGCCTAGATATATTCAATGATAAACTAGATGGCATGTTTGGCAACTTAAATAACAAAAAGGTGCAAATTGTATGTGGAGATTTTAATATTGATTTACTAAACCCACATGGAAACAAAAAGACAGCAGATTTTATCAGTACAATGTATAGCAATAGTCTATTTCCTGTTATCATAAAACCAAGCAGAATAACAATAGACACTGCCACACTGATAGACAATATATTCACAAATATAATAGAAAGCAAAGTAACAGCTGGGTTACTTATTAATGACATAAGTGATCACCTTCCTCTTTTTGCTATTTTTCAACATCTTTTTAAGACAAAAAATGCACGTAGGACTAACACCAGTAGGACTAACACCAGTAGGACTAACACCAGTAGGACTAACACCAGTAGGACTAACACCAGTAGGACTAACACCAGTAGGACTAACACCAGTAGGGTGACTCGACACAGAACACCAGATGCCATCGCTGCCCTCGAGGCGGACCTAAGGAAACACACCTGGAACGAGGTCTATGCCACTGATGATCCCAATCAGTCCTATGAGGCCTTTCTGCCCACGGTATCCGAGCTATATGAAAACACTGTCCCGTAAGAAAGTCGATAAGGAAGCAGGAATATAGTCAAGACAAGCCATGGATTACCAAAGGAATAGAAAATGCATGTAAAAATAAAAATGTACTCTACCAGATATTCCTAAAACATAGAACAAAAGAAGCAGAAAGCAGACATAAGACAAATAAATTAATAAGTATTATAAGAACTAACAAGAAGGAACATTACCACAAACTGTTGGAACAGTATAGGAGTAACACTCAAGGAACATGGAGAGTAATAAATAGCATAATTAAAAAGGGTACTGAAAAAGCAGACTACCCAAATTACTTTACAAAAGAGAACAATACAAACATAAATACTACTTTACAAAAGAGAACAATACAAACATAAATACTACAATACAAACATAAATACTACTTTACAAAAGAGAACAATACAAACATAAATACTACAATACAAACATAAATACTACAATACAAACACAAATACTACAATACAAACATAAATACTACAATACAAACACAAATACTACAATACAAACATAAATACTACTTTACAAACATAAATACTACAATACAAACATAAATACTACAATACAAACATAAATACTACAATACAAACATAAATACTACTTTACAAAAGAGAACAATACAAACATAAATACTACTTTACAAAAGAGAACAATACAAACATAAATACTACTTTACAAAAGAGAACAATACAAACATAAATACTACAATACAAACATAAATACTACAATACAAACACAAATACTACAATACAAACATAAATACTACAATACAAACACAAATACTACAATACAAACATAAATACTACTTTACAAACATAAATACTACAATACAAACATAAATACTACAATACAAACATAAATACTACAATACAAACATAAATACTACTTTACGAAAAAAGAGAACAATACAAACATAAATACTACTTTACAAAAGAGAACAATACAAACATAAATACTACTTTACAAAAGAGGACAATACAAACATAAATACTGCTTTACAAAAGAGGACAATACAAACACAAATACTACTTTACAAAAGAGAACAATACAAACACAAATACTACTTTACAAAAGAGAACAATACAAACATAAATACTACTTTACAAAAAAGAGAACAATACAAACATAAATACTACTTTACAAAAGAGAACAATACAAACATAAATACTACAAAAGAGAACAATACAAACATAAATACTACTTTACAAAAGAGAACAATACAAACATAAATACTACAAAAGAGAACAATACAAACATAAATACTACTTTACAAAAGAGAACAATACAAACATAAATACTACTTTACAAAAGAGGACAATACAAACATAAATACTACAAAAGAGAACAATACAAACATAAATACTACTTTACAAAAGAGAACAATACAAACATAAATACTACTTTACAAAAGAGGACAATACAAACATAAATACTACAAAAGAGAACAATACAAACATAAATACTACAAAAGAGAACAATACAAACATAAATACTACTTTACAAAAGAGGACAATACAAACATAAATACTACAAAAGAGAACAATACAAACATAAATACTACTTTACAAAAGAGGACAATACAAACATAAATACTACAAAAGAGAACAATACAAACATAAATACTACAAAAGAGAACAATACAAACATAAATACTACTTTACAAAAGAGGACAATACAAACATAAATACTACAAAAGAGAACAATACAAACATAAATACTACTTTACAAAAGAGGACAATACAAACATAAATACTACAAAAGAGAACAATACAAACATAAATACTAGAAAGGAGATTGCCAGTGAATTAAATGAGTATTTTGTAAAGGTTGGACATAACTTAGCAAATGAGATTGTGGAGCTGAGAGATAAGGATGGTTTGGATGAAACAATTAGTCAAAACTTTGTTAATGAAATTTTTGATATTGTTAAAAACTTTATGAATAAAAAGTCCACTGACTGGACTGATATGGAAATGAGGTTAGTCAGAGATGTAATGGAATGTATAGTAGCTCCGTTAACACACATCTGCAACCGGTCCTTCCTTACCGGCCTTTTCCCCAGCAAAATGAAAACCGCTAAAGTCATTCCCATTTTCAAAAGTGGAGACAGGCATCAATTCACCAACTACAGACCAATCTCTCTGCTCTCACAATTCTCCAAAATCATTGAAAAACTTTGTGCAGTTAGATAAACACGATCTACTGAGTAACCACCAGTATGGTTTTAGAACTAGCAGGTCCACCTCGATGGCAGTGATGGAGCTGTTAGAAGAGATTTCAACTGCAATTGACAATAGAGAGTATACTGTGGGGGTGTTTATTGATTTAAAGAAAGCATTTGATACCATTGACCATGGATTACTTCTGAAGAAAATGCAGAGATATGGTGTCAGGGGAATTGCTCACACATGGCTTAAAAGTTACCTGGATGGCAGACATCAGTATGTACACATGAATAATGTTGACTCAAATCTGTTAAAGGTTACGTATAGAGTTCCACAAGGCTCTGTGCTAGGCCCAAAACTGTTTATTCTGTATATAAACGATGTCTGTGATGTGTCCAAATTGATCAAATGTGTGTTGTTTGCAGATGACACAAGTCTATATTGCTCCGGTAAAGATTTGGAACAGCTTCTGAATGCAATGGAAAAGGAACTGAAAATCCTAAAGAAGTGGTTTGACATTAATAAGTTATCATTGAACTTAAGCAAAACAAAGTTTATAATATTTGGAAATCGTAAAATTAATAATCACGTTAAAATAATGATCGATGATGTTGAAATTGAACGTGTGTATGAAAATAAATTATTGGGCGTGATAATCGACGATAAATAAATCACACATAAATAATGTAAAAACGAAAATATCCAAAACCATTGCAATATTATATAAAACGAAATATATTTTAAATCAGAACTCACTGTTCGCTCATAGTTCCATACATCACTTACTGTGTGGAGGTTTGGGGAAACGCATACAAAACAAACATTAACCCAATTTTCATATTACAGAAGAAAGCCATAAGAATTGTGAATCAAGCAGATTATTATGAACCTACAAATGCACTCTTTATTAAATTAAATACCTTAAAATTGGATGATCTTGTATATCTTAAAACTGCTGTAATAATGTATAAGGCACATAATAAATCACTTCCATACTGCACTCAGAAGTTGTTCATAACTAGAGAGAGCCAGTATGGACATAGGGGAACATGTGTGTTCAACAAACCAAAGATGAGGACAAATATCAAAAGTAGATGTATATCTGTTAAAGGGGTAAACCTGTGGAATAGCTGTGACAAAGAATTAAAAACGTGTAGTTCTATTTGGAGGCGGCACGGTGGTGCAGTGGATAGCGCTGTCGCCTCACAGCAAGAAGGTCTCGGGGGGTCGAATCCAGGCGGGGGCCTTTCTGGGTGGAGTTTGCATGTTCTCCCGTGTCCGCGTGGGTTTCCTCCGGGTACTCCGGTTTCCTCCCACAGTCCAAAGACATGCACGTTAGGCTAATTGGAGAGTCTAAATTGCCCGTAGGTATGAGTGTGTGAGTGAATGGTGTGTGTGCCCTGCGATGGATTGGCGACCTGTCCAGGGTGTATTCCTGCCTCGCCCGGAACGCATGCTGGGATAGGCTCCAGCCCCCCCCGCGACCCTGACCAGGAATAAGCGGCTTAGATAATGGATGGATGGATGGATAGTTCTATTTGCAAATGTTAAAAAAATTATAAATCTATGGTGGTAGGCCTATATAAATATAAAACGTTATTATGATCCTAATCATATTATATTATGTATGAAACTTCCGAACCTTTTGTTTTTGTTTATTATGTTTTGCTACTGTTTTGCTATAATACATTATATTTGACATATACATGTGTTGTAAAAAGGGGAGGCATTATAAGCCTTGGCTTCAGCCTACACCTTTTCGGTCATTTTCCAGCTTTTTGTGTTTTCTGCTGAATATGTATGTATTCATTGTGAATTTGTTAAGGAGGACCGAAATAAAAATTATTTAAAAATAAAAATAATACACTGTCAGTTTGCGTGTTCAAGACGTTATATGTGTGTGTAAACGCAGGTCCACTTCTACTGCTGCTCTTAAGTCCACACCTGCACAGCGTACTCACCTGTCCTGGTCTACCTGCCATCAAGCAAACCTGAGCTACAAAAGTACTGACTTAAGTGAGTTTGTGTATTTTATCATCAACAAAAAAATGTTTTTCATTATTTTTAAAATGTTTATTGTAACAAAGTAAAACCATTGAGAAGGGAAGTTAAGATTAGTTGACATGATGCTATACAACAATAATTGCAAAGATGGTGTACATTTTTTACATGTTTTATTTTAATGTAAAGTGTATTTTATTGTTCCGGTCTCTGTCTGTTTTATGTGTTGTATTGTCTCATTATTATTCTTATATTTGATATGATGTTTGTACTTGTGCCTTGTAGCAGAGCCCCACTGCAAATGAGTCTTCGGTCTCAGTGGAGCTTCCCTGCATAAAAACGGGTTTTGATTGATTGAAATTATGGAAATGTTTTCATTATTGCCTAACTTCATAGCAAACACTTGTGCTCGGCCTGACACTCTGTGTCTGGCTTAAACCTTAGTTCCAGTGATTAGTCTGCATATTACTGTAGATAATATATTGCAGTGTCACTGGTTGTGGGGTGACACACAAGGACCTTCTTTTACAGTTAAAGGTGCTTACAATGTGCAGATAGTGTGGTGATGGGTAACAACAACTTCTGTCAAATTCAGACATCTTATCAAACGTTGCTTAAAATAAGTGCACATCTAAAGCACACATTGACGGTACTCTGGACTCTGCCTGACCCCGCCCATCTCGGACAGTTAAGCAGGAAAGAGGGGAGTTTCAACATCGTCACGTAGCAGGTTGTAAACTTCTGTTACCGCAGTTAGCGAGGTGAGGGTGATATTGGTACGGTTTCATATTGTTGAAGCCATCACACAAAATTTACTCTTGTTTAAATGAAAAATGAATACATGTACTTGAGATTTACAAAGGATACTAGTTTAGGTTCTTATGTTTGTGAGAAATGCACTGGAGAATACAGTGAAATTGATCCTCCAATAAAGCCCTTTTCTTCTGTCAAACCCAGTGAAGTTGGCAGGCAGATGAAGGCCTGTGCTAAACGCCCACCCTAGCCAGGGAGTCAAACAGCCTCTTGGTGTCAATGTTGTTTGATAAATTGTAGAATCCTGTAAGATTCCACCCAAACACACCAAATGGCGGACGTGTCCAGTGTTGAAGTATAGCGTGTAGCCTTACCTTAGTGTTACCGAACGGGATTAAATGGAGGTTAATTAACTCCAACTCTATCTGACTCAATGTATGTTAGCTTTTCTCTCTGTTAACTCTTACTGCTAGAATCGTATAGGCAAATGAGAGACTGTAGTCTCTCGTCTCGCGTAGTGTGGCTCTATACGTGTTGCTATCTCTATATGAGATGCAGACGTGCCTTTGGCCTGTGTAAAGCCTAGCAAGGATACAGTTGCGTATCTTGCAACGGCACTAATGTATAGGCGAGTGACTACGGAGTGCAACGTTCTATGTGTGTGTGTTAACTTTAATCTTAAAACCACAACGTGTAACTGCAGTCTAGATTAATGAGAGATGCTTTGGTTTGAAAATGTTTATTAGCTGAACTTGCAGAAAAACATCAAACAGAATTTGCGTAATGTAAGAATACAAAAACGGCTGTACGCGAAAGTTGCGCAGGAGTTCGTAATACGAATCTCCTCGATGTATGCCACTTTTCCTCCTATATACCTACACATCAAAAGAAACCATCAAACACCAAATAAGGACATAGTCACTGAAAAACGGAGCCACTCCCTGCGCTGTTTATGTACGCGCATCACACCGGCAGTCTCACAGACGGCCGCTGACTGCAGATCATTTGCATTTGCACCGTTCACTTTTGAACGGTGTTCTGAGATCCTCAGTAAGACGTCTGGGGCAATACCATTGTTCTCTCCTGTTGGCTTCCTGCTGGCAACCTAAACACAGTTCACACTCTTTGGGGTTACTTCAGGGCATAGTTCTGTGAACTGCCCTACAAATGTATAAAGTGTAAATACCCAGTTTGATAAATGTATAAAGTGTAAATACCCAGTTTTATAGATGTATAAAGTGTAAATACCCAGTTTGATGAATGTATAAAGTGTAAATACCCAGTTTTATGAATGTATAAAGTGTAAATACCCAGTTTTATAGATGTATAAAGTGTAAATACCCAGTTTGATAAATGTATAAAGTGTAAATACCCAGTTTTATAGATGTATAAAGTGTAAATACCCAGTTTGATAAATGTATAAAGTGTAAATACCCAGTTTGATGAATGTATAAAGTGTAAATACCCAGTTTTATAGATGTATAAAGTGTAAATACCCAGTTTGATAAATGTATAAAGTGTAAATACCCAGTTTTATAGATGTATAAAGTGTAAATACCCAGTTTGATGAATGTATAAAGTGTAAATACCCAGTTTGATAAATGTATAAAGTGTAAATACCAGTTACATTCACATTTACATCACTCCCTACACCCCAGCCAGACCCCTCCGCTCCACCTCCTCTGGCAAACTGACTGTCCCATCCCTCCGGGCGCCTGGCAGCCGCTCCTCGCGGTCTCGTCTCTTCTCTGTCCCGACATGTTCCTACCATGTATTAATGCACATCTTGTAAGTCGCTCTGGATAAGAGCATCTGCTAAATGCTAAAAATGTAAATACCCAGTTTGATAGATGGATAAAGTGTGTAAAGTGGGTTAGGGTTATGTGTACCCCTGGTAATAACACAGGAAGGCAGTGCGGTAGGGCCTCGTAGGTTTGGGTTAGGGTTATGTGTACCCCTGGTAATAACACAGGAAGGCAGTGTGGTAGGGCCTCGTAGGTTTGGGTTAGGGTTATGTGCACCCCTGGTAATAACACAGGAAGGCAGTGCGGTAGGGCCTTGTAGGTTTGGGTTAGGGTTATGTGCTCCCCTGGTAATAACACAGGAAGGCAGTGCGGTAGGGCCTCGTAGGTTTGGGTTAGGGTTATGTGCACCCCTGGTAATAACACAGGAAGGCAGTGCGGTAGGGCCTCGTAGGTTTGCCCCTCCCCCACCCGCCCCCCGCTGCATGCGGGAGGATGGCTCTGTGCTTTTGAGAACTGA
The DNA here is from genome assembly GCA_029706075.1 of Aldrovandia affinis. Classification (NCBI taxonomy): domain Eukaryota; kingdom Metazoa; phylum Chordata; class Actinopteri; order Notacanthiformes; family Halosauridae; genus Aldrovandia; species Aldrovandia affinis. Next base: position 15,847 of record JAINUG010001758.1, read on the forward strand.
AAGTGGATTCATTAGCACTGCAGAATATCTGTGGTGTTAACGCTGTTTTAAATGCAGTACAACCTCAGCGCCACACGGAAGCAGCGTTCATCTAAACGCACACCTCCCCACCTCGCCGCTGCTGTGTGTAACTTTAGTTCACTTCTTTTTTAAACAGTTTTCACTTTTTTTGTTTTCAGTGACAGTTCGACATTGAGAAGAGGAAACTTGAAACAGGGAAGTTGCAGACGTGGGAGAAAGGAGAAAAATCTAGAACACAGGAAGCCGGTTTACTGGAGGAAGCAGTCATTTTCCCTTTGCGTTTCATATGTGCGCGAATACGGCCAAAGATCTGAAACTGCTGTGGCACATACACAGGCAAGTGTGCAAACTCATCTCGTGAGCAGTAACAGTCTAATAGTATTAGTAGTCTAATCCAGTCAGTGTGTATGTACTGTATTAAACCTCTCAGTATAGTGTTAATGTCTCTCTCTCCAGGCCAGTGTTAATGTCTCTCTCTCTCTCTCTCTCTCTCTCTCTCTCTCTCTCTCTCTCTCTCTCACACACACACATATTTCCTCTCCCCCTTTCTCTCTCTTGCTCTCTCACACATATTGTCCCTCTCTCTCTCACACACACATACTCTCTCTCTCTCTCACACACACACACACATACTCTCTCAAACTCTAATTCTACTTCAAATGGCTTTATTGGCATGACAAAATAACTCTCATATTGCCAAAGCACACATTTACAGTTACAGACATAACACATCGACAGATTTACATAAGACACAGAAAGGTATACATTTTGAGACATAACACACAATATGACATTAATTAACTCATTACAACCTATGAGCAGTCATTCCTTGTCCCTCAATTTGTGGCAGGTGGCTACATATTGTGCTGCCAATTTTGCACATTCCATCTTTTCCCCTAATAGATAAGGGAGCAGTTGGTGGTGTTTGAGATTTAGACATTTTAGGTAATGTGGTTTTTGAGAACTTATCCAAAGTGACTTACAGTAGTGAATACATTTTTTTGTGTGGTCCCAGTGGGAATCAAACCCACGCTCTACCCACTGAGCCACACAGAACCACGCTCTACCTACTGAGCCACACAGAACCACGCTCTACCTACTGAGCCACACAGAACCACTGTTTGCCACAGTTGCTATCTGCTATATTAAAACCAATGAACATTTGGCTTGTACACACATTAATGCTCACATTCAAAAAGCAAATACAAGACCTCAGTAAATACACCGGATGCACTGTATCTTTAGATGAGTTAATGATCTGATTTCATTGCTGAGATGTAATTTCCAAATTCTGATTCTTACCAAATTACTGATTCTTCTAGTTTTACAGATGAAATGATGATCTCATGGTAGCCTGACTGCAACTGATTTACACCATGTTTCCTGAAGGATGATTATATCAATGTTTTCCATGTTTTTTCTAAATTCCAGGCTCCCCCCCCCACTCTCTCAGTCTCTCTCTCTCTCTCTCTCTGCATCTCTCGTCTCTACCTCTCCTGTCTCACAGTGACCACAAATACGTTCTTTTGGTAGCCATGATTTTTTTATGTCTTCCTTTTTCAATTTCTAATGTGTGGTCACTGAGCCTGTACTTAGTCAGGATCTGTCTCTGCTTTGTATCTCTGACAGAGAAGAGATACTCTGCCAGTGTGTATTCTCCGTTTAGGTCCGGTAGCAATTCCGTTTATTTTGTGATTTTGTACTCTTGTTCCAATGTTCCAAACAGGTGATTTTGGTTTGTTTAATAATTTGGTTGACTCTAATTGGTTGTGAAGCAGTG
>JAINUG010001759.1:0-17638 GCA_029706075.1 Aldrovandia affinis
AAAGTGACCAAAAAAAATATATATATATATATATAAAGGAAAAAATATATATATTAAAAAAATTACCAAAAAATTTGACCAAGAAAAAAAAAAAATATATATAAAATATATATATAAAGGAAAAATATATATATAAAAAAATTACCAAAACATTTGACCCAAAAAAATAATATATATAAAATATATATATAAAAGAAAAATATATATATATATAAAAAAATTACTAAAAAATTTGACAAAAAATATATATAAAATATATATATAAAGGAAAAATATATATATATATTTTAAAAAATGTACTAAAAAAAGTGACAAAAAAAAATAAATATATAAAATATATATATAAAGGAAAAATTTGACAAAAAAATAATATATATATAAAGGAAATATATATATATATTTTACAAAAAAATACAAAACAATTTGACCCAAAAAAATATATAAAATATATATATAAAGGAAAAATATATATATATTAAAAAAATTACAAAAAAATTTGACCAAAAAATAATATATATAAAAATATATATAAAGGAAAAATTTGACAAAAATAAAAAAATATATATATAAAGGAAAAATTTGATTAAAAAATTTGATAAAAAAATAAATATATATAATATATATATATAAATATAAATAGGAAAATATATATATATTTTTTTAATTACAAAAAAATTTGACCAAAAAAAAAACATATAAAATATATATATAAAGGAAAAAAAAATATATATAAAAAAATTAGGAAAAAAAATTTGAATACAAAAAAAAAAATATATATAAAATATATATATAAAGGAAAATATATATATATATTTTAAAAATGTACTAAAAAATGTGACCAAAAAAAAAAATCGGAAAAAAATATATATTATAAAGGAAAAATTTGATGTAAAAAAATATATATATATATAAAGGAAATATATTTATATATTTTACAGAAAAATACAAAAAGGAGCAAGTCGGAAACATGCTAACTGGCCATCCATTCAATTCAATGGCAGCGATAGCATCGGACATTTTGACATCTAGCGGTTTTTGTGAAGCATAGGTATTGGCTTTGAATCCAGCGGTCCAAATTTAGTCAGTGAAACATGTTAACTGGCTATCCATTCAAGGTATTGGACATTTTCTAATGTTTGACAGTTTAGTCAGTGTAAAGCATCGCTAGGTATTCCTCCCCTCATTAAGGCCGTTTTCCCCCTGAGGTCAAGTCGGAAACATGCTAACTGGCTATCCATTCAATTCAATGGCAGCCGCATGACTCCCAGCAGCAATAAAAGTATATTACTATTTCTAACAATAAAAGTATATTACTATTTCTCGCGATATTTTATCATACACACGCGACAAAAACATTGACAGAAACCTTAGAATCGCGACTTTCCGATTTGAGCACTGGCAAATCAAATGGGATTTTTAAATTAGGTTAATTAGACCAAAAGTAAACCTTGCCTTTTACTCTCTTTTTTACCTGTTAGTAACGTCCCCCTTCTATTGACATGGTAACTAGGTGCGAGTTTGTGGGGGGGCGTGGGGCCATGTGTGAAAACGCCGGCGTAAACAACACAAACTGTCGACAATTTGAAGCAAGATTTTATACAGACATACAATTTTATTCAAGATGGAAAGATTTTCTGCGCTGCAGTGTTTGACAGCATTGATGGAAAGCGACGAGGACAACAACTGGCGAAGAGTAAGTAACTATATTTGATTTGCCATGTTATCAAATACTCGTATATATATATATTCAATATATGAATTCCGCGTGTTGCAACGTAACAAATTTCAATAGGCACACAAGATCTATGGAAGAATACTTTTCAAACAGCCTAAAATATTAGAAAAAATCGTATGTAGCATGATCGGTTTCATGATCTCACGTCCTTGTAAAATCGATTCTTGTTTTTGTTTATTATTAGAGTGCTTCTGTTTAGTTAAATCTGTGTTTGGGATTACGTTTTGGATTTGCTGTTTAGCTAGCTTTGTTTGTTCAGCTAGCTTTGTTTGTTCCAGTTCGTTTATCATTTTGGTTTGTTTTGTGAGTTATTTGCGTGTCGCCTCCGACATTGTTTTGCCTACGTTTGTGGATAATAAAATAAGAGCCAAAATGGCTGCTGCCACAAGATGCGCTTGTTGTGAAAGGAGAAATGGTAACTCAAATATTGCTTTGCCATTTAAAATCTAAATTGTGAGTTGTTGTTTTAATTCTAAAGTGAAAAAAATCACAAAAAAGTTTAATTGGAAGACCCTTTTTTTCCTTGGGTCTCAGGAGGATATTATGTGCATTATTGTTAGGCTGTATGACTTGTAATATGTGGCATTCCCCTGTATATACTGTATAGTAGTTTGTGTGCTGTTTTCAATAAATCTTCCAAAATGAAAAAGCATATATTCTTCTGCATGGCTCACTGACTTGCTTACTCTGTATGGCCTTTGAGAGACAGAGATGGCCCATCTGACAACTCTTAGAGGTGTGGACAATGAATAATGAATATTCAGGTATTTAGCATTTAGCCCTCCCACAGCCTGAAATAAATGTGACCAGTTCTGATAAAAACAGGTTTTTACCTATTTAGATCTCAGATGTGCTAAACTGTTTTCACACCCTTACATAACCAAGACCTTGATGAACAAACGCACATTGGCTCCCGGTCCAAATCGGTCGGAAAAGTCATTTAAAACAAGTCGGAAACATGCTAACTGGCTATCCATTCAATTCAATGGCAGCGATAGCAGCGGCGTGACATTTTCTAATGTAGCGGCGAATCTAGCGTTTTAGTCAGTGTAAAGCATCGCAAGGTATTGGCTTTGACATGCCCCCTCATTAAAATTTGACCAAAAAAAAAAATATATATAAAATATATATATAAAGGAAAAAAATATATATATAAAAAAATTTTACGTAAAAAGTGACCAAAAAAAAAAAATATATATATATATATAAAGGAAAAAAATATATATTAAAAAATTACCAAAAAATTTGACCAAGAAAAAAAAAAAATATATATAAAATATATATATAAAGGAAAAATATATATATAAAAAAATTACCAAAAAATTTGACCCAAAAATAATATATATAAAATATATATATAAAAGAAAAATATATATATATATAAAAAATTACTAAAAAATTTGACAAAAAATATATATAAAATATATATATAAAGGAAAAATATATATATATATTTTAAAAAATGTAATAAAAAAAGTGACTATAAAAAAAAATAAATATATAAAATATATATATAAAGGAAAAATTTGACAAAAAAAATAATATATATATAAAGGAAATATATATATATATTTTACAAAAAAATACAAAACAATTTGACCAAAAAAATATATAAAATATATATATAAAGGAAAAATATATATATATTAAAAAATTACAAAAAAATTTGACAAAAAAAAATATATATAAAATATATATATAAAGGAAAAATTTGACAAAAAAATAAATATATATAATATATATATATAAAGGAAAATATATATATATATTTTTTTAATTACAAAAAAATTTGACCCAAAAAAAATATAAAATATATATATAAAGGAAAAAAATATATATATTAAAAATTACAAAAAAATTTGACCAAAAAAAATAATATATATAAAATATATATATAAAGGAAAAATATATATATATATTTAAAAAATGTACTAAAAAATGTGACCAAAAAAAAATATATATAAAATATATATAAAGGAAAAATTTGATAAAAAAAAAAAAAAATATATATATATAAAGGAAATATATATATATATTTTACAAAAAAATACAAAAAGGAGCAAGTCGGAAACATGCTAACTGGCCATCCATTCAATTCAATGGCAGCGATAGCATCGGCGTGACATTTTGTAATGTAGCGGCGAATCTAGCGGTTTAGTCAGTGTAAAGCATCGCTAGGTATTGGCTTTGACACCCTCATTAACCAGGCCGTTTTCCCGGTCCAAATCGGTCGGAAAAGTAGTTTAAAACAAGTCGGAAACATGCTAACTGGCTATCCATTCAATTCAATGGCAGCGATAGCAGCGGCGTGACATTTTCTAATGTAGCGGCGAATCTAGCGGTTTAGTCAGTGTGAAGCATCGCTAGGTATTGGCTTTGACACACCCCCTCATTAACCAGGCCGTTTTCCCGGTCCAAATCGGTCGGAAAAGTAGTTTAAAACAAGTCGGAAACATGTTAACTGGCTATCCATTCAATTCAATGGCAGCGATAGCAGCGACGTGACATTTTGTAATGTAGCGGCGAATCTAGCGGTTTAGTCAGTGTAAAGCATCGCTAGGTATTGGCTTTGACACACCCCTCATTAACCAGGCCGTTTTCCGGTCCAAATCGGTCGGAAAAGTAGTTTAAAACAAGTCGGAAACATGTTAACTGGCTATCCATTCAATTCAATGGCAGCGATAGCAGCGGCGTGACATTTTCTAATGTAGCGGCGAATCTAGCAGTTTAGTCAGTGTAAAGCATCGCTAGGTATTGGCTTTGACACACCCCCTCATTAACCAGGCCGTTTCCCGGTCCAAATCGGTCAGAAAAGTAGTTTAAAACAAGTCGGAAACATGCTAACTGGCTATCCATTCAATTCAATGGCAGCGATAGCATCGGCATGACATTTTGTAATGTAGCGGCGAATCTAGCGGTTTAGTCAGTGTAAAGCATCGCTAGGTATTGGCTTTGACACGCCCCTCATTAACCAGGCCGTTTTCCGGTCCAAATCGGTCGGAAAAGTCATTTAAAACAAGTCGGAAACATGCTAACTGGCTATCCATTCAATTCAATGGCAGCGATAGCAGCGGCGTGTGACATTTTCTAATGTAGCGGCGAATCTAGCGGTTTAGTCAGTGTAAAGCATCGCAAGGTATTGGCTTTGACATGCCCCCTCATTAAAATTTGACCAAAAAAAATATATAAAATATATATATAAAGGAAAAAATATATATATAAAAAATTTTACGTAAAAAGTGACAAAAAAAAAAATATATATATATATAAAGGAAAAAATAATATATATTAAAAAAATTACCAAAAAATTTGACCAAGAAAAAAAAAATATATATAAAATATATATATAAAGGAAAAAATATATATAAAAAAATTACCAAAAATTTGACCAAAAAATAATATATATAAAATATATATATAAAAAAAAAATATATATATATAAAAAAATTACTAAAAAATTTGACAAAAATATATATAAAATATATATATAAAGAAAAATATATATATATATTTTAAAAAATGTACTAAAAAAGTGACCAAAAAAAAAATAAATATATAAAATATATATATAAAGGAAAAATTTGACAAAAAAAAATAATATATATATAAAGGAAATATATATATATATTTTACAAAAAAATACAAAACAATTTGACCAAAAAAATATATAAAATATATATATAAAGGAAAAATATATATATTAAAAAATTACAAAAATTTGACCAAAAAAAAATATATATAAAATATATATAAAAGAAAAATTTGACAAAAAAAAATATATATAATATATATATATAAAGGAAATATATATATATATTTTTTTAATTACAAAAAATTTGACAAAAAAAAAACATATAAAATATATATATAAAGGAAAAAAATATATATATAAAAAAATTACAAAAAAATTTGACCAAAAAAATAATATATATAAAATATATATATAAAGGAAAAATATATATATATATTTAAAAAAATGTACTAAAAAAATGTGACAAAAAAAAAAATATATAAAATATATATATAAAGGAAAAATTTGACAAAAAAATAATATATATATATAAAGGAAATATATATATATATTTTACAAAAAATACAAAAAGGAGCAAGTCGGAAACATGCTAACTGGCCATCCATTCAATTCAATGGCAGCGATAGCATCGGCGTGACATTTTGTAATGTAGCGGCGAATCTAGCGGTTTAGTCAGTGTAAAGCATCGCTAGGTATTGGCTTTGACACGCCCCCTCATTAACCAGGCCGTTTTCCCGGTCCAAATCGGTCGGAAAAGTAGTTTAAAACAAGTCGGAAACATGCTAACTGGCTATCCATTCAATTCAATGGCAGCGATAGCAGCGGCGTGACATTTTCTAATGTAGCGGCGAATCTAGCGGTTTAGTCAGTGTGAAGCATCGCTAGGTATTGGCTTTGACACACCCCCTCATTAACCAGGCCGTTTTCCGGTCCAAATCGGTCGGAAAAGTAGTTTAAAACAAGTCGGAAACATGTTAACTGGCTATCCATTCAATTCAATGGCAGCGATAGCATAGCAGCTAACGTGACATTTTCTAATGTAGCGGCGAATCTAGCAGTTTAGTCAGTGTAAAGCATCGCTAGGTATTGGCTTTGACACTCCCCTCATTAACCTAGGTATTGGCTTTGACACTCCCCTCATTAACCAGGCCGTTTTCCCGGTCCAAATCGGTCAGAAAAGTAGTTTAAAACAAGTCGGAAACATGCTAACTGGCTATCCATTCAATTCAATGGCAGCGATAGCATCGGCGTGACATTTTGTAATGTAGCGGCGAATCTAGCGGTTTAGTCAGTGTAAAGCATCGCTAGGTATTGGCTTTGACACGCCCCCTCATTAACCAGGCCGTTTTCCGGTCCAAATCGGTCGGAAAAGTCATTTAAAACAAGTCGGAAACATGCTAACTGGCTATCCATTCAATTCAATGGCAGCGATAGCAGCGGCGTGACATTTTCTAATGTAGCGGCGAATCTAGCGGTTTAGTCAGTGTAAAGCATCGCTAGGTATTGGCTTTGACATGCCCCCTCATTAAAATTTGACCAAAAAAAAAAAATATATATAAAATATATATATAAAAAAAAAAAAATATATATAAAAAAAATTTACGTAAAAAGTGACAAAAAAAAATATATATATATATATAAAGGAAAAAAATATATATATTAAAAAAATTACCAAAAAATTTGACCAAGAAAAAAAAAAAATATATATAAAATATATATATAAAGGAAAAATATATATATAAAAAAAATTACCAAAATATTTGACCCAAAAAAATAATATATAAAAAATATATATATAAAAGAAAATATATATATATATAAAAAATTACTAAAAATTTGACAAAAATATATATATAAAATATATATATAAAGGAAAAATATATATATATATTTTAAAAATGTACTAAAAAAAGTGACTAAAAAAATAAATATATAAAATATATATATAAAGGAAAAATTTGACAAAAAAATAATATATATATAAAGGAAATATATATATATATTTTACAAAAAAATACAAAACAATTTGACCAAAAAATATATAAAATATATATATAAAGGAAAAATATATATATATTAAAAAATTACAAAAAAATTTGACAAAAAAAAAAATATATATAAAATATATATATAAAGGAAAAATTTGACAAAAAAATATATATAATATATATATATAAAGGAAATATATATATATATTTTTTTAATTACAAAAAATTTGACCAAAAAAACATATAAAATATATATATAAAGGAAAAAAATATATATTAAAAATTACAAAAAAATTTGACAAAAAAATAATATATATAAAATATATATATAAAGGAAAAAAATATATATTTAAAAAAATTTACTAAAAAAATGTACTAAAAAAAATGTGACAAAAAAAAAAATATATATAAAATATATATATAAAGGAAAAATTTGACAAAAAAATAATATATATATATAAAGGAAATATATATATATATTTTACGGAAAAAAAATACAAAAAGGAGCAAGTCGGAAACATGCTAACTGGCCATCCATTCAATTCAATGGCAGCGATAGCATCGGCGTGACATTTTGTAATGTAGCGGCGAATCTAGCGGTTTAGTCAGTGTAAAGCATCGCTAGGTATTGGCTTTGACACGCCCCCTCATTAACCAGGCCGTTTTTCCGGTCCAAATCGGTCGGAAAAGTCATTTAAAACAAGTCGGAAACATGCTAACTGGCTATCCATTCAATTCAATGGCAGCGATAGCATCGGCGTGACATTTTGTAATGTAGCGGCGAATCTAGCGGTTTAGTCAGTGTAAAGCATCGCTAGGTATTGGCTTTGACATGCCCCTCATTAAAATTTGACCAAAAAAAAAATATATAAAATATATATATAAAGGAAAAAAAATATATAAAAAAATTTATAAAAGGTGACAAAAAAAAAAAAATATATATATATAAAGGAAAAAAAATATATTTAAAAAAATTACCAAAAAATTTGACCAAGAAAAAAAAATATATAAAATATATATATAAAGGAAAAATATATATATAAAAAAATTACAAAAATTTGACCAAAAAAATAATATATATAAAATAAAATAAAGGAAAAAAATATATATATAAAAAAATTACAAAAAAATTTGACAAAAAAAAATATATAAAATATATATATATAAATATTTATATAAAAAAATGTGACCAAAAAAAAATATATAAAATAAATATAAAGGAAAAATTTGCCAAAAAAAAAAAAAATATTGAAATATATATATATATTTTACAAAAAAAGATAAAAAATTTGACCCAAAAAATATATAAAATATATATATAAAGGAAAAAAATATATATAAAAAAAATTACAAAAAAATTTGACCAAAAAAAAATATATATAAAATATATATATAAAGGAAAAATTTGACAAAAAAAATATATATAATATATATATATAAAGGAAAATATATATATATATTTTTTTAAATTACAAAAAATTTGACCCAAAAAAAAACATATAAAATATATATATAAAGGAAAAAATATATATATTAAAAAATTACAAAAAAATTTGACCAAAAAAAAAAAATAATATATATAAAATATATATATAAAGGAAAAATATATATATATATTTAAAAAATATACTAAAAAATGTGACCAAAAAAAATAAATATATAAAATATATATATAAAGGAAAAATTTGACAAAAAAATATATATATATATAAAGGAAATATATATATATATTTTACAAAAAATACAAAAAGGAGCAAGTCGGAAACATGCTAACTGGCCATCCATTCAATTCAATGGCAGCGATAGCATCGGCGTGACATTTTGTAATGTAGCGGCGAATCTAGCGGTTTAGTCAGTGTAAAGCATCGCTAGGTATTGGCTTTGACACGCCCCCTCATTAACCAGGCCGTTTTCCCGTCCAAATCGGTCGGAAAAGTAGTTTAAAACAAGTCGAAACATGCTAACTGGCTATCCATTCAATTCAATGGCAGCGATAGCAGCGGCGTGACATTTTGTAATGTAGCGGCGAATCTAGCGGTTTAGTCAGTGTAAAGCATCGCTAGGTATTGGCTTTGACACTCCCCTCATTAACCAGGCCATTTTCCCGGTCCAAATCGGTCGGAAAAGTCGTTTAAAACAAGTCGGAAACATGCTAACTGGCTATCCATTCAATTCAATAGCAGCGATAGCAGCGGCGTGACATTTTCTAATGTAGCGGCGAATCTAGCGGTTTAGTCAGTGTAAAGCATCGCTAGGTATTGGCTTTGACACTCCCCTCATTAACCAGGCCGTTTTCCGGTTTAAATCGGTCAGAAAAGTCGTTTAAAACAAGTCGGAAACATGCTAACTGGCTATCCATTCAATTCAATGGCAGCGATAGCAGCGGCGTGACATTTTCTAATGTAGCGGCGAATCTAGCGGTTTAGTCAGTGTAAAGCATCGCTAGGTATTGGCTTTGACACTCCCCCTCATTAACCAGGCCGTTTTCCCGGTCCAAATCGGTCGGAAAAGTAGTTTAAAACAAGTCGGAAACATGCTAACTGGCTATCCATTCAATTCAATGGCAGCGATAGCATAGGCGTGACATTTTCTAATGTAGCGGCAAATCTAGCGGTTTAGTCAGTGTAAAGCATCGCTAGGTATTGGCTTTGACACTCCCCCTCATTAACCAGGCCGTTTTCCCGGTTTAAATCGGTCAGAAAAGTCGTTTAAAACAAGTCGGAAACATGCTAACTGGCTATCCATTCAATTCAATGGCAGCGATAGCATCGGCGTGACATTTTGTAATGTAGCGGCGAATCTAGCGGTTTAGTCAGTGTAAAGCATCGCTAGGTATTGGCTTTGACACTCCCCCTCATTAACCAGGCCGTTTTCCGGTCCAAATCGGTCGGAAAAGTCGTTTAAAAAAACAAGTCGGAAACATGCTAACTGGCTATCCATTCAATTCAATGGCAGCGATAGCATAGGCGTGACATTTTCTAATGTAGCGGCAAATCTAGCGGTTTAGTCAGTGTAAAGCATTGCTAGGTATTGGCTTTGATACCCCCTCATTAACCAGGCCGTTTTCCCGGTTTAAATCGGTCAGAAAAGTCGTTTAAAACAAGTCGGAAACATGCTAACTGGCTATCCATTCAATTCAATGGCAGCGATAGCATCGGCGTGACATTTTGTAATGTAGCGGCGAATCTAGCGGTTTAGTCAGTGTAAAGCATCACTAGGTATTGGCTTTGACACGCCCTCATTAACCAGGGAAAAGTTTTTCGGAAACATGCTAACTGGTCCAAATCGGTTGGAAAAGTCATTTTTTTAAAACAAGTCGTAAAACATGCTAACTGGCTATCCATTCAATTCAATGGCAGCGATAGCAGCGAAACATGCTAACTGGACATTTTCTAATGTAGCGGCGAATCTAGCGGTTTAGTCAGTGTAAAGCATCGCTAGGTATTGGCTTTGACATGCCCCCTCATTAAAATTTGACCAAAAAAAAAAAAATATATATAAAATATATATATAAAGGAAAAAAATATATATAAAAAAATTTACATAAAAAGTGACCAAAAAAAAAATATATATATATATAAAGGAAAAAATATATATATAAAAAAATTACCAAAAATTTGACCAAGAAAAAAAAAAATATATATAAAATATATATATAAAGGAAAAATATATATATAAAAAAATTACCAAAAAATTTGACCAAGAAAAATAATATATATAAAATATATATATAAAGGAAAAAATATATATATATATAAAAAAATAACTAAAAAATGTGACAAAAAATATATATAAAATATATATATAAAGGGAAAATATATATATATATTTTAAAAAATGTACTAAAAAAATGTATAAAATATATAAAATATATATATAAAGGAAAAATATATATATATATATAAAAATAACTAAAAATGTGACAAAAAATATATAAAATATATATATAAAGGAAAATATATATATATATTTAAAAAATGTACAAAAAAAATGTGACCAAAAAAAATATATATAAAATATATATATAAAGGAAAAAAATATATATAAAAAATTACAAAAAAATTTGAAAAAAAAAAATATATATAAAATATATATATAAAGGAAAAATTTGACAAAAAAAAATATATATAATATATATATATAAAGGAAATATATATATATATATTTTTTAATTACAAAAAAATTTGACCCAAAAAACCATATAAAATATATATATAAAGGAAAAAAAATATATATAAAAAATTACAAAAAAATTTGACCAAAAAAATAATATATATAAAATATATATATAAAGGAAAAATATATATATATATTTAAAAAAATGTACTAAAAAATGTGACCAAAAAAAAATAAATATATAAAATATATATATAAAGGAAAAATTTGACAAAAAAAAATATATATATATAAAGGAAATATATATATATATATTTTTTACAAAAATACAAAACAATTTGACCAAAAAATATATAAAATATATATATAAAGGAAAAAAAAATATATATAAAAAGAATTACAAAAAAATTTGACAAAAAAAAAAATATATATAAAATATATATATAAAGGAAAAATTTGACAAAAAAAAATATATAATATATATATATAAAGGAAAATATATATATATATTTTTTTAAATTACAAAAAAATTTGACCAAAAAAAATATATAAAATATATATATAAAGGAAAAAAAATATATATAAAAAATTACAAAAAAATTTGACTAAAAAAAATATATATAAAATATATATATAAAGGAAAAATATTAGGGCTGGGACTTTAACGCGTTAATTTCGATTAATTAATTACAGAAAAATAACGCGTTAAAAAATTTACGCATTTTAATCGCACTATATTTTTGCACTCCAGACACCACGGAACGTTTCTCAGTGGACGAATTCCAGGCATACCGATGCACAACGTGCATTGAGTGACGTCAGACAACAAAGCCTCACTCTGAGTAGAGCGTTGTAGGCTAACATGAAAGAATCAGATGAGACCGCGTTGTTTGGCCCGGTGGATGGGATATTTAGATATAAAAACTCCCTGATGGAAGTGTGGATAAGAGAATAGTTGTGTGCACATTGTGCAACAAAGAATTTGCATATCACCGGAGCACTTCAAGCCTACGGTATCACCTCAATGCTAAACATGTTGCAGCTAGCGTGGAAGCCAGAGCTAACGCTGATCAGGCTAACGTTAGTCCTAGTAGGAGCAAGCAGAGTCGCCAACCCACACTCGACCAGATGAGTAAGACCACGTCTAACAAAGTAACCAACTCACTGGCTCACTGGATTGCCGTGGACTGTAGACCACTTTCGGTGGTCGAAGATAAGGGGCTAGAAAAGGTGCTACAGATTGCGTCGCCTGACACAATTTATGAACTGCCATGCAAAAAGACAATTTCGAAAAAAATCCAGCAGCTTCTTCCAAAGGACCTTTGCACTATCATATTCCTAAAATTGCTGCACTTTGTTAAAAATTGCACTGGTCTGTGTAGTAGCTAAAATAAACAAGATTTTGCTGCTTAAACTTATGTATATGTCTATTCATTGATTCACTCGTATACCAAAATCCATTTGAATTGAAAAATGTTGCTTCTCGTGTCAAATATTGATATGCGATTAAAATGCGATTAATTTCGATTAATTAATTACAAAGCCTCTAATTAATTAGATTAATTTTTTTAATCGAGTCCCACCACTAAAAAATATGTATATATATTTTAAAAAAGTACTAAAAAAATGTGACCAAAAAAATGAATATATAAAATGTATATATAAAGGAAAAATTTGACAAAAAAAAATTATATATATATATAAAGGAAATATATATATATATATATTTTACAAAAAAATACAAAAAGGAGCAAGTCGGAAACATGCTAACTGGCCATCCATTCAATTCAATGGCAGCGATAGCATCCGCGTGACATTTTGTAATGTAGCGCGAATCTAGCGGTTTAGTCAGTGTAAAGCATCGCTAGGTATTGGCTTTGACACGCCGTTTTCCGGTCCCTCAGTTTTCGGAAACATGCTAACTGGCTATCCATTTTTGGCCGATAGCATCCAAATCGGAATCTCGGTTTAAAAGTCTAGGTATTGGCTTTAAAACAAGTTTTCGGAAACATGCTAACTGGCTAATCCATTCAATTCAATGGCAGCGATAGCAGCGGCGTGACATTTTCTAATGTAGCGGCGAATCTAGCGGTTTAGTCAGTGTAAAGCATCGCTAGGTATTTTCCTTTGACATGCCACCTCATTAAAATTTGACCAAAAAAATAATATATATAAAATAAATATATAAAGGAAAAAAAATATATATATAAAAAAAATTTACAAAAAAAGTGACCAAAAAAAAAAAAATATATATATATATATAAAGGAAAAAATAATATATATTAAAAAATTACCAAAAAATTTGACCAAGAAAAAAAAAATATATATAAAATATATATATAAAGGAAAAATATATATATAAAAAAATTACAAAAAAATTTGACCAAAAAAATAATATATATAAAATATATATATAAAGGAAAAAAAATATATATATAAAAATTACAAAAAAATTTGACAAAAATATATATAAAATATATATATAAAGGAAAAATATATATATATATTTAAAAAATGTACTAAAAAATGTGACAAAAAAAATAAATATATAAAATATATATATAAAGGAAAAATTTGACAAAAAAAAAAAAAAAAAATATATATATATAAAGGAAATATATATATATATTTTACAAAAAAATACAAAACAATTTGACCCCAAAAAATATATAAAATATATATATAAAGGAAAAATATATATATATAAAAAAATTACAAAAAATTTGACCAAAAAAAAATATATAAAATATATATATAAAGGAAAAATTTGACAAAAAAAAATATATATATAATATATATATATAAAGGAAATATATATATATATATTTTTAAAATTACAAAAAAATTTGACCCAAAAAATATAAAATATATATATAAAGGAAAAAATAATAATATATAAAAAAATGACCAAAAAATTTGACCAAGAAAAAAAAATATATATAAAATATATATATAAAGGAAAAAATATATATATAAAAAAATTTCAAAAAATTTGACCAAAAAAATAATATATATAAAATATATATATAAAGGAAAAAATATATATATATATTTTAAAAAGGGTACTAAAAAATGTGACCAAAAAAATAAATATATAAAATATATATATAAAGGAAAAATTTGACAAAAAAATAAATATATATATAAAGGAAATATATATATATATTTTACAAAAAAATACAAAACAATTTGACCAAAAAAAAAAAAATATATAAAATATATATATAAAGGAAAAAAATATATAAAAAAAATTACAAAAAAATTTGACAAAAAAAAAAAAAAATATATAAAATATATATATAAAGGAAAAATTTGAAAAAAAAAAAAAATATATATATATATATATATATAAAGGAAATATATATATATTTTTTTAAATTACAAAAAAATTTGACCCAAAAAAATATATAAAATATATATATATAAAGGAAAAATATATATATATAAAAAAATGACAAAAAAATTTGACCAAAAAAAAAAAGATATATAAAATATATATATAAAGGAAAAATATGTATATATATTTTAAAAAAGTACTAAAAAATGTGACCAAAAAAATGAATATATAAAATGTATATATAAAGGAAAAATTTGACAAAAAAAAATTATATATATATATAAAGGAAATATATATATATATATATTTTACAAAAAAATACAAAAAGGAGCAAGTCGGAAACATGCTAACTGGCCATCCATTCAATTCAATGGCAAGCGATAGCATCGGCGTGACATTTTGTAATGTAGCGGCGAATCTAGCGGTTTAGTCAGTGTAAAGCATCGCTAGGTATTGGCTTTGACACGCCCCTCATTAACCAGGCCGTTTTCCCGGTCCAAATCGGTCGGAAAAGTAGTTTAAAACAAGTCGGAAACATGCTAACTGGTTATCCATTCAATTCAATAGCAGCGATAGCAGCTGCGTGACATTTTCTAATGTAGCGGCGAATCTAGCGGTTTAGTCAGTGTAAAACATCGCTAGGTATTGGCTTTCACACCCCTCATTAACCAGGCCGTTTTCCGGTCCAAATCGGTCGGAAAAGTAGTTTAAAACAAGTCGGAAACATGCTAACTGGCTATCCATTCAATTCAATGGCAGCGATAGCATAGGCGTGACATTTTCTAATGTAGCGGCAAATCTAGCGGTTTAGTCAGTGTAAAGCATCGCTAGGTATTGGCTTTGACACTCCCTCATTAACCAGGCCGTTTTTCCGGTTTAAATCGGTCAGAAAAGTCGTTTAAAACAAGTCGGAAACATGCTAACTGGCTATCCATTCAATTCAATGGCAGCGATAGCAGCGGCGTGACATTTTCTAATGTAGCGGTGAATCTAGCGGTTTAGTCAGTGTAAAGCATCACTAGGTATTGGCTTTGACACGCCACCTCATTAACCAGGCCGTTTTCCCAAAACAAATCGGTCGGAAAAGTAGTTTAAAACAAGTCGGAAACATGCTAACTGGCTATCCATTCAATTCAATGGCAGCGATAGCAGCGACGTGACATTTTCTAATGTAGCGGCGAATCTAGCGGTTTAGTCAGTGTAAAGCATCGCTAGGTATTGGCTTTGACACGCCCCCTCATTAACCAGGCCGTTTTCCCGGTCCAAATCGGTCAGAAAAGTAGTTTAAAACAAGTCGGAAACATGCTAACTGGCTATCCATTCAATTCAATGGCAGCAATAGCAGCGACGTGACATTTTCTAATGTAGCGGTGAATCTAGCGGTTTAGTCAGTGTAAAGCATCGCTAGGTATTGGCTTTGACACGCCCCCTCATTAACCAGGCCGTTTTTCCGGTCCAAATCGGTCGGAAAAGTAGTTTAAAACAAGTCGGAAACATGCTAACTGGCTATCCATTCAATTCAATGGCAGCGATAGCAGCGACGTGACATTTTCTAATGTAGCGGCGAATCTAGCGGTTTAGTCAGTGTAAAGCATCGCTAGGTATTGGCTTTGACATGCCCCCTCATTAACCAGGTTGTTTTCCCGGTCCAAATCGGTCGGAAAAGTAGTTTAAAACAAGTCGGAAACATGCTAACTGGCTATCCATTCAATTCAATGGCAGCGATAGCATCAGAGTGACATTTTGTAATGTAGCGGCGAATCTAGCGGTTTAATCATTGTAAAGCATCGCTAGGTATTGGCTTTGACACGCCCCCTCATTAACCAGGCCGTTTTCCCGGTCCAAATCGGTCGGAAAAGTTGTTTAAAACAAGTCGGAAACATGCTAACTGGCTATCCATTCAATTCAATGGCAGCGATAGCAGCGGCGTGACATTTTCTAATGTAGCGGCGAATCTAGCTGTTTAGTCAGTGTAAAGCATCGCTAGGTATTGGCTTTGACACGCCCCCTCATTAACCAGGCCGTTTTCCCGGTCCAAATCGGTCGGAAAAGTCGTTTAAAACAAGTCGGAAACATGCTAACTGGCTATCCATTCAATTCAATGGCAGCGATAGCAGCGACGTGACATTTTCTAATGTAGCGGCGAATCTAGCGGTTTAGTCAGTGTAAAGCATCGCTAGGTATTGGCTTTGACACTCCCGTCATTAACCAGGCCGTTTTCCCGGTCCAAATCGGTCGGAAAAGTAGTTTAAAACAAGTCGGAAACATGCTAACTGGCTATCCATTCAATTCAATGGCAGCGATAGCATCGGAGTGACATTTTGTAATGTAGCGGCGAATCTAGCGGTTTAATCATTGTAAAGCATCGCTAGGTATTGGCTTTGACACGCCCCTCATTAACCAGGCCGTTTTCCCGGTCCAAATCGGTCGGAAAAGTCGTTTAAAACAAGTCGGAAACATGCTAACTGGCTATCCATTCAATTCAATAGCAGCGATAGCAGCGACGTGACATTTTCTAATGTAGCGCGAATCTAGCTGTTTAGTCAGTGTAAAGCATCACTAGGTATTGGCTTTGACACGCCCCTCATTAACCAGGCCGTTTTTCCGGTCCAAATCGGTCGGAAAAGTCGTTTAAAACAAGTCGGAAACATGCTAACTGGCTATCCCGCAATCGGTCAGGACTGCGGAATCACTTCCAATCTTCCGCAAGAGACTCAAAACCCACCTCTTCAGACTCCACTACCACTG
This sequence comes from Aldrovandia affinis, assembly GCA_029706075.1. NCBI lineage: Eukaryota > Metazoa > Chordata > Actinopteri > Notacanthiformes > Halosauridae > Aldrovandia > Aldrovandia affinis. The sequence goes on from JAINUG010001759.1 coordinate 17,457, forward strand.
AACACTGTCCATCTAGTCAATCTGTTGTCACCACTGTTTACTTGTTCAAAAAAAAAAAAAAAAACACCCACTAACCTTTTCTTTCCCAATGTTACAGGTTCGCTCTGGATAAGAGCGTCTGCTAAATGCTTAAAATGTAATGTAAAAATGTATCCATTCAATTCAATGGCAGCGATAGCAGT
>JAINUG010000176.1:1800000-2075777 GCA_029706075.1 Aldrovandia affinis
ATTTGCAATATGCCACCTACATGATCAAAATGAGAAGTGAGAGTGAGGGGATGGATTCCTCAGGTCTATTATTTGAAAATCCTCCCGACAGAGACAACGAGTCCTTTTCTTATTAAATAAGGAAACCTGTCATTTCCAAACCCAGGCACTGACAGGGAGGGTCAAACCCAAGGGGCCATACCACCCACTATGCAAACTCTTCAAAGGCTCCTCACAAGGATGTTACCTGGGGGGAAAAAATCCTGCTAGGCCTTTCCACGCCTCCCCTTCCTTTTCTGAAATAGACTCCTCATGACAGCAAAGCCAATTAAGACCTACCCTTCGTTTAACTTGTCATACTGTCTCACCGACAATAAAGTGTGGCTATTTATTGCAGAGGGCAGCAAGCGTTTTGCAATTCATCGAGTTGCTAACAGATTGCGTTTTCATGGACATGTGCTGTCCAGATCTACTTGATGGATTAGTGGCTTCCATGGTAGACCTCAGAGAGACAGCAGCACCAAGCCTTCAACACAGAAGCCTGGCCCCATTCAGTCCAGTTGTGCATGTAGGTCCATTCCCTATAAAGCACAAGGTCTCTTTCTGTCTATGGGGACCATCTGAGCTGGACTCATGTTACTACTATAAAGCAGGAGGAGTATAATGGCTTAGGTTGAGAAAAACTCAACAGATGCTAAGCGACAAGAATGATGTGGGGGACGGTGGCCGTGTTTTAAACAGTCCTTTGCAGCGCCTGCCCTCTAATCCCCAATGCACATCCTGTGAGGAGGCCTTGAGATGACCAGTCAGAGAAATGAGCAACAGCCACTCTGGCCTGCAGGGCCAGACTTTAAGGGACAGGAAGAAATGGTTGCTCCAGTGAGAGAACACTCAAGGGGGTGGGGGCTGTTCCTCCCTCCATGTGATGGGCAGATATAATGCTCCCTCTTCAAAAGGCAATTAAAACTCCATCACCAGAATCGTTTCTAGACGTCAACACTTTAAAAGAAAAGTATGCACCATGCGTGTCTTCCACTTGTTTCAGCAGACTCCACTTCTGCCTCTCCCATTCGGTCCGGACAGAGAGAGACAGTTTCCTGACCCAGTCAGCATGGACTTTCTGAGTGCAGGAGGGAGACTGGAGTGAACAAAACTCAGTCAGGGTGGGGAAGACTCCTCACTTTGGAAGAAAGAACAAACTCCAAAAATGTTAAAAAGTTGAGGAATCTAATCACATGCAGCTATGTGACCCAAATAAAAATATACATGCATGTTTATATGATATATACATCATTGTAGCTAGGGAAATCCACTGTTCAGCAACAGAGCAAAGAACGCTCTAGTCTAGGTCACTGGATACTATGGTCAACTTCCTCACAAATCCATCCCCAGAGAGAGAGAGCGGAGAGGGAGAAGCAAGGGAGAAGGGAAGAAGTTCTATCAAACCTCCGGCTCCAAAGCCCTACCAACTTGCCCTCATCAAACCTCCAGCTCCAATGTCCAATTAACCTGCCCTCAGAAACCAAGATAAGGCTGGAATGATGAGGCCTTTTAACTGACAGCAATCCCAATTCCTGATGGTTAAGTGTAAGTACTGTTTCCCAATCTCATTCTTAAAGAGCACTTCATATAATTCTGGAAGGAGGTGTTATCGCCTCTGGCATTTTAAATGTCAAGCAGATAAGACTGTAATGCCCAGATGACATTTTAAAGCGATGTTCTCAAGTCAATAGACACTTCAAGAGCATTGGCCTAAGCACCATTTCTGAGATTTCTTACAGTTTCACCGAAAACACAAAGGATAAACATTTTAAAATACTTTTGCAACCAATAAATTAAGGTATCTACCTGGAATAGCATAATTACTTTAAAACATCAACGCCCTAATAGCACATTAACTTCAAAGTTTCTAATTTCCTTTTTTTCTGATCCAAGTCAATAGAGAAATCAAACCTCTTCTGAGAGACAAATGGACCGCGACACCATCGGATGCAAGGCACAAATTAAAATTAAGGAATAAACACAGAGAATGAGTGTCTCTAACTATGCTGGTCTAGCACAAAGTGCTCTAAAGCAATATACATCGTTTTATACAAAGTATGAAAAATACACCAATAGCATCATTATTGTCTACAGTACCATGCAAGTACCTGTTTCACGCACGCACACTATAAAAAGTATTCACCCCCTTACTCTTAGACCCCCATACACTATAATGTCAAATGTAAAAAAGTTAAAGATTTTTCTAAATAACAGATTTAAAAAAAGACAATCGATTCCATAAGTATTCACCACTTGACTTAATACTTAGTAGAAGCATCTTCATTTACAGCTGTAAGTCTGTCGGTCTATACCAGCCTTGCACATATGGACACCATTTTCACCCATTCTTCTTTATTAAATTTCTCGAGTTCCATCAGGTTGGATGGGGACCATTTGTTAACAGCAATTTTCAAATCTTTCCACAAATTCTCAATGGGATTAAGGTCTGGGCTTTGACTGGGTTTTTAAACCACTGGCTTCTACTGTATGCTTTGGACCATTGTCCTGCTGGAATAAAAAGACCGTACAAGCTTCCTCCACTTGAATTGAGTCTCCCAGATGCCTTTTGGGAAAGTAAGCAAGATGTAATATGATTTTTGTTCAACAATGGTTTTCTTTTTGCCACCCTCCCATAAATGCAGATTTGTGAAGTGCTCAGGCTAATGTCCCATGGACAGTTCTCCCATCTCTGCATTGGAAGACTAACTACAGTTAGGGATATCCAGTCTTTGAAATCTTCTTATATCCTTTCCCTGGTGCCTTTTAAAAACCTTTTCTTGGATTTGCTTTGGAAATGCACTCACCAACTGTGGGACCTCTCACAGACAGGTGTATTTAATTTGAAATCATTTCAAATAAACATTGAACAAAAAGTTTGGAAATTTGTGTTTGGTAGATTATTTCTCTGTTGTAACAATGCTTCTTGGCAATAAATTGTATACTGTTGGAAAGCCTGTTTATTTCCCTTTTAAATGGTGCCCCATTTGTAAGGAACATGCATTTGTGGGATGAGCAGCACAGCTGAGTATGTGGGTTGCGCCCATGAAATATTTGCCAAATCTTCTCTGCCAATGCCAAACAGCTTATTCTGCTGTTTCTATTGACTCTTGTTTTGAGCTTCCAGTACCCCCAGGTGCTGACAATCAGCTGCCTGATTGGCACCTGATTAGCAGCACCTGTGAGCATGGGCCCTGCTACAGTCGTCAATTGGTGTCTGCTCCAAGAATCGGCATGCCACGTTTGTCTGATCTCGATAAGGCCCGTGCGATAGGGCAACTTCAAGCTGGTGTGCCGCAACAAGTTGCGGCATTATTTGGAGTGAGCCCTAGTACCATCACCAAACTGAAGGCCAAGTTCTATGAAACGGGGGATGTCAGAGACAGACTGCGAAGTGGGCGTCCCAAGAAAACGACACCCCAAGAAGAACGGTTCCTCACCTTTCAGCACTTAGGCTGTCTTCTACAGATTTGCAGTCAAGGTTTGCAGGACGATATGGCACACGGCTCTCGGCCCAGACCATCCGGAACAGACTGCACGCAGTCAATCTCCAGGCTCATAGGGCTGCCAGGAGGCCTGCCATGACTGCCCTTCACCATCAGGCCCGTTTGCGCTGGTGTCGGCAACACCTGCACTGGAACCTAAACATGTGGAGGAACGTTATGTTCAGCGATGAGTCCAGATTTTGCCTACGGAAGTTGGATCGTAGGGTCAAAGTGTGGAGAAGACGGGGAGAACGCTATGCTGACTGCTGCACCGATAGAGTAACACCTTTTGGTGGAGGTAGTGTAATGGTGTGGGGCGGCATCTCCATCACTGGAAAAACGAGGCTTGTCATCATTGGAGGCAATCTCAATGCAGAGAGATATGGAGATGAGATTCTGCAACCAGTGGCAATCCCATATCTCCACAGTCTGGGACTGAACTCCATCCTCCAAGATGACAACGCTCACCCCCTTTAGTCAGCTTGGGTGTGCTGTTCGTGCTAGAGTGATCAACACAACCACGTTGGCTGACCTGGGACATATCCTGGTTGAGGAGTGGAATGCCATCCCACAGCAGTGTGTGACCACGCTGGTGACCAGCATGAGGAGGAGGTGCCAGGCTGTTGTGGCTGTGTATGGTTCTTCCACACGCTACTGAGGCTCCTGACTGTTAAATGAATAAATTGTCCAATTGCCAATATGTCTTGTTTCTTCCTTGTTACTGATAGACTTCAATCATCCAATCCACCAAACAACACCAAACAAGAGTCAATAGCAACAGCAGAATAAGCTGTTTGGCATTGGCAGAGAAGATTTGGCTAATTTTTCATGGGCGCAACCCACATACTCAGCTGTGCTGCTCATCCCACAAATGCATGTTCCTTACAAATGGGGCACCATTTAAAAGGGAAATAAACAGGCTTTCCAACGGTATAAAATGTATTGCCAAGAAGCATTTTTACAACAGAGAAATAATCTACCAAACACAAATTTCTAAACTTTTTGTTCGATGTTTATCTTAATTGTGCACAGGTGGACTCCAAACAAATAATGATTTGACCTCTGAAGACAATTGATTGCACCAGAGTTTACTTAGGTCTTAGAAAAAGGGGTGAATGATTATACTACTAATTATTGTTTTTCATTTGTAATTAATCACAATAAATTAACAAAAAGCTTTACAGTTTTCTTCATTTGACATTATAGAACATGTTGTGTTGATCAGTGGCAAGAAATCCCAATTAAATCCATTTTGATTCTATGAAGTAAGAAAATAAAATGTGAAAAAAGGGGATGAATACGTTTTATACCGTGTCTGTGTATGTGTTAAACAGGTACTTGCATGGTACTGTACTACTCCCAACTTGTTCTAGCTCAGGTACAGTAGAGTCCCACCAGCTTGAATAGCTAACTGGCATCAGGTATCGTCAGGTAACAAATCCAGCTAAATTAGCTTGTTACAATAATGTACTGTACTTCACTCATTTACACGGTTATTAAGTTATGTAATTCATGTTAGCTAGCTAACATTAGCACTGTTAACTTACACCTTTTTTATCTCCCCCTTCATTGCTACTTTGAGCGAATCTTGATTCAAGTGAACAGACTTTTTGCTATAATTCTGTCTGTGTTCTTAACAAGGATGTGACTGGAAGTTTTCCAAATATCTCTCACATTTTATTTTGATTGCTGGCTTTTGAGCTCATTGCTGCCTTCTACTGTGCAAGTAATTAACACTTCCTGAGCCTGGGCAAATGAGGAATTATATTTCTTGGTGGATTTACACATGACAAAATATGATAGTTTTTACTTGATAATAATTGAATTTTTAATACCTTTGCATTTTAGTATTTTTTTGGGCATGTAGCTGTGATATAAGCAGAATAAAACACTTCAAGCTGTATGTTCTCAGGATATATAGGCACTTAGCTTTCAGCCTCATGTCTTTGGTGCTGCTCCAGAATCTCCTATAGGTATTCAATTGGGTTGAGATCTGGTGACTGAGACAGCCATGGCATATGGTTTACATTGTTTTCATGGTCATCCAACCATTCAGTGACCACTCATGCCCTATGGATCAGGGCATTGTCATCCTGGAAGAGACCACTCCCATAAGGATAGAAATACTTCATCATAGGAAGAAGGTGATCACACAGAATGGTTTTGTATTTATTGGCATTTACCTTGTCCTCTAAGGGGTTGACTAGACCTAAATCATGTCAGAAAAATGTGTGGCACCATAACAGAGCCGCCAGAACCCTTCATTGTGGGAAACAAGCACTCCAGCCTGTAGGTTTCTTCTTGGCACTGGCCTGCATTTTTATAGATGACCCTAAGCATGATGGGATGTTACTTACTTAATTAATTTAGTTAATTAAACCAGACCTGCTTTCAATATACTTTGTATCCCTCATTTAGGCAAATGTTTCCTTTATTTTAACATTTGACAAGACTCAAGTAGGCTGTGGCATTTAAACAATGCTCAATTTGTATTAAGGGGCAGCAGAAATTGAGATTCGTCAGACCAGGCAATGTTTTTCCAATCTTCAACTGTCCAGTTTTGGTGAGCCTGTGCCCACTGTAGCCTCACTTTCCTGTTCTTAGCTGACAGGAGTGGAACCTGGTATGGTCTTCTACTGCTGTAGCCCATCCACTTCAAGGTTCGACGTGTTGTGCGTTCAGAGATGCTCTTCTGCATACCACAGTTGTAATGTGTGGTTATTTGAGTTACTGTCGCCTTCCTGTCAGCTTGAACCAGTCTGGCCATTCTCCTCTGACCTCTCTCAAGTCAAATTTTCACTCACAGAACTGCCGCTCACTGGATGTTTTTTCGTTTTTCGCACCATTCACTGTAAACTCTGCAGACTGTTGTGTGTGAAAATCCCATGAGATCAGCTGTTTCTAAGATGCTCACACCACCCCATCTGGCACCAACAATCATTCTATAGTCAAAGTCACTTAGATCACATTTTTTCCTCATTCAGAATTTCGGTCTGAACAACAACTGAACCTCTTGACCATGTCTGCATGCTTTTATGCTTTGAGTTACTGCCACGTGATTGGCTGATTAGATAATTGCATTAACAAGCAGGTGTACATGTGTACCTATTAAAGTGGCCACTGAGTGTGTATACACTACCGGTCAAAAGTTTTAGAACACTACCATTTTTCCAGTTTTTACTGAAATTTAAGCAGTTCAAGTCAATTGAATAATCTGAAATGGTACAAAGGTAAGCGGTAAACTGCCAGAGGTTAAAAAAAAAGTTTAGGTTACCAAAACCTGAAAAAGAATGTACACTTTAAAATTTTTTAAATAATTTTTTAAAAGGCCCTTTTCAGGGAACAAGTAATGGGTTAACATGGATTAATAGTCACTCTGTGCAAGTCGCCGACTCTGGATCCAGCAAAAGAGCCCAGACCATCACGCTTCCTCCTCCATGTTTGACAGTTGGTGTGTGTCACACACTGAGGAACCATCCTCTCGCCTACTCAACGGCCTACAAAAATACTGCGTGATGAACCGAAGATTTCAAATTTTGATTCAGATTCGGTCCATAAGAACTTCTTCCGTTGTCCACTGGCAGTGCTTCATGGCACAGACAAGCCTCTTTTTCTTATTTTTCCATCATAGCAATGGCTTTCTTACTGCCACTCGACCTGTCAAACCAGCAGCTCGAAGTCTTCTCTTCACAGTTGAAACTGAGGCTTCCTTACTTCGACCAGTGTTAAGCTGTGCTTGAAGCTGTTGTCCTGTGAGCCGCCTATCACGCAAGCTGTTGACTCTCAGAAACTTGTCTTTTGATTTTGTTGTGGCTTTGGGTCTGCCAGACCTCTTCCTGTCAGAGTTTCCTCCAGTTTCCAAGTGCCTTTTGATGGTGTAGGAAACTACTCACTGCCACTCACTGTTTTTTTTAAACCTCTGGCAGTTTACCGCTTACCTTTGTACTATTTCAGGTCATTCACTGGACTTGAACTTCTTAAATTTCAGTAAAAACTGGAAAATGGGGTGTTCTAAAACTTTTGACCGGTAGTGTAAATGCTAAAAATCTAAGGTACCATAAACATGCAGGCGAGATTCCTGTGGGGTCAAGCACACACCACAAAGAGAGGCTTGAGAAAGGCTATCAAAGAAAGCAGTGGAGATGGAAAGACAAGTTAGGAACATGTCAGGAACAGACGGTACAAGTCAGGAACATGAGCAGACCCCTCAAGCTTTCCACAAGCTGCAGGAGTAAAATAAATGAAATACAATCATTAAGCAACATAAAAGTTAACAAGCAGGAAGGGAAGCTGCGAGTGGCATTTTGTGGGGTTGCCCAGGCAACTGGAATTAGACCCGGGGATAACAAGGGGGCCGACAGGCTGTGAAAACAGTTGACAAAGTGAGGAGGAGAGAATACGAGACAGTGAGAGAGAGCGATGGAGATAAACTGATAAGCCCTGAAAAGAGCTCCCTCAGTTGATGGACCCTAAGGCTGGTAAAGCCACTAACATAACGTGCATGACATACACCAGCAGGAGAGAGAAGAGATCACTGAAAAAAGAGAGTAGAGTAGAGGACACACACAGAAGAGAGGAGAGGGGTGGAGACAAGGAGAGGAGCAGGGAGGTTAGAACACAGAGAGGAAAGAAGATGAGGAATGACCAAACACCTACCAAATGCTGAGCTTCATTTGGAGGTTGCCAGGCAACAGGCGAGCACATTAGACAGTTCTGTTGTGTGTGTGTGTGTGTGTGTGTGTGTGTGTGCGCGCGCGCGCATGCGTGTGTTTGAACGAGTGAGAGTGAGTGAGTGAGAGTGTATGTCAGTGAGCTAGTGAATGTGAATTAGTGGTTGAGTGTGTTTGCTCATGTATGTTAGTTGTGCACTGCTTTCACATCAAAAGACAAGAGAGAATTCTTAGTCTGGTCAAGATGTTCCCTTTCTGATAAATGATCTTATTCAATCATCTATATTGCACAAAACATTATAATTTGACCTACCTAAAATGGCCACTCAGTTCTTAAATACATTGGCCCCGTTCAAATGCACTAAATGCGCACCCTCATTTTCTTCACTTGGCCTCATTCACTAAAGGGAATCTGAGCACGGATAAGAGGCCTTTGCAATACTAGGTGTCATTCCAATCCATATAAAGCAAATGAACAGAGTATCTTCAGTAAGGTGGCCCAGAGGTACTCGCAGCTTAAAAAAACAGTTGAGAGAAAATAGACTGGACAGTAGTTTAAACAGTACAACAGATTCAAACACATAATGTGGAAGCATGGGCTGAGCTGAAGAAGCACTACGCATGGCCACAACAGGCTTTGAGGTGTGTGCCATCTCATTCAAATTCATTGAGTTATAAATCATATACAGCGCCGCCCTGCAAATCTTGAGCAGCAAATGTGCCGCTTCTGCAGCTGAAGGGTTCTGGCCTTGACACTACAACAGGGAGAGGGAGAGCATGAGCGCGAGAGGGACAGCAAGACAGAGAGGAGGGAGACAGAGAGAAAAGGGAGAGAGGGCAAGAGCAGGAGAGGGTGAAAAAGAAAAGAAAAAGAGAAAGAGCGCAAAAGCAGTCAAGTGAGTCAACCGAAGTCAGCGGACTGCACTACACACATACAGTACACACATGAGCACACAGACACGCACACATACTGTACATATACAAATACAAACAAACAAGCACAATTACACACTCAATTATACAGACTCAGATTGTATTCAGGTTTTATTAAACAAGAATGGTGCTTACTGCCAGAGGGGTTACAGCCCTCTTCAATCATCCTGAGATCTTTATCATCTGCTTCAAGTTACAGACCCAAATCACCTGCTATTCCAGCGCTCCATCAGCTTATAATAAAGCGCACCCACATGTATACACACGCACACAAACACAGGCATGCATGCACATGAACTCACACAAACACAGGCACGCACGCATACATTCACACACACACACACACACACACACACACAGGCATAAGCGTACACATATGCATGCAAACGCACACGCGGGCCTCCATGTGCGCACGCACACACACACACACACACACAGTGTCCCTGCTCGCTTTAGCATCACTCTGACAGCTTTAGACTCCATTCAATCTCAAGTTACTGCTTAATTCCCACAGCTGGGTACGGATGAAACAGAGACGGTTTCTTAAAGTGTTTAAGTTGCCTTAAAGGAGCAGTGTGGGAAAAATGTGTTTCAACATGTTGACTGGCTGTGGAAACCCCCATGCTTATCATCCTCAATGGGAGTCGCTCTGCCCCACACACCACCAGCTATTTTCACACCAAAATGTCGCATTTCCCACTGATTCAGCTCCACAAAAACACATACACACATCCGCACACTCATTTTACCGTAAGCCTAGGAAAACGGGTGTGGCACTTCATGCATGACTTACTGTTGAAATAATGAGAAACACGAGTGGTGAGAACAACTGGATACAATGGGAAGCAACAGACATAGAGCAGCTCCAAATCAGAATGAAAATCCAAGTGGGCGCCATTGTGTGTACTGTATATAACCACAATGAAACGGAGTGCTTGAAACAACCACGCAGGTCTACATGCCTGGTGATCACTCAAAAATTCACAAATTCCAGTGTTTCTAACTAATTCCTACCTAATTAATGACAGTATTTTCTTCATCTTCACTACAAAGCAAATAAGGCAAAGGTAGTGAAAAATTGCAGGAATACGTTTAAATCACCTTTTATCCTCCAATTCTCCCTTCATTCACTCTCTCCTCTGTACCAGCCTGCCCTCTCTCCTGGATCTGACTGGGGGACTTGAAGTGGAACCAAGGGAAATTGTGGAGATTTGTGTTTTGAGTGCTTTTTCCCCACTACCAGGCAGAGCCAATCAGATGGGAGCTTTATCTTTGATGGATCATCTGATAAACCCGCCCAAATATGTTAAATTTCAGATCGCTTGAAAGTTAACTGTTACTTTTTTTTTTTTATAGAGCTTACAGCTTCATCACAAAGGAAACAAAATATCTTAATGGTGAGTCACAGCAAACAAAGAGTGCAGACAGTGGAGAAAGAGCAAACCTTGCAAACTTCTATTTTGCAACTGTAGCTATAAGCACATACACAAGCTGGGTAAACTGTGTGCAGATCAAAAGATTCATATTGCATGCTGTTCGCAAAGAACAGACATTTCTCAAAGAACTATTTACTTTCTGTACCAGTAAATACTCTGCCTGCTTGTAAAAGGAATTTACCCCTCCCCCCCAGCATCTACTTACCCAGATCAAAGTGCTGCAGACATCTGTGTGGCCTGATACAGCCAATGCTGTGCCAGCTGTGCCTGCAGTCAGTCTGTCTCTGTGCTTGGCGAGCTGCAGGAAAGAAGCAGAAGAGAGGTTTGTGTCACTCAAGAACAGAAATTCACTGATGCAGCACTGGCACTCAAACTCACCTCACACTACAGTACCCCTAACCCCAGCACATGCCAATAAATCGCAGAGTGCTGTTTGTTCAAACCATGCGTTTGTGTGTCTGAATGCATGCATGCGAGACAGGTAGAGAGAACAGTGTGTGTGTGTGTGTGTGTGTGTGTGTGTGTGTGTGTGTGTGTGTGTGTGTGTGTGTGTGTGTGTGTGTGTGTGTGTGTGTGTGCATGAGCATGTGTGTCTGTTAGTCAGTGTGTATGTTTGTGTGTGAATGAGAGAGAACAGCGTGTGTGTGTGTGTGTGTGTGTGTGTGTGTGTGTGTGTGTGTGTGTGTGTGTGTGTGTGCATGTGAGAGAGAGGGAGAAAACAATGTGTATGAGTGTCAGATCGATAGCATGGGTGTTTATGCGTGTATTTATGCTTCTCTGGGCAGTAGAAACCAGGCCAGTCTGACTAGTAAACATGCATCTCCCCAGACTACGGACACATGAGCTTCAAAGTCAGCGCACGTTATCATTCTACAGGGGGGATATTCCTGCTATAAGCACACCACAGAGCCCGTAAGATCCAGTGCCCCTCAACACATTCCATCATGAGAGCACTGGGAGAATCCTCTCCTAGCATCAAGCAAATGGCAAATCTAGTAAAAATTACAGCTAAACCGAAAATACCAAAGCAAATGAACACACAAACGCCTTAGCCAATAGTGGAGAGGCGAGGCCCCCAGGCGGAGATTAGAAGCCGGTCACGCTCCTACATTACGGGTTCCTCTGCTGATCAAGATTACACATTCCGACAGAGCCTCTGATCTCCCGCTCGAGTCTGGAGGAGCTGTGATAGTAGCCATTTTCCCCTTGCCTCTTTTCTTCCCTGTGTGTGTCGGTCTATCTTCCCTCACAGTTAGGGCAGCCAGCTTATCAGCCCCCAGCTCAAAGAACTGCAGCCCCATGGTTCAGCAGGGCCGGCAGACTGACAGGGGCTGGGTCAGCTGAGGAGTAATTAGCCCCGACACCAGGAAATGAGTGCTGCCCAAATCGGGCGATCCGGTAATCAGGTTCAAAGCCCTGTGGCCTCCCACAGCATGTGCCTGCAACTCACCCACGCCCATTACTACCACCCCCCACTCTCGGCACCGACTCCACCAACAGCCCTGAGGAACATGTCGTCTTTGGCCGAGTTCCCTGGCTCATGATTGGCTCTCGTTGACACGGTCCACTCAGCTTCCCATTGTGTTCATAACTGAAACGAGTTCTCCTGAGATTGCCAGCGACGGACACTTCAGAGGGTTGTGTTCCAAGAGGGGACCTTACAGAAGACAGAAGAGGCCAATCCAGCACGCATTTGCCATAACCCAGATGGGACAAAGGTGTATGGAAGGAGAGAAAGGGAAGGGAACGGAATGCAAAAAGGGAGAATGGGGAGAGTACGCAAGACAGACAGGTCGATGTTCTACAGACTGAAGAGGAGAGAACAGCAGCCAGAACAGGAGACGGAAAGGAAGGAGTTTTTTTTTTTAATTACATGAGAGGACTGAAGATAAAGGGCGGTAGGGGGCAGACATAGAAAGCAGAGAAACGCAGATTCCATTCTGCACTTTCTGGATTTCCAAAAAGAGGGGGTTATTTAGAAATGTGACCGCTAAGGGCCCCCATCAAGCACACTGCTCATAAAGAGCAAGGAAGACTGAACAAGGGTTACAGTCACACTGCCACTGTCCTCCAGGCAGATTACAGCACACATGGCTGCCACTCTCTCCTAACCCACACTGGTTTTCACAGAGAGAGAGGAACGGATGAACAGAGCAAAGGAGAGATAGGAGGCGAGACAGAGAGGGAGGCAAGGCCAACCAAGAGAGAGAGCATGCTTTTCATTCTACCTGCCATGTGGGATATCTGAAATTGAAATCGGGATTTGGATAGGAAATCACATTACCTATGATTCCCTTTCTAAGGCACTCATAAATACCTGTGCAACTAGGGGGCTTTTATCCCACAGGGGGAAGACCTCAGGGCTAATGCAGCCACACAGCTTGAGTATTCATCCTCTCACTCTCCTCCTCTCTTCTTCTTCCTCCTACTCTCGCTCCCATTTTTCTTTCTGTTCGGACTCTCCTCCTCTCACTATCTTTCTCCTTCTGTTGCAGATGGTGGTGTCCCTCCCCAAGGACCACTGCAGGTGTTGCCGCCATCCTCACCCCCCCTCCTCCTCCTCCTCCTCAGCTGAAAGATGGTTCTGACAGGCCACTATCCCTCTTGTTCCCCCCTTCCCCCTTGCTGCACTCAGAAAGCGATGCTTCTTGAATGAAGCTTTAGGACTCATCTTTTTCTCAATGTTTGCTAAAGTGGCCCGTTTGTGTATGCAAACTCACCCCAAGAGGCTTGCCATGTTGAAACAGTGTTTAGAGTGTTGCTGTAGAACAGTGCTCTTGTGCCTTCCCACAGACCATACCCATACTGCACAAGTGTGTGTGTGTGTGTGTGTGTGTGTGTGTGTGTGTGTGTGTGTGTGTGTGTGTGTGTGTGTGTGTGTGTGTGTGTGTGCGAGTGAGTAACTCTGTCACTTTTCTACAAAACTTCTCCCACTCCATCCTCGCCCCCCCTCTCCATTTATGAACATACAATATTCTATCACTCCAAAAGGAAGGCCATTTCTCTCCCTCTCAAGCAGGGACAGGGAATGCCGAGGCTGGGGTTGATTATCATCACTCTTCCCTGGACAGAACAGGCAGAGGTGTGACAGGGGGGGCGGTTGAGACATGGTGGTGAGACAGGATGAGAGAGAAAGCTAGAGACGGAGGGAGCCGGTTTTCCAATTACGGCTTTACACGGCTCAGATCAATCGCCCTGCCGAGGCAGATGCTTTTCCGCTCGCTCAACCTCTCTCTCTCTCTCCTTCCCTCCATCACTGAAGCACTCTCTTCTCTGTGCCCTTATTTTAGTCTGTTTTTCATCTGATCTCCCAAGACTTCGAGACCGGGGTACTGGGAGAGAGCAGGTTCTGTGAAAACCTTTCCTGCTGAGCTGCTGCTCTGTCCCAGCAGGCCAATGACATGGTGGTACGGAGCGGGACCATCGTTGACCTGCAGGAGCCTGGCAGGTTTCCATCGGGCAGGAAAGGTTTTCCTCCCAGACACTGACAGGTCAGTAAAAGCAAAGCCAAGGGGATTTTTATTTTTTATTTTTTATATATATATATATTTTATGCAGACCAACAGAAATACTCACATTCACATACAAGCATGTTGAGGCGGGGGAGCATGCACAACCTTATGGTTCGGCGAGGGTTTAGCTTTCTCTGTCAGTGCTGTGATTAGACAAGGGTTTTAATAAGGGCCTTATCTTTCTGTGCTGGCGCTGTCATTGGGCGAGGGGTCTTTGCTTTCGGTGTTGGAACTGTGATTATTCAAATCCACGTACAAATCCGATTTCTTCAGTCATACCAAGGGGAAGGGAGGAGCAGCTACATCTCATTGCATTGCATTTTATCTTGCTGCAATTTAAGTCTTTTTGGCAAGATTGCCATTGTAAATAAGAATTTCTCCATTGGCCCTACCTGTTAAACAAAGGTTAAATAAATAAATAACACACAATAAAATAAAATGTGTAGAACACTCGGGTTCCTTTGTTACAACTAAGGGAAAGTGTAAAAACTACTTGACAGCAGCAGTGGGTCACCATTACAGGCCCACAACACACCTAGTGTGTGTAAAATCTTCAGGATGCGTGAGTAAGAGAAAGTGAGAGGCAGAGTGTGTAAAAGAACCGACTGAATGTAGGACAGCCTGACATATCAATTTAATGGAGAAACGCAGCCAAAGCCGGGTTTTGTTCATATTTACAGTGTAAAAGAAACTGCCAATTTTTCCATGTTTAAAGTGACGCCAAGATTTTGTCTGCATCATTTGCCGATCAAACATTTGGCCTTGATAAGTAGCCAAATATAACTTCTTCAATTAATCATATTTCATAATTAATCAAGACTCAAAATATACATTACAGTAAAAAAATTACATCAATGGATTCTAGAACAAGAGAAGTGTGTGTGCCATATTGGAAGATCTGAGAGGGCAAAATGGGTCCGATTTCAAACAGAGAGACCCGCTGATTCACCCCCCTGGCCTGGCAGTGGAAAGTGCACCCCACTGCTGTTCATCCAGATGACTATCTCTGAAAACCAGCAGCTATATCACCGTTCATCTCCAAACCTTCAAACTTATACTCACACCTTTCATTCAGGGCTATTAATAGTTACACTGTAGGGGTACCACCACCATAGGATACATCACTGTGAAGGAGGAATCTGACACCAACGTAAACACAGAGAAACGTGTGCAGGTAAGCACAGACTGCAATGTAATCAGGGCTGGACTGGTTAACGACTATTTTTGGGCGGTAGGTATAATTATTATTTTTAATTTAAAAAATATAAATATATATATATTTTTTTTTTTTTGTCATCACCGGCCAACAAAAAAATGGACAGCGGCCCATTGGTTCATTTTCAGTGACACTGCCCAATCACATGCTTTTTTTTGATGGGCCGCCCCAAAATGGACAATTGGTTCATTTAGTTGTGATGTCTGAGCCAAATGGCAGGGCCTATTTTTTGTCCCAGTCCAGCCCTGCATGTAATGATGGGGTGCAATGGTAGTTGGTGTAGCAGTCACGTGGAGTTAAATCACGGAGGAAAGTGCCGTTCACGCTCGAAAAGCCGCTCGACCGAAACGTTAAAGCTAGCGAAGAACAAAGAGTCGCTGATCACCGACGCAGCAGCACTGCAATCGGGGGTCATGCGGGCAGGTGTCGGGTTCGAGCGGCTAAGGGGAACGGGAGCGTTTTGATGTCAGCCTTGACATGCCTCAGCAGTCAGCCTTGACATGCATTCAGTGGTTCTCAACCTTTTTGTGGTACCACAGGCGAGCCCCGTAGGCCGGGGAGGGCATATATATATAGGAGTAAGCAGCCAACACAGATATTTTGATTTGTAAAAAAACATTTTATTAAGATTCACCATTAATAATTACAGAAGATATTTTGTCTTAATTTTGATGGGCATTATTCTTTTTTATTTTATTTATTTATTTAGCAAAATACAATTAATTTATATTTATTTTGTTTCCCCGACCCCCTGGCAGGAGATCCCCGGTTGGCATCTGCGGGGTCTGGACACCTGATCTGACAGGACTGAGGAGTATCAACAAGCCTCAGGAGAACAACACCTAAATAAACCCAATCAGACCTACTACATAGACAGCACTGTGCGACAATATCAAAGCTATGCCAAACATTCTGAACAAACCTAATTCATTGCACCTGCACAGCATATGCAGAAGAACCCAAGAGCGCGCGCACGACGCACGCACGCACGCATGCACGCACACGTCACAGTGTCTTGACACGTGTAGCGCAGACTTATTTGACACGAGCCAAAGATGTATAGATCAAAGGTTTTACAGATCGTTTAACTGGAGAAGGAACCGCTTTACTCCTGAGCACCGGGGGATCTGAACGCCGCGCAGTCCGTGATGGGAGACAGGAGAGAGAAAAGAACCCAGGGAGAAAGAGATTTTTTTTTAAAACAGAAGCTTTGAAAAGGACAGCCAGAACATGGAGAAGACAGAGCCACAACATGCAGTTAAGAGGAGGAGAAAAGGAAGACGTTCATAATGTCAAAACAAAAATGAATACACAGTAAGAATCTTTTTAGGTAGGTAGATAGGTATTCTACACGTCAAAGAAGACATTCATATATAAAAAAGCACACTGCCACTTCGTAGAATCAACTGCCAAGATTATAACTGGAACCAAGTTATCCCAAACTGTAAAGATAACCCCCTACTGAGGAAAAAACTGGAGGGTGGTCTTCCTGCAGATTCTCACACCTTGAGTTTCTGAACCCCAGGGCTTAGTGTGCCATTATCAGCCTTTCCGGAAGCCTTCTCCCACTCTTCTGTTCTCTTTCTCTTTTCCCTCTCAAATTAGGATTTTTAGAGAAGGCGCACCTACAATGGTTTCATTCATTCCCGGATGGTTTGCAGTACCACACAAAATATAGTGCTAAATACAATCTAACAAGTAGCAAGAGCAGCAATAGTACCACTAGCAGCAATGGTGGTCCATAGTAACAATAGGATGAGTAGGCATGTGTATGCATGAGTGCTCTCATCTGCTGATGTATGAAATGACTTAATTTGATCACAGCAAGGTAAGTTTAGCCAAAAACAAAAATCCCCCTATGTCTGTTTAATATGGGGGAGGAGATGCTAGCAAAAGTAGCAATAGCAGTAATAGAAGCAATAACAGCAATGCAATGCAATGCAATCTTCTATCAAAGTACACTTTTCCCCCTCAAAGCTCTGTCTGAAGCTCCATTTGAGTCTGTACTAATCCTGACACTGCAATGATCTGCATTCCCTCAAATTCAGACAAGGAAATTAATAATGTTTATGAATTGTTTTATACAGACCTCTTAGGCTCTCCTTCATGGACATTCATGAGAAAGTATAAAATGTTTTTTTTCTACATTTATTGGCTATTAGTAAGCACAGGATAACCGATACAATTAAATGACAGAGGGACACAGGAACATGGGGGAGCGAGAGAGATCTTTTTGCAATACCTTTTATTTTATGAAAGCAAGCAGTCAACACATTAAGTGGGTGGGGGGTGGTGTGTCAAGTGCTGATAAGCACACAAATGTGAATAAAAGCAAGAGAGAGTGAGAGAGATGAGACAACAAGAGAGGGTGTAAAAGGTGTAAACAATTAGTTTTGCTACCCTTATTAGGTAGAAACTATGAAGAAAAGCAATGCATGAGGTGTATGGCGGACATACAAACAAACAAGCAAACAAATAACAAACAAATAACTCATTAACTTCTTTTGATTTTGAAGGTTAACACATAAGAGGAAATGACTGACTGACAAGAGCCAGATGGGAGAATACACAGCATTTAGTTTCCCTGCATTGCAAATGAACACCACAGCCCTGAAGACGGAGATAAAAGCCATGTTATCAGATCACAGGTGTCAGTCCATGGCTGCTGTGTTATATCACATCTTCTCTGTCACAATTTGGCCTTCACCAGTGTTCTTGCCATGATATGGGTTCAGAAACCAATCAGATAACAGTAATAATACTATCAAACAAAATATTATCTTAATAGCATTGATATATTAGCACAATTCCTAACAACAACAAACATCAAAACCTCAGTTAAAACCATCCTGGGAATTCCACTGGAAAGGGAGGAATGTTTGAGCATGAAACTGTAAAATGTCAACAGTTTAGAGTATTTAAATCTGTGCAAACAGACGCTCGGCGGGCCCACTCTCTCACATATCCGGACAGCACACCAACAATGAGACTGACCGCCATGGTAATACCCCCATCATCATCCACCTCATAACAACGGAAGCAAGAAAATGAGCAATATCCCAGGATTCTCTTTATCTGTGTGCCTTGAGGGGAGGGAAAAGAGATAGATGGAGAGGGGGGGAAGAAAACTGAGGGGGAACTGGAAGTCAAATCCCTTTCATTAACTGCCGTTTGTACATTACCATACATTACTCATATGTTAGGTTTACCCATTTTTTTGTTTAAAGGAGCCTTGGTCTCCAATCACTGGCTGGAATGAGAGGCAATCGATCCATACAATATAACTGTGAAAAACTACTACAAAAACTTGGTATCTGGTGTGATAACTACACAGTACCAAAACTGCACCATCCTCAGGTGTGATAACCACACAGTGCCAAAATTACACCATCCTCAGCTGTGATAACCACACAGAACCAACTACACCATCCTCAGGTGTGATAACCACACAATACCAAGACTACTAGGGCTGTCCCCGACTAAAACTAATCTTGGTCGACCAACAGCCGTCCGTTTTTTCAGATTGGTCGAAACTTTTTTTTTTTTTTTTTTTTTCCTATATTTTTTATATTTTTTTCCTCACCCTTTGTTTTAATAAATACAACTATATGCACACTGCGCTTGTCTCATGTTTCACTTTCTTAAGTGAATGACACAAATTAGTAACAATAGGCTAATTACTTTATGGAGCCGGAGTTCAAGATTACCTGAAAGAAAAAAAGCTTCTCCATTCCGAGCCTCCTCTTCATGCTGCCCTTGGAGATTCTGCCGTTGCGCTTGTGAAGTTGCGGTATGGCCACATAATAGGCTGATGCTTTTATTTGACCACAACCATAACACATTCTAATGCGTAGGCTATGTTTTATTTAATTAACCAGGTTAGTCTCATTGGGATTTAAAATCTCTTTTGCAAAAAAATAGGCTAACAAACGAATGATCACACATAGCCTAATGTCTTAAATTGTAGCCTAAAGCTGAACATAAAGTGGCTATAGCCTATCAAAAATAACTTACTCGAGTCGGAGACCATCCGATGACCTACTTCCCCAGTCGTTTCATGTTATGGCACAGGAACACTAGCTTTTCCACATTTTTGGGCAAAAGGCTGCTCCTCGTTTTATTAACGATAAACCCTGCCTTGGAAAACGCGCTTGCAAAGATCATCTGCGACTACAATGAAAGTTGCCATACTCCAGATTTTTTCTTTGACATTATGTTCTTAGGTTATATCGAAATTAGTAATTAAAGTATGCCTATATCAATAATCTTAACTGTAGGCAAATCTTAGGCTACAATTAAAATGCACATCCACGTGCCTAAAACAAGAAGGATACAATATAGGCTACATGAAAGGGGGTGTTACGCATGTTAGTTATAAATATATAAACCATACAATTAGCAAAACACATTTATTATAAAATGTTACTTTTATTAGCTTTGCAGAATTATTCACAACTTTACTATTACCTTAACTGCCTAATATAATTTAAAGAGAACATATATAGGCCTAGCTATGTTAAGAGTGAAGGACTGTCACTGCCATACCCGCAGGATCCAGAATGGATTATTCTACTGACAAGCGCGCCAAACTGTGGCGCGAATCTAGGTGTCACATGCTGCGTGGAGAAGTATTTTTATTTTTTTTTTTTTCACGCGACTGCTCAACCAAAACAAATTTTGGTCGACCAACAGCCCATGGACCAAACAATCGACCAGTCGACTAAATGGGGTCAGCCCTAAAGACTACACCACCCTCGGGTATGATAACTACACAGTACCAAAACTAAACCATCTTCAGGTGTGTTAACCACACAATCCCAAAACTACACCATCCTCAGGTGTGATAACCACACAGTACTAAAAGCAAACCACACTAAAACCACACCCCAATCCCCCGTAACTCCCATGCCAAAACTTCAGATTCTTATTTCCACTTCACACACAAAGACAACACAGGCAAACAAAACAGATGACCACCCCCACTCCTTTCTTTTTTCTTTCAGTCTGATTTCATTCCCTTCATCCTGTGTGAAAGCACCAGAGTCCCCCATTCCCCCAGCTCCCGCTCTCCTTAGGGCACTTGCTAGACATAAGAGAACACAGCTGATAATTAGGTGTTTGATAACTGTAATTTGTTAATGCTAATGGGTAGCAGTGTACTGGTTCAGACGGCAACATAGAAGGTTAATAAGTGCAGCATTCTATTAAACTCCACACATTGGCAAAGTCACCAAGAAAGTTTATTTTGTTGTTGATTTATGTTTCCTCTTTCCAATTTGATAAGGTCTAGTGCTTCATTAATCCACTCCCCGAAGCTTGGGTGGGTGTTTGAATGCAGTTTTTGACAATGATTTTCTTACAGACAACACTGAGTGCTAAGCAGATGTTTAATGAGTCTGGAGGGAAGTTGCAGTCAGTTAACTTCTTTTGCTAAGAAGTTTGGTTTACTGCCTTCATCCGCAGAACACTAAGCATTAGGGATTCTGGGATTCCCTGATTTAATTCACTCTTGGGTTGAGGGAAAAATCAGTGCAGGAGCCTTGAAATACATTGTGTTTATTCAGAGTGATGCACTCCACTCCATACATGCCACTTGCACTGGCCAAAACAAAGACCGCAAGATACTAGGTCACTTGTCAAACCAGGCAGCAACATCAATATCAATGGGAGAGTTCAGCTTCAGAACAGCAAAGGTCAGTGTTAAACTGACAACATCTGTGTTTGCTGAAATCAGTATAAAAAATTATGTCAAGTCAATTAAAGGTTTTCATTGGGTGCTTTAGTTTAATTACATTTTTATTTCCCTTGCACTGTACATTTAGTGCTGTCTATGTCTTACCAGCACTTTAACTTCAGATTTATTGTGCTTTCCCAGCTCTCTGAACCACTGCTTACTCTTCAAGCAAAAAATGCATGCATCAACTGCTGAAGGGGATGACCAAAAACTGAGAAAATTATATTCAATTTACAACTTTGAATTGTTGTTTTATTAATTTTACTTTTTCTCTGGGTTTATGATTGTGTGTGGCAAAACACATTTTGTGAAGGAAAACACATTTAATAGTTATCCATTTCCAAGACCTGTAGAATTTAAATTATGCTGTGTAGTTTAAACTGTAATTTACCAACTCCCTTGGGCATTTTTATATAATAGGCAATATGAATGGTTTGTCATGGACAAATATTTCAGGATAGCAAGGCAGTATTAAAGGGCTATCTTTGTTGTGATAATCAACCAAACTCAAATAACAGTTCTGCTATAAAGGTGCCTGTCCATACTCTAAAAATCTATTTTTTTAAATATAATAAAATACGCAAAAACAAAACAAAAACATTCATCAGAAAAACAACAGGTGACTAAATATCGAAAAAATCGAATTGCAGTGGCAACCAGATAATTTCCCACATGTCCAAATACAGGTAACTGGCAATAACAAGGAAACACTTGAGTAAATGAAGTTTTCTGGCGGCTCTGTTATTGTGTGGGGTGCATTTTCCTGGAATGGTTTAGGTCTACTCAACCCCTTAGAGGGCATGGTTAAAACCAATAAATACATGCCATTCTGAGTGATGCCATTCTGAGTGATTATCTTCACCCTATGGTGAAGCATTTCTATCCTGATGAGATGACAATGCCCCCATCCACAGGGCACAAGTGGTCAGTGAATGGTTTGATGAGCATGAAAACAATATAAGCCATATGCCATGGCCATCTCAGTCACCAGCTCTCAACCCAATTTAACATTTATGGGAGATTCTGGAGCGGCACCTGAGATAGCATTTTCTACCACCATCAACAAAACACCAAATTACAGAATCTATTGCATCCCACCAATAGAGTTCCAGACACTTGTAGGATCTATGCCAAGATGCATTGAAGCTGTTCTGGTGGCTCGTGGGGGCCCAACACCCTATTGAGACACTTTATTTTGGTGTTTCCTTTATTTTGCCAGTTACCAGTAGCTATAGTACAGTACACCTGAAGTGTAGCTAACTAGCTAGTTAGCTACGCATCCAGGTAGGTATCCAGGTTATATAATCTTTGCATATGTAACTGGCTAGCTAGCTACACTGCCGTAGTTTCATTTTAGGTGAACAGCCTAAAGGTAGCAAATTAGCTAGTCTGTTGTTTTAGCAAGTAATTATGGTGACATTGGTGAGTAATTAAGAAATGAATGTAAAAAACAAAACGTATGAATGAAAACCAGGACAAACTTTGCTTTCTAGCTGACTACACACTGACTAACATCTTATTGGTTTTAGAGTATGAATTTAGTTTGGGGTTTTACAGGCTACCCTGTAGTCACCCTAGCTATCTGAGCCATGAACCAATATAGTGCAGGGTTTACATGTGAAGAGACAAGAAATACATTATAGAAATGTATTCTTGTCAGAAGTATAAACTATGCATCTCTAAAAGCAATACTATTTATCTTTTTGACAGTATTAGATTGCAGGCAAACTACTTCACATACAAAAGCAATATGGCATCTATCAACTTCTTGAACATGCATCAGCTGAAATGGCATCATATGTGCAAGTCCTTATAGGTCTAAACAAGTATGGTCACCTGCAATTTGCTACTGTGAAAAGATGTTGTTATTGGTGTAAATATATCTGAACAGATTATATTTTTGGTTTAAGTAGATGGGGAGAATTAATCAATCTGGGCATGGAGCATTTCTGATAATCTAGCTGGGAGGAAAATTAAGAAAAAGAAGCAGAAGATCAAGAAGCAGAAGAAAAAAAAATAAGATAAGGAAGAAACACAAAAAAGTGTTTAAATGTTATAAGGAATGAGAGTCTGTGGCCATTACTGTCTTTTCTGTGGGAGACCCTGAAAAATGCCAAACACTTAGTGCCATATAGGTATGGGGTATGCCCCGCCATACCATAACCAGATGGTATACCTGCTATCCCAATAGAGTGCACATTAGTTAGGAAAACAGAATTTGATTAATTAAAAATATGTGTTACGATCCAAGGTCGGGTGGACCGAACAAAGTGGAAACCAGGCAAGTTTTTGGTGCAAAAAAGGGATTTATTACACCAGTCTACTAAATAATGAAAGAATAGCATTGATAAAGGGAAAACCATGGCGACGTCCATTCGGCTGGACCGGGAGAGAGACACCGCCTCCACTGTCCGGCCTTATATAGCTCTCGTCCTCCAATTGACTAATTAAGCCCCGCCACCTGCTGGCCAAACACTGCCCTGCACAGAAAGACAAAAGCAGCAAACAGCAACAGGGGCCAAGCACAAATATATCAGGAACCGTAACACCTCCCCCCTTAAGAAGGCTGGCCTATGAGGCAGCCAAACCACACAACTCCCTATATATCTCAACACAAGGCCCTGGTGCAGAGCAGGAGAGAGCGAGAGAGAGAGAGAGATATATAGGTAGAGGAGAACACTGCCGGAAAATACAAAAACTAAACTAAACACACATTGTGTTGCAAAACTATTTCGTAGTGGCGTAGTACCATTCTTTGGGTATTATATAGGTGGTGACTCTACCAATCCGTCCCGAGCCTTCCCCCCCGTCCCACAGACCCACTCCGGCGCCTGGCGTAGAAAAGCAAACGGCGCATCCGCCAGGACGTTGTCTCGGCCCTTAATATGCCTAATATCCAATGCACTGCCAGGCTCAGCCACCAACAGGCATGGCGAAGCCCATGACGACGAGACAGGTGCAGCAACTCCACTCCCAAGCACATACTTTACTTCCGCTGTTAAGATTTTGCATTTTTCAAATGGGACACGATTTTTAAACTGGTTTAGCGTCACCAATATCGATGTCGTGCTCAAGTACATTGGTTTGGGACGGCGTGTCGGCAAACAAGGACAAACGTGAATTAATTAAACTGACAATGTCAGAGCGTTGTTCCTCAGTTGATAAAACAACTGGGACTCTAACGTGGCAAGATATTCCGAATTTTTTTAATCGCCCCTGAACCACGGGCTCATCAGGTAATTCAAAGTCTTCCGTTTTGTTAGAACCAGGGAGGCTGTCAGCAACGCTGTTACTGAAGGAAGCAACCGAGCGATTCAACAACTCACCGGTCTGGACAAACGAATGGCTAACACAGGCTTCACGGCTACGTCGATCTCCCCATCTCCTGTATCAACAGTGGTAGACTGAGGAGCGTAAAAAGGTTTCATTAAGTTAATGTGACACAACTGAAACTTCTTCCTTCGATCAGGAGTATGGACTAAATAATTCAAATTTGACGCGCAACGATCCACAGTGTAAGGACCGCTATGCTTGGCCTGGAATGGGGAACCAAGTATAGGCAACAGCGTCAACACTTGATCACCAGGCTGAAATTTCCGGCTTTCATAACGGGATTTCATTTTAGACAGTGCAATGGATAGGTTTTCTTTCGCCAACTCGCACGCTCTATACAGCCTCAGGCGGAAGTCATTAACATAGGACAATAGGCTTTTGGGGGTTTCTGTCTGCTTCCACTCATCAGCAATCAAATGTAATGGACCCCTCACAGTATGTCCAAAGACCAAGTCATTCCTACTAAAACCAGTGCTTTCCTGCACTACTTCACGACAGCGGCGTGTTTAGGGGGTGGCCTAGGGTGGAACGTGCTACCCCTGGAATCTGATTGGCCACCCCAGGTGCCACCCCAGATGCTAAACTATGATTGGCTATCTGCCCACTGGGGCGGGAAAGTTTGAACTGTGTGACAACCGAACTTTCATATTCAACACACAAGACGTCAAGAAGTCAGTTACACATAATTGCTTTAAAAACTTTGAACTGTAATAAGCTAAAACGTTTCGCCATGTTTTTTTGATTTTCACGAGAATGTGGTGCAGGTCTGTCGTCATCTCGACAGACGCAGCTTGCTAGCCTAGCAAACAAACAAACAGCTGCAAGTGTCGCTCCTGAAAGATGCGAGTAGACTTATTGATACACATGATGTGTGAGTGGTTTAAAAAGTTTTAACTGTATTAAGCTAAAACGTTTAGCCATCTTATTTCATTATTTCCTGACTCAGCTTGCTAGCAAACCCGTCGTCGTCATTGTTTGGTTATTGTCAATGATGCATACATAAATTAAAATGTATTGTGCAAGATAGAGTGACATCCATCATGACATGCCACTATTACAGTATGAAAAGAAATCAGAACATTCAGGAATTCTTCAAAAGAAAGAGACCCAAAACAACAGAGCAGGACAGAGCAGTACTAGCAGCAGAAGCCAGCAGTGCTAGTCAGTCTGAGGATGACAGCCAGCTTGACACTGCTAGGGATGTACAGCAGGAGCCTCCAGCTTCAGCTGTACACATGGGTATGTAAAATCCTGAGAGTTTGATTTAGTAAGCACTTATTTGATTGCCTTGATAATATCAATGACATTGTGGTTAATTGACATTGACACAAGTTGACACTAACTTCTCAATTAGTGTAGAAGTACAATACTAGTCATTATTTCATTTTAGTCATCTGGGTTGGGTAACATACTTAGCCTACTTAGAAAAAGGCTGATTTTATTATCATTCTGATGACAACGTATGTGTTTTTGTAGACTCAGACAAGGATACTGGCGATGAAGGCCCTTCAGTTTCACCTGCACATCAGGGTATGTATTAGGCATGGGACGGTTACCGTAATAATGGTATACCGCGGTATAACAGGCCACGGTATAACTAACTACAAACATTTAGTTTCCACGGTATATGCTCTACGGTATTTTTTATTAAAAGAAGCACACACAAAAATACAGTGGTCCCTCGTTTATCGCGGGGTTACGTTCTAAAAATAACCCGCAATAGGCGAAATCCGCGAAGTAGTCAGCTTTATTTTTACAATTATTATATATGTTTTAAGGCTGTAAAACCCCTCACCACACACTTTATACACTTTTCTCAGACAGGCATTAACATTTTCTCACATTTCTCTCTTGTTTAAACACTCTCAAAGTTCAAACCTTCGTAGATTAAAAAAAATAAGTACAGTATTATAGAATGAAACCAAAGATCAAAGCTGTTTTCAGGCCCAAACATTTATTTGAGAAATACAAATATAAACGTTTTCCATATACATAAATATGATAGCTTTTAGAAACAAATTTAATTTTAATGATCAACCTACGAGGATGGACACATAAGAAATTATTAATAGTGAGAAGCGTATTTCACAGTTCCTTTGACCGTGCCAGGCCCTGGCGCGCTCCGCTGTAGCGTCTTTTTCCACTGAAGGCCTTGGAGCAGGTGTCATTTTTCGGGTGAAGAACATAGTTATGGGTAGTTGTTGGCGCTGTTTTTTCTTCTGGGCGAAAAGATTCTTATAAACAGACATGCCACCTTCGATTATATTTGAGAACTGTAATGAACTGTAGACCATTGTCAATCAGGACGCAGAACACAATGCGCGTTCATACGCTGTAAAAAAGCATGCAAAATTGCACTAAAAAAATCTGAAACAGCGAGGCGCGAAAGGTGAACCGCGTTATAGCGAGGGACCACTGTAATGCTATGGCGAAAATCTATGCACCCCTAAAACGAACCTAAGGTAATTGAGATTCAATTTCACTTGGTGCAGAATTCTACTTATGGCGGCATTGCGCGCGGAGTCAGTTGTGGAGTCAGTGAGATTTGTCGTCTGCTCCACGTTGATTCAGTCATGGCAGCCAGGTTCGAAATAGGAGGTGAACCACCCGAACTGTATCCCAAAATACTTATTTTGAAGTGTTTTATTTTTCAGAAAATAATTTGTGAATACTCACAAAGCAAAGATTCAGCCTACTGTTATGCATGCAGACACTTCTCCCTGCCTGGCGCATCAGAATCTGTTTTCTCCTCAGAATCAGGCTTTTCACATTGGAAAAAGCAATGTACAAAGATGCTGGCTTTAAGTTGCATGAGAAATCTGAGTCTCACATTAATGCCAAGTTTGCTTGGAATGAGCACAAGAGGCTAGTGATTACAGATTCTTCTATCTTAGATATGATTAACAAAGAGTACAAAAAGAAAGTTGAAGAGAATCGCAGTTACATTAAAACAGTTGCAGATGTACTGCTTTTGACAGCAACACAGAATATAGCGCAAAGAGGTCACCGTGAATCGGAAGAATGTGACAACAAAGGTAATTTCTTAGGAATTCTAGAAATGATCGCTAAACACAATCCTATGTTAGCTAAAAAAATGCCAAATACACAAGCAATACCATACAGAATGAGATTCTGCAGTGCTTAGCAAGTATGGTGCGTGATGAGATTGTGAAGGAAGTGAAGGAGAGTGAGGTATTCTCTGTCATTGCTGATGAAACCAAAGATCTGAGTAAAAAGGAGCAGCTGTCGTTAGTAGTTAGGTATTACTACGACGGGGCTGTGCATGAAAGCTTTCTGGGTTTCCAGCATGCCCAACATCTAGATGCGAAGGGGCTCAGTGAAATGATCATCCAGTGTTTAGAAAGATATGGCCTTCAGTACAAAGAAAATCTTGTTGGACAAGGTTATGATGGGGCCTCAGTGATGAGTGGCAAACACACAGGTGTGGCAGCCAGAATTAAAACAGAGGCTAAAAATGCGTTTTATGTCCACTGTAATGTGCACTGTCTGAACCTGGTCTTAGTTGACACTGTGAAGTCAGTTCCAGAGGCTGATTGCTTCTTCTCACTGCTTGAGAAGCTCTATGTGTACATGACAGGATCTTATGTACACCAGAAATGGCTGGATGTTCAAAAGGAGATGTATGGTGGCCAGCCTAGGGAGTTACAAAAACTTAGTGACACAAGATGGGCATGTAGAGCTTTGGCTTGCAGGAACTTCATGGATAGGTTACCAGCTGTGTTGTGTGTCCTTCAAAATATAAGCGAAGAAAATCATAGAGACAGATCCACTGATGCTCAAGGTTTGCTTGCCCAGATTGACCTCACATTCATAGCCCTCCTTGCAACCTTCCAAAAACTGTTCGGAAACACAAAGCTGCTTTCTGACCTGCTACAGTCACCCTCAGTTGATTTCGCTATGGCAGTAGACATGGTGGAGTCGCTTCACGATACACTTCAGGAGTACAGGACTGAGACATTTTGTGATCAACTGTAGAGACAGCATGACTGAGAATGGTGAGGAGTAGAGACAGCCAAACAGTGTGACAATATAAGCTGTTGAGAATGGTGATGAAGAAGAGATCACATGAAGTGAAATACATTCCTTCAAGACAGGCCCTAAACCTAAAAAGTATTTGGCTTGGGTGAAATGTATGGTTGTGATCAAGAAGATCTTACTCATGAGCTTCACCAGGCTAGGAGAATTTTGAAAAGTAAGGCTGAGAGTGGGGAGGCGGAGTTGGCAAGCATTCTAGACTTGACTGTGTTTTTAGAACCATACCAAGAGGTGTTTCATGAGCTCTTCAGGCTGTGCAAAATAGCTGTAGCCCTTCCAGTCAGCAGTGCTGGCTGTGAGCGGAGCTTTTCTGCCCTAAAGCTCATTAAAAATCATTTGAGGACAACAATGGTAGATGGCAGGCTAAGCCATTTAGGTGTGCTAAGCATTGAGTCAAGAAGAGCTAAGGCATTGAACATGGATGACTTTATAAAAGTGTTTGCAAGCCAACACAAAAACAGAAGAATTCAACTGTTTTAAAAGTATCTGGACTGTTTTTTTTGTTGGCACTTTACTTTATACTGTGACCGTTTTCAATATTGTTGGCACTTTATTTTAAGTTTGTTGGCACTTACTGTGAGAATGTGCATTTTCTTTTGTATGTACATGCAGCCTACCTTAAAGAATAAAGTATGGAAGTTTTATATTACATTGGTATGGTGCCACTCTGTTTTGTTTTGATTGGTATAGGTTTATTTATCTTTTAAATTAAACACAGAAATGTAAGACACTGTAATGTTAGTAATTAAAGTAGATATGGGTAGTAGAGACAAAAATGGTAAATTAATGCTATTCCGTGCCCCCCGCCCCGATGTGCACATTTGTACTTCATGCCACCCCTACATAAGTCAGTGCCCCACTTGGGCCACCCCAGTCAAAACAGTCTGGACATGCCACTGCTTCACAAATGGCCAGCAACATCCAGGGCAATCCACTCTCCCAATCACAGGAAAGTTCAATACAATAAGACCGCAACATGGATTTTAAAGTCTGATGAAAGCGTTCTAGAACGCCTTGGGGTGATACGCGCTCAACAAATTATGTGTGATGTGTAGTTTTTTCAAAAACGGAGAAATTACGCGGGAGGTGAAATTTGAGCCTTGATCAGTTTGAATGGTCTTAGCTATGCCGAAGATGGAAAAAAACGAAGTAAGTGCTTTAATGATGTTTTTGGCGTTAATTGCGCAGAGAGGGAAGGCAGCAGGATATCTAGTGCTTTTGCACATCAAAGTCAACAAATATTAATTTCCTCCTTGAGATATTGGAAGGGAGCCAACACAATCCAAAATCAGGTAATCAAAAGGATTTTCCCCCATCACACGGATGGGCTCGAGAGGTGCAGGGAGAATTTTACTATTTGGTTTACCGGAGACTTGGCAAACATGATACGTTTTAATATACGCTGAAATGACACGTTTCAATTTGGGCCAGTAGAATTGACGGAGAACACGGTCGTATGTTTTATGGACCCCCAAATGCCCAGACGAACCAGCATGCGCGACGCGCATCACCTCACCTCTGAATTGTAACGGCAGTACAATTTGCGTGATTTGGACATTGTCTAACAGAGCGGGGTGTAACAGCCATTTGCGCAACAGTAAACAGTCCTGCATATAATAACCC
Organism: Aldrovandia affinis; assembly: GCA_029706075.1. Taxonomy (NCBI): domain Eukaryota; kingdom Metazoa; phylum Chordata; class Actinopteri; order Notacanthiformes; family Halosauridae; genus Aldrovandia; species Aldrovandia affinis. The sequence continues at coordinate 1,830,017 of JAINUG010000176.1, forward strand.
GACTGAGTTTTCTCAAGTTCGGCATCTGAACGAATCACGTAGAATAAAGTAGGGTCAGACTTCTGTTCAGCTATCAGCTCGTCACGGAGACTGTGAGCAAAGGGGAGAGTGGAGCTTAATTTGGCTGTGGCTTAATGGGTACATCAGGGGATAGAGTAATCACCTTTACATCAGAGGATTCACCCTCTGTGAGGATCGTATCCATAACACATGGCTGTTCTGCCTCGCGCTTGGCCATGGAGCGCGTCAGCACACAGGCTGTGAAAACCTGCGGGTGGCGGCCGGCAACCTCATCCAGCTCCCCAGACGTTGTCGGCTCAGCTTTCAACCGCAGAGGTGGAGTAATGTCTTTCCAGACAAAACCCTTAGCCAGATAACTTGCACACCCTCTACAGGTAGGGATGGTCTCACTCCTACAACGACGTTACCCTGTATTAGATCAGTACATAGGTGAATTTTATGCAAAGGAACATTCACTCTAGTCATTTCTATGCCATGAACCATCACGCTCTCCCCAGCAGCAGTCTCATCATCGAAAGGCAAAACACCATCTAAGATGAAGCTCTGTAAAGCCCCTGTATCCCGTAACACGCACACCGGCTTTCTCTCCTGACACCCCTGCAAAGACACAAACCCGTCAGTAACAAAAGGAGCAAAATCAGGTTCAGGAACACTGGGCCGACCTGGGATGTTTTGTATAAAACCAGTGGCATGACCAGTGTCAGAACGTGGCTGTACTGCCAAAATAGCAGGCTTGGAGAACACATGAGTATTTTTAGATGGGGAGAATTTATCTGATTTAAAAATGGGACATTCCCCTTTCCAATGACCCTTGTTTTTACATGCATGACAAATTCGATTGCTATCGTATTTGCCATCGGTACCAGGGACAGATCTCACAGCGGGAGGGTTGCTGTAGCGATTATTTTTCCGCTGGTCAAATGGTCCATTTCCTTTTTGACGGAGACCACTAAAAGTGTGCTTGTGAAGGAGCGCATAATTATCGGCCATAGCAGCAGCTTCTATCGGATCAGACACTGCGTGCTTGCTGACATGAGTAGCAATTTGTTCCGGAATCATATTTTTTTAACTGTTCTAAAATTATTAAATTGCAAAGTTCGTCATACTCAGTCACCTTGGACGCCTTACGCCAGCGATCAAATTGAACCATCAGATCTCTCACAAACTCAACGTGGGTCTGCTTATCAGCGCGTTTCAAATTTCTAAATCGCTGCCGATAAGCTTCAGGGACTAGTTTGTAGACCTGCAAATCGCATCTTTAACCCCCTGAGGTCGACGGGAGCGCCGACGCTTCCAGCAGCAATAAAAGTATATTACTATTTCTAACGTTGCGAGATTTTATCATACACACGCGGCAAAAACATTGACAGAAACCTTAGAATCGTGACTTTCAGATTTGAGCACTGGCAAATAATATGAGATTTTTTAAATTAGGTTAATTAGACCAAAAGTAAACCTTGCCTTTTACTCTTTTTTTACCTGGAAGTTCTGTCCCCCTTATATTGACATGGTAACTAGGTGCTAGTCTCGGGGAGGGGCGTGGGGCCATGTGTGAAATCGCAGCGTAAACAATGTCCCGACGTTATATCGCATCTTGTCTGTGTTTACGGTTATGAGCTGCCAGCAACAAACGGTGTATGCTGATATTTATTTTATTTACCATGTTTTCAAATACTCGTGAAAATATATGAATTCCGCGTCTTGTGACGCTATACGGAAAAAATCAGAATCATTGCGGACTGCTGCAAATAATTAATGGGAGGATATTTAACCAGCTGGCATTCTGTTTCGGCGCTTGGACATTATCTAGCTTAGCTTGATAATACCTATTGTGATTAATGTTTCTTGCCTCTCGAGAACTTGTTTGTGTGCTTATTGTGGTTTAGATTCCCAGTGTTTAGTTTATTCCGAGATTTTGGATACGTTTTGTTTGTTCCTGATCGTTGGTTATTTTGTTTTGTCTTGTTTATGTCTTTCCGTGTCTTCGTAGACACGGATTTTGCTCGCTTTTCCTACAGACGTTTAAAGATAAATATCTTAAACCCAGAAAACGGGCTACTTTTGATCATGTGCCTGTGCCCAATGCCAAACAGACTTTGGATGTTGTCAAACTGGCTTCTGTTGGTCACATGAAATGCTTAGGCTACTCTGCAAGATGTCTTTGTCTGATGGCCTTTGAGAGAGAGATGGCCCATCTGACAGATCTTTCAGGTGTGGATCATGAATATTCAGTAAATTAGCATATAGCCCTCCCACAGCCTGAAATAAATGTGACCAGTTCTGATTAAAAACAGGTTTTTAGCTATTTAGATCTCATATGTGCTAAACTATTTTCACACCCTTACATAACCAATACCTTGATGAACAAACGCACATTGGCAAAACAATTTGTCACTATAGTTTAGTGTGTGCTTTCACAACTTTTGTGACGGCAGAAAAATTTACTATTTTTAACTTGTGGGTTTGTAGATCTATTTACAAGCTGCATATGATACTGACCAAACTATTGATGGCATATGAATGTAGCTGTGATTGTCCTTCAAATAAAAATATCAAACACTTTGGAGTAAGTGTGTGTTAAGTTGATGAAATTGAGATAAATATCAGACCACGCCAAAATCACAAACCTCCTCTAAGCTTAGCACGGACCTCAGGGGGTTAACACGTGAATAGGACTCAAGAGTGTTGGAATCCAACGCAGCAAAAACCTCTTGGGCCTTACCTGTCACAACACATTGGAGCAACAGAATCTGATCAGCTTCAGACCAGAGCCTATTTGCAGCAACTCTTTCAAATAGCGTAAAGAAAGTATCCAGATCTCGGTCATTGAATCTAGAAACCAATTTTAAATTATGCACAACATTCCTACTGCCAGATGAATTGGGCTCATCTATATCACCACAACCAGATAACACAGATGAATCTAGCTTTCCAATTGAAACTAACTCCAAGCAGTGAGTTCGGTACGCTTCTGCGTCTTTTTGTTTGGGAACTTCTAATTTCACTTTTTCCTCAGCTAAAGCAAATTATTTTTCTTTGAGCTTTTCATCGATCCATGCAATTTCAAGTTCCTTTGCAATTTCCAATTTCTTTAATTCTAATTTTATTTCAGCGAGCTTCACGGCTTTGGATTCGGCCATAGTGTCAACCTTAAATAGCCCTCGCTCCACAGCGAGTCCCGACAAATACTCGCGAAGATCAGACACGTTGAAGCGTTTACTACACAGTGAGGCAGATTCACCCCAATGCTGAGCAAGCAACAGTAATTCCTCCTTAACAAGGAAACGTAAAGAAATTGCTGACTTATTATCAGCAATTATCAAAAACTCGATCCTGGTCTCCCACGGCTCATACTGCCGCACAAAAATGTGCAATATGTGACAATAATCGGCCACCTAAACAACGCAAATCAACAACTCGCAGTGTGAATACCGACCAAAAACAAAGGGTGCTACACGAACGCCACGGTATCAAAACTAGCACCATCCAACTGCTGCCACCATTTTGTTACGATCCAAGGTCGGGTGGACCGAACAAAGTGGAAACAAGGTGAGTTTTCCATGCAAAAAAGGGATTTATTACACCAGTCTACTAAATAACAAAAGAATAGCATTGATAAAGGGAAAACCATGGCGACATCCATTCGGCTGGACCGGGAGAGAGACACCGCCTCCACTGTCCGGCCTTATATAGCTCTCGTCCTCCAATTGACTAATTAAGCCCCGCCACCTGCTGGCCAAACATTGTCCTGCACAGTAAGACAAAAGCAGCAAACAGCAACAGGGGCCAAGCACAAACATATTAGGAACCGTAACATATGTCAGTTTGCGTAACCTTCATATCAAAGACTTCTCAACTGAAGAAGGTTTTAAGCCTTCAGATTAGCCCTAACAGTGCTCCATTCAAATTGGTGTAGATGCCGGTAGCCCTGGACGTGATGTTCGGAGGTCTGATCACTGAGAACTGAGAGAGACACACAATTCACACAAATTCATATTGATGTAGCCAATTTCTTAACAAATACTTTATTTGAATTCATGGCCAAAAATCAATAAGCTTGTCAAACTAAACCTTTATTAAAAGCAACCATGAAGAGAGACAGTGAGGGGCAACTAATCTCTGACATTGCAGAATTGTGTCTGGGTATACCAGTGCAAATTCAGCGAAAATGCAAACAACCATCTTAAACAGCCCTGACCAAACATGGTGCACTCTACCTGCCCCTAAATGTGGCCAGTGAGACTGCCAGAACACAATCTCAATGACAATGACAAGAGGCTGAAATTAACCTAGGAACCTTCTTGAAGTAGCCCCGCAAATACAACAATTCATTTATACTATAGCAGAGAAAAGGATCCAATAAAGCACTGTTGAAGGGTTGGAGTGTGAACAAACAGCACGCTTAGGAAAAACGCTGAAGCTGTAAATAATTAAATAATGGAAAAATAAAACGACTAGGAAAATCCCAGAAGGTTCTGGGACCTGCTAAGGATACTGTGAACTTCATTACCCTGTCCCACTATTATTTTTAAAGCAGTAGAATCGCTCTAGGGTTTAGACCGCAGATACCTATAAAGTGCAGAATCAAATTAATATTTCTCTCACAGCACCCAACAGCCAGAGCAAGCACGCAGCATATTGAATTGCATATTTTAAAGGCCAGATTTCCCGACCTAAGACGACTTTTTCTAGTTTCTTTCCACAGAAAGTGGCAGAGGCGACATAATTAATATGGAGAAAAGCTCTCACACAAGGACAAAAGAGAAGAGAGATGTCTGGGTGTTGGATTTTCAGGACTTATTACACAGACGTGGGGGCTGCAGGGCAAATTGTGATGAATTCTTCAAAGGTGTGACAACAGGGGTTTGGGGGGAGGGGTGTTCAACGGGCGGTGTTCAGACCTCACGTCAGCAGCTCAAAGTGCAGAGTACGTTATGACCCAGGGTCAAGCCAGGCACTGGCACTTGTTTGGTCAAGCAGGGTCAGTCAAAAGCATACAAGGGCAAGCTGCGTTTGCATGAGAACTTTAAAGGAGTGTGTTTGTTCAGATTTAAATCCTGCTGTGGGTTGCTAGCCTACATACAGTGAGGGGTTCCCCTCGCCCACAACACATGAGCAAGCAATAATGAGCCTCTCATGCACATACTTTTTGTGTGATCTATATGGAAAGTGTATTCTTTCAACGGTACATCTTAAAGCTCCTTTTGTTTTTAATGATAGCCTTTCTCAGCCATGTTTATGTGCACTCCACCACAATGACAGATCATGTTACTGCCTAGTACACTGAATCACAGAGTGCACTCATCAAGCCACTAGTCTGAAGATGGCAATGATTTATAACCACAGAATTACTAGATTAGGTACTCTAGGAAAAATAAAAAGGTAAAAATCAAGTAGTTCTATAACCTAACCAACTTTTGAGACAAAACACAAAAAATATACTTGTATGTGTGCCATCATTACTGGGTGCAAGTAATGTATGAAATTAGCTAAATCTCTGACTACTGTTGCAGCTTCTCAGAATAGGTTTTTATAGACTTACTGGTTTATAAAACCCATTTGATCATGAAAATTGTTGATATATCAATAATTCTGCCTGTCAATTTTCAAAAAGAGGCTTCAAATGGGCAGTTTAGACGAGTACTTCCACCTTCTACACTGAAGGTAAGGATGAATTGTGAATGCTGTGTATTATCAAGCCATAACACACGCTCATATAACATTATGAGCACCTTGTTAAAAATCACAAACGTATCTATACTTAGACACTAGTTGGCTTTTAGAAATTGTTTTGAACATAAACATTCACCACAAAACAAATAGATGTAAAAGTATTAAGAAGGGCAACAAGACTGGTCCCTTCTGATCAATTTAAGATTGTATGCCTTAATAGTGACTTAAGACACTCTTTAGTATGTAAAATGAGGCTCAAACGGGATTTGAGTATTTAAAAGTCTTTAGGCGGATTATGTGAGCTGGAACACAAAAGGTATTAAAAGCCAAGCAGTCTCGATAGGACCAGAGAGCATAAGTAGAAATAGACAGAAAGATAGAAAGTAGCTACTTCATACTGACAATTTAAAGTAGTCCATCTCATCAAACATTAAAGTATGGAATAACTTGATGAGATTTATAGTTGAATCAGAGATCAAAGGTTCATTCCAAGACCAAACAATAAAAGGTGTGCAATTTCTTGTGTTCTTAAAATGTTATGGTCTGTCCTTCCCAGTGATGCTCACAAATTGGGGGTGCGAGGCTATACAAGAAATAGCGTATGTGCTAATGCAAATTTGAGGACAAGCTGATGTCACTTAACATGTGGTTTTTAAGCAGTGTACACTACTCAAGATGCATGTGATTCACATTGTTTCTCAGGAAAAACATACACTTCAAAACAGAATGTCTTTAGGTGCTGATGGGTGGCTCATAATTTTAAGGCACTGTTCTAGTGTGTGGATGGACCCCATTGACTGGTATTGAATCCAGACCACACCAGTGCTGACTGCGGCCAGCAGCCCCAAGAAGATACACATAATTGGAGGTAGCATCACCCAGGGAGGGAGAGATTTAGTCAGCGGGCATGCCCGTATCTCGTCGCACACCAGCAACCCCCTCAATCGGGTGCCTACAGTTTGCTTGTATAAAACTGCACATGAAGCGTCTTCCGCCAACTCATGTCTGTGAAAGCTTGTCTTGTAAACTGCTATGTGAAAGAAGTGGTGGCTGAAATCACATATTAAGGAGTTGATTGGCAGTGGGGGTTGCAGTGAGCGTGGCTTGAGAATACAATGGGACATTACAAATTGGTACTGATGCTAGACAAAGGAAAATGTAGGCAAGGAATAATTCCTTCTATACGTCCTACAATAAAATACTGCTATACTTCAAAACCATGCAAAGTTTAGTCTTAAGTCATTTCAATCTGTTTTCAGGGCAAAGTGACAAAAAATACAAAGGGGGCAGGAAATCTGTCTCTAAAAATGATATTGATGCCAAACTTACAGATGGAATTACTGAAAACTCCCCTTTCCAAAAACAGATTTCTTCAAAAAATGGCAGTCAAGTCTGTTTAGGCAATAAATGTCCATCTGAAAATAAAAAAAAAAATAATAATAAAAAAAATAATAATCGGTCAAACTCAAGAGTCAAAGAACTCAAGTCCAAGCATCAGAAAACAAAAAGTCAGATACCTTACCAGGCTTTGTCTCAATCTGTTATGGATCTTTAAGGCCTGTGGTCTGCCTGGGACTAAACTTAAAACTATAATTGCAACAGGGGCCTGAATCGATATTGTGCCTCTCAAAGGGCGATTTCATATTCTGCCTTCAATTCCTCCTTTTCGAAAAACTCAATTTCAGAATGGTATGAACTATTGATTTCACCACTGTGATCCTCTCACCTCTCCTTCCCTCTCCCTCCCTCCTCCCTGACGCTGTCTGTCCCAAGGATCCCCTTCAAGAGGATTTGCTGTATGGTTCTGGGTATTAATGCAGAGACGGATCTTTCTGCCACTCCACATTCCTCAGCCCTAGAGAGCAGCATGACTACAGTCTACAGACCATTTTCCATCTCACCAAGGAGTCTTGGACGTTAAGTGCTTTCTACCTGACGATATCGCTTACTCATAATCCAGGGCATAAAGGAACATTTTTTAATACTTCACATCACAGTGATCATAGGACCCACTGAGTGATGTAACTATGAAGGACATAATGGCACTTATTATAGTGAAATTAGGTTAAGCCTGAAATATTAATGTCACCCTTAAGTTTGACATAGCCTAATTACTAATAATACTTGTAACACTAATACTAATAATCACTGTAAATTACAATACGGTGGGTTTAGTTACAATTCAATTCAATAGTATTACAATTTCAAAATGTATACACAGGATTAATTTGCTCCATAAATCTAACTTGTTACTCTCTTCATCATTATACAGACAGCTATACATCTGAAGTACAAATGTCTACAGTCATTCCTCACAATATGTGCTTTGCAGCTGACACAGAGCATTCTCACCACAATAGTTCTTTTAAGAAGCCCTGTAGCAATGGTGAACAGAGAACATTGCTACGGTCAAGAGATATTCTGTAAGCTATTCTGCTCCAGCTCCAATACTGTGCCATTGTTGAATATATTCTTATTAGCTAGGCTACATCTTTAAAAGATGCTTACAATGATATGCTGCTGATCTGGTAAAGAGGACCTCTCCAGGTGCTTGCCAGAACACATTACCAACAGTGTTAAAATATATACTGCAACAGCCAGCTATTAGAGTGCAGCAAATTCATCTTTCAGTAAAATAAGAAATACAGACATAAAAAATGGGAAAACAGGCAGAACGTGCCACCAATTGATGTTTGTCTAGCCTTGTGCATGTTCGTGATGGAGTGTCAGTCATGGTTGTTTTAATCATTGTTGTCATTCATGTTCAAAGTGCAGTCCAGGTCAGAGAAAGGGTACTCAGCTGGGAAATGGAAACCTTTGTTCCGTATTCATTATATTCTCAAAACCGTCACAAAAAAGAGAGATCGGCTGTGTCAAATTCGTGAAAGTCAAAGTGGGTCTTGCCAAAGATGTTTATATATACAAAAATAAAAAATGAAAAAAAATGTGCTTGGTGCCTAGGCCCAGGCAATAGGCTGATCTCTCTTCAGATTACACTCTTATAAACATTCACACAATCACTGTCACTTTGAGTCTCATCTTGTTACAGAAGACAGCTTCCGTGGAGGAGTGCAGAAACCCATGCATTATCTGAGCCAGCATCATTCATACACATCATGACGTGTGCAATATTCCCTTGCCGACTCGAAATTAGCCTATGTGGCCAGGCGATCTAAACCCAATCCATATTTTCCCCTTCCATCTTCTTATGCAAATAAGCTAACATGGGTTGCCTTCATTGCCGACAGTACCGGATGTGAGAAATGACCTTTTTATTCAGGGACATTTATAGCAATGAACAAGACTTCCCGCTAGTGGTTTATAGCCCTGCATTCGATCTCAAGTATCTGGTTACATAGATGGGTGGCACGTTCGTCAGAGACCGCCTTTTGGCTCCATGCACAAATGGCGAGAGAAGCAGGTAGTGGTAATGAATCTCAGGCTTTAATGGCGACAGCTTTACGAGGCCTTCACGTCCTTTGAACTTAATTTATGTCAGATTCCATTTATTCCTTCTGCAGTTCTCTTTGATGGCTTTATTTTCCATCTGTTGCGGAGGCAGCAGCTTATAGGGGATGGGTCAGGCAGTGGACCAACTTCACTGGTTGTAAGACCCATCAATGACCTCTGGATCGGTCATTTAGCTTTTGCTCGGCTGAAATAGACCGTTCTTTCGGACTCAAAGTAGGCAACTGCATCTTCCGATCTTATCTCACCGATAGACTTAGTGGAATAAAACTGTTTTATTGCTGCGTTTTTCATAATAGCTGTCGTGAGCAACATTTGCCACAAATTCACAGAAACGTGCATTTTATATTGAATTGGCCTATAGGCTATACCATATAATTGAAATACACAGGCCTTTAGTATTTGCTTGCAATAAATATTCCAAAAATGTAATAAATGTACATAACAATTCAAAATGTCTTTAAAGACATGAAAAAAAAAAAAAAAACCTGATGATTTTATTTCATCATTGTTAATTAAAGAGGCTGGGATTTGGTCCCAGAGACAAGCGATTTGTCCCAGCAAGGTACCCAGTTTGCCATGGCCGTTGTGACCACCTTCCGTTTCCCTGTCAACCTTTTTTTTTTTTTTTTTTTTCTTCTTTACTCTATTTTGTACTAAATTGTACAATTGTAATACCTATTGTAACACGCACACGCACACGCACACGCACACGCACACAGCGGGTTTTGCATAATAAACTGTATGATGTTCCAAGCATACCGATGTGCTTAGTGTGGAAAACATATTTGAGCTTAAAATTAAAACCAAATTAACAGGGATAACCCATGTTTTCAAAACACATGGGATTGCTTTCTTCTCATTTCATACAACTTGAAGTGAAGCCCAGACACACTAGTGTGTAGTCTTTCAAGAATTAAAATATATTTCAAGCAGGAGCCTGAACAGTTCTGATACCCAGTGGATACAGAACTGGGCATCAGAGCTACCCAACAAGGGTGCTTTTCATCCCAGTTTTCAAACAGCTGGCTGTGGTTCATGTAGCCTAGGTAGTGCCACCCAATATAGGACCACTTCATTACTCCCCTTCCTTCATTATTTGTGTGCAAAGGTAAATCTACCAAGCAATTCTTAGTCTGCCACTACTCATAATAATCATTTTGTTTACAATGACTACTTCAGTGTAAAGCCATGCAGACAAGCTAATGTTAAAAAGGAACTTGCCTTAACCTCTAGCATTACACTGAGTGGGACAATGACAGCTGCACTCCAAAACAAGCAGCAAAACAGATGTTCTCCTTTCTTAATTCTTTCTGATTGTATCTGTGAGGTGTCAGGCCACTGGACTCGACAACTAAGCTGCTTGTTTAGCTTAAGGACGGACGTTATCCTGCAATGCAGCATTACCTTGCCTACTCTCTATGGAGCTCACTTTCTGGCACTGTGCACCCCTGCAGCGCTGCACTGCGCATGCAAAAGCTTTCGATCGACCACTATTTGGCAGGATACTCCAATGACCAAAACAGCGCAAGCGCCGTTGTCTTAATCCATTCACTTCTTTGGTTGCTCACTATTTGGCAAAAAAGATCCCTGTTACTGACGCACAGGCCCCTTTATCATAAAAATAAACCACATTAATTCCCATCGAAACATTAGTTAACACAAATAATATTTTATTACAGAGATCCACTAGTATGCGACAAAATTAACTCACGTGATACAATTATTGTAACAGAAGATTGTGCACCAATTCAAAAACTTCACAGCTAGGTAGCTAGCTTGGTTCCCAACAACGGTCATGTATGACATTTAGGTAGCTAAATTGCTTGACCAACAGTTCTGGCACTGAAGCGTAATGGAACCCAAAATAACCGTACACATTGGTTCTCAAGTCTGATATGAGGCTAGCTCCAGCTAACTACTTTTACATTTGACAGAGCTTACCAGCTGTAGCCCAGTCAGCAGTAGGCTGGACTCACAACACAGTATGAAGTCCGTCTGAGATTGAGAAATCCCAAAAGTACACCTTATGCTTTCCCAACAGCATAAAAGTCACAACCATATCCTTTCAGTCCCACCCACAACATAAGTGCGATAAAGCACACCGATTTAACTGTTTTTCGATTTGTTTTGTTTCTTAAACTCACCTTTCTGAATCTGTTCTTTGCCCGGGTCGGGTTTACAGAGAGACGCTGCTTCACATCCGGGTTACGGTTATGACGACAGAAGTAACACGCCCCCGTGTCCCGCCTCCAAAATGTGCCACACGTGTACAAGCTAGCTTTCAGAGAAAATCAAGATAACCCAACATTTTTAACATTTGCTACAAAATAATTCATATGCTTTTTGTATTTTTATACAGTATCCAGAAAATGTCTACAATGAGTTCTGACAGAATAACTATTAACATAAATTGTAATTGGTTTCCTTGCATATTTATACAAAGAAAGCAAAGCACCAGCTGATTCAACACTGTTTTTACTATCCGTTTGTAACACGGTTCCTTTTTAATCAGTGTACATTCCTTTAATTTTGTTTATGTATTTCTTTCAACGTCACTTTGCCGACTCGGTTTGTTTTAAATCTGGCTAACCTAATTCGGTACTGTACATTTGAATGTTAATCAGTAAGCTAACTGCTTGTGAATTCTGTGTTCTATTAAGTTATACTTAAATTGGAGCCAACAGTACCTGTGCTCTTTACCTGTCTTATATAAGGCATGTATTACTTGTTTCTTTAAAAGTTTGCTATTTGCTTTTTTTGCTGTCATTGTTATTTCTCTAGGCGGCACGGTGGTGCAGTGGATAGCACTGTCGCCTCACAGCAAGAAGGTCTCGGGTTCGAATCCAGGCCGGGGCCTTTCTGTGTGGAGTTTGCATGTTCTCCCCGTGTCCGCGTGGGTTTCCTCCGGGTACTCCGGTTTCTTCCCACAGTCCAAAGACATGCACGTTAGGCTAATTGGAGAGTCTAAATTGCCCGTAGGTATGAGTGTGTGAGTGAATGGTGTGTGTGCCCTGCGATGGATTGGCGACCTGTCCAGGGTGTATTCCTGCCTCTCGCCCGGAACGCATGCTGGGATAGGCTCCAGCCCCCCCCCGCGACCCTGACCAGGAATAAGCGGCTTAGACAATGGATGGATGGATGGATGTTATTTCTCTACACATGTGGGATAGCAGTCCTAAGAAAGCAAAACATTGACCTGATATTAATCCGAGAAGCACAAATATGAGAAATGAGATGATGCAAGAGGAAGGGCTTGTAATGATCTACATGATAACTTATAAGTTGCTATAAAAAAAAAAAGAGAAGCAGTTAATAACACATAACAGTTCATGGGAACACATTCAACTTTTGAATACAATTTTTAAATTAGAAAACGTATCTCCCACTTGGGGGTGCTGTATTTTAAAGTTAAGTGTGGTTCTCTGTCATCTTCATTAAAGTAAAGAAGCACAGCCCCTCTCAAGAAAATCAGTACCTAATAGTCATACATAGAAAGTACAAGCAGGATGCCTCAACTTTGGTCCTTTGTGTAATAATTATTTAGTCAAGAGAGGGCCTGATGGACTCCATTGCTGTTATATTCACAAAGGAACCATTTTTCCAGACTAGTGTGAAGGTCTGTGAAGTAATAAAGCAATAGGCCTTACACGTCCAATGGGTTAGAGAGAAAAATGGAGCAACAATTACTAGCTATACTATACTATACAATACTATACTATGTTATTGAGATGGTAGGCATGCCATCTGCCAAGCAATGGGCTGATGGAGTACACCCCATACCTATGCAGCACAGAGAGTTCTGCACTTTCAGGGTTTCCTAAAGACACTATACTATACTGTAAAGCAGGGGTGTCAAACTCATTTTGGTTCAGGGGCCACATACAACTCATCTGATCTCAAGTGGGCCGGACCAGTAACATAATAGCAAAATAACCTACGGTCAACTCCAAATCAGTTGCTTTGTTTTTGTTTTGTTTTTTTCTTAGTTGGGAAAAAATGCCTCAACCAACATAGTAGCCTAATCACTTATCATTATTATTTACTCATTTACAGAGAGGCCAATGGATTTCAAATAAAATGCATTTTGCTTTCAAAAAACTGGTTTATTTAATTTTATACAGAGTGAATATTTTGCATCTGATACTGAAGCAATCCTTATAGCAAACTAAAGAGGGTGCTATGAAAAAAAATTAAACACCCCGCCTAAAATGTAAATGTGCAAAGTAATGAAAAATTGAATTAAATTTAAAAACATAAAAGTTATAGCAGTACTGAACCATATGATATGGCTACTTCAGATCAAAAATATTTTGTAGCTCAGGCCTACTTAACCTGGCTTGCTGATAGGGATATACTGCAGAATATTCTTTTCAAGCTAAAAACAAAAGTAAATTATTTTCAAAGAACTGCATTCTTCAGACTGCAAACATTTGTGAACATAACAAGAATTTAATTAAACTCCCTTTCCCACAGGCTTCTTCTATCGACTACTGCTGGATCCTGAAACTTGGCATCGTTTGGCCTTCACCAGGCCATCAATATCAGGTTTCAAATCCTGTGTAGCAACACATTTCAAGATGGCATTCAGGTGTGTGTTTGATAATCTTGACCTGTGCTTTGTTTTGTTGAGGTTCATAACAGAGAACGCCTGTTCACAAAGATAGGTAGTTCCAAACATGGACAAAATCTTTGCAGCCAGGTGTATTAATCTGGGGTAATCTGGCAAGAGATATTGGTAAAACGTGCCTAAATCTACCGATGCAAATTTCTGCTTCAAATTAGAATCACTTTGCAAGTCAATTATCTCAAGTTGATGTCTGCGGGCATATCGGGTGCATTGACTATAAATGGCGAGCAAAAAAGGCAAATTCCTTCTCAAGTTCCCGAAGACCTGAAATCTGCGCTCGAACTCCTGCAGCAATTCTGTTATTTTATCTTTGTATTTATCTAAATCAGCATTGGGTTGGCTTGCGCGCATAGCTGCGAGAATTGGGAAATGCGCGGTGTCACCATTCGAGAGCTGCTTCTCCCAAAGTGACAGTTTCAACTTGAAGGCGCATATGCTATCGCAAAACTGCGTGACGACTCTTTGGCGACCTTGCATCATTTTGTTAAGATTATTCAGGTGCTGTGTAATATCCACCATGAAGGCCAGATCTCTCACCCATTCCGGGCATTTCAATTCGCCTACTGGCCTCCCCTTTTCTCCATGAACTCCCCAATTTCCTCTCGTAGTTCAAAGAAGCGCTTGAGTACGGCACCTCGGCTTAACCATCGCACTTCAGTGTGGTATGGTAAGCCAGCCGGGATGTGATTATCATTGAGAAAGCAGTCAAACTGACGGTGATTCTGACCTCGCGCTCGGATATAATTCACGGTTTTGACAACCATACTCATAACGTGATCCATTTTTAGTGTTTTACAGCACAATGCTTCCTGGTGCAAAATACAATGAAATGTCCAAAAATATTTTCCTCCGTTGGCTGCCTGCACCTTCTCCCTGAATTTTGTGGCAACACCTGCCTTTCTCCCGACCATTGATGGGGCACCATCAGTGGCCAGACACAGCACGGGACCAGTCCACTCCGACATTGTCCAGCGCGGTAACGAGAGCGCTGAATATGTCATCAGCTGTTGTTGTGTCCATCATGGGAACCAACTCAAGAAACTCCTCGGTGACGGTCAAAGTCTCATCAACACCTCTAATAAATATGCACAGTTGTGCAACATCTGTGATGTCGGTGCTTTCATCAATAGCGACCGAAAATACAATAAATGACCGGATTCTGTCCTTCATTTGGCTGCCCAAGTCTCGCGAGAGATCTTGTACCCTGTCTGCAATTGTATTCCTTGACAGACCTATGTTGACAAAGGCCTGCTGCTTTTCGGGGCACACGACTTCTGCAGCCTTCAGCATGCATTTTTCACAAGTTCGCCATCCGAAAATGGCTTGGATGCTCGCACCAACTCGTTTGCAATAAGGTAGCTAGCTTTCACTGCTCTATCACTGACATCACGGCTACGAGTAAATACAGACTGCTGTTTTTTCAGTCCAGCTAATAATTATTTTATCTTCTCTTTTCTTAACTGCCCCTGCAAATGGTGAAACTTTTCTTTATGGTGAGTCTCATAGTGGCGCCGAATGTTATATTCTTTGAGCACTGCAACCTGTTGATTACATAACAAGCACACTGGTTTTGCATTCACCTCTGTGAATAAATAATACTCTGTCCATTTTTCCTGGAAAGCTCGGCACTCTACGTCAACCTTTCTTCTCTTTGACAACGACATTTTGGTAATTGGGGTGTCACTCTTGATATTTTGCTAGCAACTTAACGGCGGTAAGACTTGCGGGGAACCAAACTGCATCTTCCCCAGACCTGGCACGCGCTTGCAAAGATATGCTCTTTATTTCTTGATCTCTTGTCATGCCAATCTTGCTTTTCCTTTGCTGCCCCTAGTGTTGGAAATGCGCTTTTCGGTTATTTCTTTAAAAAAACATAACTCCCCACAGGAATGGACTAGAAATATGCTTTTATATCGTTATCATTTTTTCTCTTCACGACTGGGCCGGATTAAACCACCTGTCGGGCCGGATATGGCCCGCGGGCCGTATGTTTGACACCCCTGCTTTGGAGTAGGATGTTACAGTGATGAGATGGACTTACAAATATGATTGGGCATTCCAAATTGGGAAAATAAAAAATAGAGGATAAAAGTAAAGGAAGGCTTTAAAGCCTTCCTTTACTTTTTTATCCTCTATTTTTATTTTCCCAATTTGGAATGCCCAATCATATTTGTAAGTCCATCTCATCACTGTAACATCCTACTCCAAAGCATATTCCAACTGTTACTTCTTTTCACTCTGTCAGAGGAGTACACTTTATGCACAGCTGTTGTGGGCAGACTACAGGTGCCAGATCAACCAGTGGAATCTCTCTTACATGATGATAAGGGGGTAATCCTGCTAAATGAAACCCTCCTCCCCATAGCCAATTATGTGCCAGTTTGCGGGGCATCACTATACTGAATCAGTGCTTTAGCAGCATGAGCCACTTATTCCTGATTCACTGATGGGACTAGACCCTTTGTTATTAAATATTATAACTGAATATATTCCTTATTAAACTAATGATTATGTTTAATATACTGTATGCAAAATAAATATTATGTTGATGTGTTACACCTGCACTTCTAATTGATCATGTGCAATGTGTCACAATCTCATACAATACATAACATCAACATAAATTATTTAATCATGATAAACAAATTGCAAGTTGATGATTTATGTGCTTGATTACTTTTAATTATTTATCCTCCAAAAATAATAAGGGCTGCATTGGCTGTTCCATATTTCCCAGTATTTCTCTGCAGCAAAATATGATTATGAATACATTGGGAGGCAAAAAGTGGAGAAAACTGGGTTAGTAGAAAATAATTGGCTTCAAACAAAATGCATTTAATTAGTTATAAGTGTTGTGCTGTGCTCATCTCTCCCAAAATGCAGAATGAAAAAGGTTGTTGAATTGATAAACAAAATATTATTGGGTACTGGTATGAAAGGCAAATGTGCTCTTAATTATGAACTGAAAAATGGTAAGCCACAAGGGATCGAGATAAACGATAACTTTATTTATATAATATTTATATGGAACCAATGGTGCCTGGAACAAATAATGTTTGTGATTTTACTTGTCTGAGGGCTACTGAACTTAACCCACTGTTTAGACTGGCTCTTAATTTAAATCATGAAGCTGGTCAATGTTTTGATCCATCTCAGGAACTCAGGACCCTTTTTAGACAATAGCTAATTATTACCTATGACACCTTACCTATGCATGCTACTCTAAGGACTTTCATACAAAAACATCTGGAAACCCATCCACAAGCAGCTTCTGGAATGGTTTTAATTGAATTATAAATAAATAATCATTTGGTGGAGAGAAGACACTGCTTTTTGGGGACTAGCCAAGATAATGCAGAAGACGTTTAATTAAAGCTGTAGTGGCCTCTACCTCCACACTCAGATAAAAGAGAAAACAGCCTGTGTATTGTGTGTGTGTGTGCCTATGTGTGTGTTTGTGTCTCTGTGTCTGTGTGTATACATGCATGTATGTGTTTTTAAGATTTAGTGTTGTTGACTCCAATGTCTATATTTTCAGCCATTCCAAGGGGCTTTCCATGAGGTTCAGGCTGAGCACTATAGCTAGACATCAGTAGCTCAAGACTGGGTTACTGTATACCATCTGACTATGGCCAGGAATCTCCAGGGGTGGGATACAACTGGTTTAATTCACCCTCAGATAACCCATCCCTAAACAAATGATAGAAGAGGAAAAAGCAAAGCCCCCCAGATTTCTAACTAGCACTCCCCTCTCTGTGCTTATTTAACATTTTAAACAAATATTTTTTATTTTTTTTATTTTTCTACTGCTCCTATGTCCTTTATCTTAAAGTACTGGCAAGGGACTGCGCTTGAGGCTGAGTGTTCTAATGAAGACCTAAGGGTTGAAGCGTTAACCAACCTGCATGGTTAAATAAAACCATCGCACTCCTTTTTGGAGCATCTAGTGTGCAAGTCTCATTCTTTCTAGTATTATATGCTACATTGACTCTGCACCCTATGCTAAGACTTTTTGAAGTGTGTATGTTTATCATGTTACTGCACTGGAGGCTGACATTTTATTGTAAAGCTGGAATTCCAACTATTATACTCAGGCTTAACTATTGTTAATCCATTTTCTAAAGGTATCAATGTGATCTACCTGGCTGAATTTTTAACCCACTACAATCCATTTTAATCAACGCTGATCAATTTACCTGACAGAAACCAAGGAATAATGATCTGGTACAAGGATACCTAATCAGTTCTTTCCACTCATGATGGTTCAAGGGAAACTCTTATCACAATCACTCCACACATCCACACACTTACACACACAAACACAAACCCCCTTTCCCAATAACATGAACATTTGACATTAAAATTTACATTTTAGGCATTTAGCAGACACCCTTATCCAGAGTAACTTACAAAAAGTGAATTTATACATAGTAAGATTGATCATGGTTAGTGCAATAGATCAGTGTAGTAACACTGCAATAGACATCACTGTTGGCAGCTGCACACTGTACCTGTAACACAGGGAAAGAAAAATGGGGGGCATGGCAAACACCTTCTCGTGGTGCCTCCTGTCAGTAACTTATGACCTCAATTCATAAGAGAAACAGAGTTTGCCAATTAAGGGCCCTCACCCGGGCTGGTGCTCGGCAGCAGTTGGGGAGGAGAGCCGGTGGGGCTTGCTCCACTGGCCTCCAACCCAGAATACTGCAGCTGAACACCGAAGGGCTCACCACCAGTACATTTTACATTTTTACATTTTAAGCATTTAGCAGACGCTCTTATCCAGAGCGACTTACAAGATGTGCATTAATACATGGTAGGAACAATCATAGTTAGCGCACGAGATCAGTGCAGGAATACAGCAATAGACATCATTGCAGGCATCTGCGTACCATACCTGTAACACCGGGAAGGAAAAGGTTCGTGAATTTCAGCGTCATCGAGCATATTGGCGTCATGGCCTATACCTTCAAGGCCCCCGTCATCCTCCTTCAGGAAACCCATTGCGTCTCAGCAGACAAGCTAGTGCTACCAAATTTTGCACTAGCTGGGTTTATCCTGAGCAGGAAGCATGGCCTTGCCACGTTTATCCACGAAAGGTTGAGCTGGACTCTCGCCGACCAATCTCCGGCTGACTCGAAGATTGAGTGGTTATGCGTGGACGTTACCGGTTTAAAAATCGTAAACGTCTACAAGCCTCCTCACTCGCGATTCACGCCAGCATCTGTCCCGGTGTTCCCTCACCCCTGTCTTTATGTTAGCGACTTCAATTGTCAGCATGAAGACTGGGGGTACAACACCAACACACCCGATGGAGAGAACCTGGCTGCCTGGGCAGCCAACAACTGCCTGACCTTGTTACACGATCCCAAGGGTCCAGCCAGCTTTCTCTCCGGTCGCTGGAACACTGGGACTAATCCAGACCTGGCTTTCGCGAGTGTCGGCGTAGACAATCAGCTCCTTGACAGACGTGTGCTTGGAAATTTCCCATGGTCCCAACATCGACCATCGCTGATAACCGTACCTAAACTTGTGGACATTGTCCCGAGTGAGCCGGTGGAATTTCTGAAAGGCCAACTGGAAACGCTTCCGCCTCCTCACCAACAAATCCACGAGGCATCTTCCATCGCCTAATACCAACAGCATGGATGAGACATACCAGGACTTCTGCAGTGTGCTAGTGAAAGCGACCAAAAAATCGGTGCGAGAGCGAGAGAAGAGAACCTCTACTGCGCCTTCCTCTGGGCTCCTGCAGGAACCGAGTCAAACAGGGCTGCTACAGCCCTGTTGTCAAGACTCGGTCGGAGGAGACAAGAGTGCTGGGAGGAGGCTATCAATACCATCGACTTCTCGCACTCCAGCCGCAAGGCATGGAGTATCCTGAACAACCTCACTGGCAGGTCAAGACACTCCCCTCGTCACTGCCCCATTTCTGCAAATAAAATCGCATCACAATTTGTGAAAAATGGGGTATACGAGGGTAAAGACCGTGAGTCATCATGACCCGTGGCAAAATAAGTGTCTGACCTCTGGAGGGCCCCAACACCTAGTAGCGACAACATCTCCGGCAAATTTACACTGGAGGAGTTCGCTACTGCCCTCCAGCACATAAAGCCAGGAAAAGCTCCGGGCCCTGACTCCATCTGCCCGGAGCTTATACTCCATGCTGCACCTGCTCCGAAGTCCTGGTTAAGAGCTTTCCTCTCTTCCTGCTTGCGCTAACTGAAGATCCCCAAAATCTGGAGAAGAGCCCTAGTTGTCGTGATCTGAAGCCAAACAAGCCTGAAGGGGACCCTAAGAGCTACCGTCCCATTTCTTTGCTCTGCATCCCCTTCAAGATCCTTGAGTGTCTTATCTACGCTCGCGTCGAACCGATCGTCGACCCACTGCTCCCCCAGGAGCAGGCCGGGTTCCGACGTGGGAGATTGACCGTAGACTAAGTCACTCTGTTGACTCAAGACATCGAGCACAGGTTTTCGGCCAAAAAGAAGGCTGGAGCCGTTTTCGTCGATCTGACAGCTGCCTACGACACCGTATGGCATCGCGGCCTCACCTGCAAGCTGCTCCGCCTGCTGCCAGACAGGCACATGGTCAGAATGATCATGGAGCTTGTCCGAAATCGCAGCTTCACCCTCACCACCGGTAGCGGACAGCGAAGTAGGCTACGACGCCTCAAGAACGGCGTCCCCGAGGGATTGGTCCTGGCCCCCCTCCTCTATAACATCTACACCTATGACTTGCCTGACACAGTCTCGCGGAAGTATGCCTATGTGGATGACCTCGTGTTGGTGTACTCTGCTGGAGACTGGCAGTCATTGGAGGGGACATTAGGCCAGGATATGAAGACACTAGTGGCATACCTCCAGAAATGGAGATTGAAGCTCAGCGAGGCAAAGACGGTGTCGGCAGCCTTCCATCTCAACAACAAGGAGGCCAAACGTGAGCTCCGAGTAAATAGCGGCAGAATACCCCTGCCATGTTGCACTGAGCCAACATACCTCGGCGTGACACTGGACAGGTCGCTCACGTTTTGCCGACACCTTGCGTCACTGCGCAAGAAGCTAACATCTCATGTGGCATTGATGAGGCGATTAGTCGGGTCAGGCTGGGGCGCCGGGGCAAGAACATTGCGTACGGCAGCCTTGGCCCTTGTTTACTCGACTAGTGAGTACTGCGCGCCAGTATGGTGTCGCAGTGCCCACACCCGCCTCGTTGATACGCTGTGGAGGACGTCGGTCTCGACCACGTGGGAGTGGCATAGTTTGTTTCATGTGGTAGAGGCCTTTGGAGCAGTGAGACTTTCCGGGGGCAGGTTTGGCACTCTCACAGGGTGTGAGAGAACTGTCGCCCGGAAGGGAGCTCCAAAGTCCATAATTGGTTTAATTATTATTTCATTATTTAATTGGTGTCAATCAGTCAATTGATATGGAGGTCAATTGGCTGATTGGGTGTCTGTGTGAGTATGTGTGTGAATGATTGTGATTGGGTGATTGCCTCATGAGTCCCACCTGAGCCGGGCAGAAACTAAGCCTATTTAAGAGCAG
This sequence comes from Aldrovandia affinis, assembly GCA_029706075.1. Lineage (NCBI taxonomy): Eukaryota > Metazoa > Chordata > Actinopteri > Notacanthiformes > Halosauridae > Aldrovandia > Aldrovandia affinis. The sequence goes on from JAINUG010000176.1 coordinate 1,851,353, forward strand.
GTGGAGTGAGTGGGGAATCAGTCAGTCTTGTCTTGATGTGTGTGTGAGTGCGCGTGCACGTAGGTTGTGGAATGTTTGATGTTTGATGTTTGATGTTTGAGGAGTTTTGTCAAAAGTCACTGAGTAGAGTGCTTCCTGTGTGAGTGGGGAAGAGGGAGAGGGGGTGCACTAAGAGTGTCCGCCTCTCTCCCTCGGTGTGATTGTGGAGGAGCGAGAGGGTGCCCTGGAAGAGGGTCCGCCTCTCGCCCTCGGTTTTACTGAAAGAGAGCTCGCACTCGACAGTGGAGACTGTTTCTGAGCAACAGCCCAAGAACTCACTGAAAGAGTGGAGTGTCTTGGGGCTGGTTGGCAGAACTCTCACTGTGGGAGTGGCAAGTGTCTCGGTATGAATGGGTAAGATAACTCGAACTGAAAATTTTGAGTGTCTCAGTATGAATGGGTGGGAAGCACTTGAAAGGTCACTGGATATGTGTGTGCCTGGGGAGGTTCCAAGGGAACTCCAGAGGAGGAGGCGCAGTGTCCCGTAAGTTATAATTATTTTAGCTTGTTATTTTAGTTTGTTATTTTTACCCGAAAGCTTTGCAGCGAGTAGGGTGAAGATTTTGTGTCTGTGTTTGTGTTGGTCTTTGTTATATGTTAACCTGCTACTCCCACTGTCTCTCTCCCATGTCTGGGGGAGAGACAGAAAAATAAATCCGGTCCGTAGACCGACAAACTCCACTCCGTGTCTCCTGGCTGCTCTGTTCCCGTCCAGGGTTTGTCACGTGGCATGTGACATACGCCTATAAACGAAGCATTGTGCATTGTGACAGGATGCCTGACAACCTCTCCATCCTTGCAGGCATCCAGCCCGCTGGGCTTCGCCGCGCAGGAGCCACAGCACGTCTCGCATGCCGGGCCATGGAGCCAAACCATCTGCTTCATGAAAGGCTCACTCTAACAGCTGAGCCTCCCCGGCGCCTCAAGTCGAGACACCAATTTGTGCCTGCCGCACGGGAACTCCTGCAGCAATGCAGCGACCTTAACCCCCTGAGGTCGACGGGAGCGGCGCCGCTCCCAGCAGCAATAAAAGTATATTACTATTTCTAACTTTGCGATATTTTATCATACACACGCGACAAAAACATTGACAGAAACCTTAGAATCGCGACTTTCGATTTGAGCACTGGCAAATCAAATGGGATTTTTTAAATTAGGTTAATTAGACCAAAAGTAAACCTTGCCTTTTACTCTCTTTTTTACCTGTTAGTAACGTCCCCTTCTATTGACATGGTAACTAGGTGCTAGTTTCGGGAGGTGTGTGGGGAGGGGCGTGGGGCCATGTGTGAAAACGCCGGCGTAAACAATACAAACTGTCGACAATTTGAAGCAAGATTTTATACAGACATACAATTTTATTCAAGATGAAAAGATTTTCTGCGCTGCAGTGTTTGAGAGCATTGATGGAAAGCAGCGAGGACAACAACTGACGAAGAGTAAGTAACTATATTTGATTTGCCATGTTATCAAATACTCGTATATATATTCAATATATGAATTCCGCGTCTTGTGACTACATATTCCGCGTGTTGCAACGTAACAAATTTTAATAGGCGCACACAAGATCTATGGAAGAATACTTTTCAAACAGCCTAAAATGTTATAAAAAATCGTATGTAGCATGATCGGTTTCATGATCTCACGTTCTTGTAAAATCGATTCTTGTTTTTGTTTATTATAAGAGTGCTTCTGTTTAGTTAAATCCGTGTTTGGGATTACGTTTTGGATTTGCTGTTTAGCTAGCTTTGTTTGTTCCAGTTCGTTTATTATTTTGGTTTGTTTTGTGAGTTATTTGCGTGTCGCCTCCGACATTGTTTTGCCTACGTTTGTGGATAATAAAATAAGAGCCAAAATGGCTGCTGCCACAAGAAGCGCTTGTCGTGAAAGGAGAAATGATAACTCAAATATTGCTTAGCCATTTAAAATCTAAATTGTGAGTTGTTGTTTTAACTCTAAAGAGGCATGAAATCACAAAAAAGTTTAATTGGAAGACCCTTTTTTCCTTGGGTCTCAGGAGGATATTATGTGCATTATTGTTAGGCTGTATGACTTGTAATATGATGACCTTTGAGAGGGAGATGGCCCATCTGACAGATCTTAGAGGTGTGGACAATGAATAATGAATATTCAGGTATTTAGCATTTAGCCCTCCCACAGCCTGAAATAAATGTGACCAGTTCTGATAAAAACAGGTTTTTAGCTATTTAGATCTCAGATGTGCTAAACTGTTTTCACACCCTTACATAACCAAGACCTTGATGAACAAATGCACATTGGCAAAACAATTCGTCACTATAGTTTAGTGTGTGCTTTCACAACTTTTGTGACAGCAGAAAAATTTACTATTTTTAACTTGTGTGTTTTTAGATTTATTTACAAGCTGCATATGATACTGACCAAACTATTGATGGCATACAAATGTAGCTGTGATTGTCCTTCAAATAAAAATATCAAACACTTTGGAGTAAGTGTGTGTTAAATTGATGAAATTTAGATAAATATCAGACCATGCCAAAATTACAAACCATCTCAAAGCTTAGCACGGACCTCAGAGGGTTAACATCAGTGCGGCACGGTGGGTGAATTACACCTGGAGCACGAAGTGGGAGAAGAACACCTCTAGACTCCGTGACTTCATCCCAGATGTCGGTTTTCCCCTTATCGGGGTGGACCTGCCCCCACTGGCGTGGGTGAGGCTTCACCGCCTCCAGACCGGCGTCGGGCATTTCTGCTCATCAATGCACAGATGGGGCTTAGCCTCCTGCGTGGCCTGCGAGTGTGGCGCAGAGGAACAAACCGCAGACCATGTCATCCTGGATTGCCCGATTTATCGGTCACCCAATGAGATCCATGGTCTGTCGGCTTTGGACGACGACGCGGTGACATGGCTGCTGGAGATGTGCCCCAAAATATAGCCCGGGTGAACCCCCCCCCTAGGCTTGAGGTGGTAAAAGGATAGCCCCTCGGCCCCAAGCCTAGGGGAGCAGAAAAAGAACATCCCCAAACGAAGAAGAAGAAGGGAAAGAAAAGTTAGTATTTAATTTTCTTTAAACGTGTAGACAATGGTGATGGCAGCTAATGAATGTATAGAATTAGTGGTAGTGGAGTCTAAAGAGGTGGGTTTTTAGTCTCTTGTGGAAGATGACCAGGGATTCCGTGGTCCTGACCAGGTGCGGAAGATCATTCCACCACCGGAGGGTCAGGACAGAGAAGAGACGAGACCACAAGGAACAGCTGCCAGGCGCCCAAAGGAATGGGACAGTCAGTTTGCAACAAGGGGGAGAGCGGAGGGGTCTGGGTGGGGTGTAGCTTGTGATGAGCATCTGGAGGTAGGAGGGAGCTGTTCCCCTAGTGACCTGATATACCAGTACCAGTGATACCAAATTTGATACGTGCTGCAATAGGGAGCCAGTGTAGTGTGGTGAGTAGTGGAGTGACATGTGTGGACTTGGGCTGGTTGAGAAATAGGCATGCGGCAGCATTCTGCACTAGTTGCGGTGGCTTAATGGCACAGGCTGGTAAACCTAACAGCAAGGAATTGCAGTAGTCCAAATGTGAGATTACCAAAGCCTAGACCAGGCCTCTTGGATGAGGAGCAGGAAATTATGTTGTGGAATGAGAATCGGCAGGTCCAGGTGATCGCTGCAATATGCACCGAGAAGCACAGTTAGTTGTCCAGAGTCACTCCAAGGTTCCTGGCAGCCCAGGACGGAGACACTATAGAGCCTTCCATGGTGATTGAGGCGTCAATCATCGGGGAGGTCTTTGCTGGGAGGAAGAGCAGCTCTGTCTTCCCCAGGTTCAGCTTCAGGTGGTGGGTGGACATCCAAGCTGAGATGTCTGCCAGGCATGCAGAGATATGTACTGGGGGCCTCCCGGGTGGTCTAGCGGTTACAGCATTCGATGCTGGCTACTGCGACCGGGGTTTGATTCCACCGGCCGCGCCAGAGTCGGCTCTGGCCGGGAGTGCCACTAGGGGGCGGTAATTGGCTGTCCGCCTCAGGGAGGGGGGAAGCTGACATGAGTTTGCTGTGTATAGGAGTGGCTCTGGAGTACCAGAGTTACGGCCAACGAATTCCGAATGCCGTCTAGGAGGAGATGATACTTTGTCTTTGTCACTGCCGGTCACAGGGCTACAGCAGCGAACTCACATTACAAGGGGGGATTGACATGAAAAATAGAGTGTGTAATTAGCTACTAAATCAGAAACAAATTCTTAAAGAAAAGAGATATGCACTGGAACCTGGGTTTCAGAAGGAAAGAAGGAGAGAAAGAGTTGAGTGTCATCAGCATAACAGTGATATGGAAAACCATGAGCAGAGATAACAGAATCAAGTGACTTGGTATACAGGGAGAATAGGAGGGGGTCTAGTACCGAGCCCTGCGGGACACCGGTAGAGAGGGTGTAGGGAGAGGAGAGGGATCCTCTCCAAGCCACCTGGTAGGACCGGTCAGCCAGGTATGATTCAAACCATGCCAGTGCAGATCCTGAGCAGGATCTGGTGGTCAACAATATCAAATGCAGCTGATAGTTCAAGCAGGAGGAGGATGGAGTTGAGTGATTGAGTCTTTGCCGAGTGAAGAGCCTCAGTGCCCGCAAGCAGAGCAGTTTCGGTAGAGTAACCCGCCTTGAAGCCTGATTGGTTGGGATCAAGCAGGTCATTCTGTAGAAGATTATATACAGCCACATTAGTTGCGGGAGGGGTTGGGGAGAAGGAGTTGCAAATGTCATTGACTTTCTTGTTAAAGAAGGATGTAATGTCATCTGCTGTTAGAGTGGAGGGGGGTAGGGGAGGAGGAGGGAGGAAAATGTAGAGAAGAGTTTGTGTGGATTAGTTCAAGAGGATTTCATTTGGAAGGCTGCCAGGTCAACAGGAGATTTGGATTTTCTCGATTTCCTTTCTGCCGCCCGGAGTTTGAGTTGGTCAGCATGAATGCAGTCAGTTAGCCAGGGACTGGGAGGTAAGCAGGTTTGGTGGAGATAGGACAGAGTGAATCAAAGCAGGAGAGAGAGGATAGTAGAGTGGATGAGGCTTCCTCAACACGTAGTTGAGAGAAGGTATTAGAAGGGGGAAGAGATGACAGAACAGTAGCTGACAAGGCTGTGGAGGAGAGAGAGCAGAGGTTGTGACGGACAAAGACAGTGGGGGCAGGTGAAGAGGGTAAGGGTACAGAGGGGAGGGGGAGGGAAAAAGACAGAAAGCAATGGTGAGATACATGAAGAGGAGATACTATAAGGTTGGGCGAGGTACAGTTCCTGGTGACGACAAGGTCTAGTTGGTTGTCGACCTTGTGACTGGGTGGGGACTCTGCCATGATGAAGTCGAAGGACAGGAGGAGGGGGAGAAAGCCAGAGGACTGAGTGGTTTCAGCTGTAGGTTTAAGTTACAGAGGAGTAGGATGTGACTCAGACCCAGGAGAATGGCATATTTGCTGTTGTTGACGATACGAAGCGCATAGAAAACACTGGAGGTCTCTCGATTTGGCTTGCTCTAGTGACAAAACACTACTTTTGTTTGTTAGACCCTGACAGTGATCAGGCTGCCAACATTATCAACAATTTGTCATATTTTGGCACTTCAAGACTTCACTAAAGAACATAAGAACATACATAATGATGAGAATCTAGGCTCATCATGTCCTCATCTAAAGAGTATCTTTGTTCAACTACAATTCCTAAGTCCTTTTCAAATTACTAACTTTTCTCCTCCCATAAAATACTCCTGTCTAATGTTTTTATTTCCCACATGCATAACTTTACATTTAGGCAAGGAGCAGCTATTCTCCTGGAGTACCCTGCCTTGAATCGGGACAGGATTTTTTTTGCATCATCGCATTCTTTTGTGTGACGTGAATAGGCATGCATTGTTGAGAAGACGAGATTCCACCCGATCTGTGCATGCAAAACATGTCCATATCCGCCAAATGACCAATAATAAAACCCATATACACGGGCAAAATGCAAGAAAATGAATTATTTTGAGGAATTAGCACAAAAGGGAAGGGGAAAACCAGGTTGTATCCGTAATCCGTTTTCAATGTCCCAGTCCGTAATCCTAATCTGTTATCCAAGTCAGTTTCTCATACAAAAAAATGTCAAACACAAACGGGCTCTCAAAACACTGCAAGTCGTATCCTTAATTCGAACCAAAAATCACTCGTTCACTCTCTCTCTCCAAAATACATTTCCCAGACACTACTTTGCCCTGAATGACATGGCTGGTGCCATTCCTTTAGCTGGAATGGGCTGCAGGTGCATTTCCTGATTTCCTGTTTGCCCAAATAAGGAGCAAGGGTGGAGCCAGCGACCCACCAGGTACTTAGTACAGGTACCCCTCAATCACCACATTTACATTAACATTTTAAACATTAAGCAGACGCTCTTATCCAGAGCGACTTACAAGATGTGCATAAATACATGGTAGGAACAATCATACTTAGCGCAAGAGTCAGTGCAGTAATACAGCGATAGACATCATTGCAGGCAGCTGCGTACCATACCTGTAACACTGGGAAGGAAAAGGTTAGTAATTATTATTTTATTTTTTTATTAAATGGAGGAAGCAGGGGTATATAGTGTTGAACAAATAGGCAGTGGTGGTGACAATTAGCTAGATGTTCAGAATTCAGTGGTAGTGGAGTCTGAAAAGGTGAGTTTTGAGTCTCTTGCGGAAGATCGCAAGTGATTCCGCAGTCCTGACCGATTGCGGAAGGTCGTTCCACCAGCGAGGGGTCAGGACAGAGAAGAGACGAGACTGCGAGGAGCAGCTGCCAGGCGCCCAGAGGGATGGGGCAGTCAGTTTGCCAGAGGAGGCGGAGCGGAGGGTCTGGCTGGGGTGTAGGGAGTGATGAGTGACTGGAGGTATGGGGGGAGCAGTACCTCTAGCCACTTGAAAAGCAAGCACCAGTGATTTGAATCTGATGCGTGCTGCGATGGGGAGTCAGTGCAGAGAGGAGAGTAGAGGGGTGACGTGGGTGAACTTCAGCTGGTTGAACACCAGACGAGCGGCAGCGTTCTGGACTAGTTGCAGTGGCTTGATGGCACAGGCCAGTAGGCCTGCCAGCAAGGAATTGCAATAGTCCAGACGTGAGATCACCAGAGCCTGGACCAGAAGTTGTGTGGCCTCTTGGGTGAGGAACGGTTGGATCCTACGGATGTTGTGGAGGGAGGATCGGCAGGTCCAAGTGATTGCTGCAATGTGGCTCAAGAAGCACAGCTGGTTGTACAGGGTCACTCCAAGACCCCTGGCAGACTGGGACAGAGACACTATGGAGCCTTCCACGGTGATTGACGCATTAATCATCGGGGAGCCCTTCTCTGTGAGGAAGAGCAGCTCTGTCTTCCCCAGGTTCAGCTTCAGGTGGTGGGTGGACATCCATGCGGTGATGTCAGCCAGGCATGCAGAGATCTGTGCCGGGACCTGGGTCTCAGATGGAGAGAAGGAGAGAGTTGAGTGTCATCGGCATTACAGTGATAGGAAAAACCATGAGCAGAAATAACAGAACCAAGTGACTTGGTGTACAGGGAGAATAGGACGGGGTCTAGCACCGAGCCCTGCGGGACTCCGGTAGAGAGGGTGTGGGGAGAGGAGAGGGATCCTTTCCAGGCCACCTGGTAGGACCGGTCATCCAGGTAGGACTCAAACCATGTCAATGCAGATCCAGAGATTCATATCTCGATGAGAGATGAGAGCAGGATCTGGTGGTCCACCGTGTCGAATGCAGCCGACAGGTCGAGGAGGAGGAGGATGGAGCTAAGGGATTGGGACTTGAAGAAGCCACGTGAAGAGCCTAAGTGACCGCAAGGAGAGCAGTCTCTGTGGAGTGGCCTGCCTTGAACCCAGATTGGTTAGGATCAAGCAGGTCGTTCTGTAGGAGATGAGACATGTTGGTTATAGACAGCCCGCTCTAATGTTTTGAAGAGGAATGGGAGGAGAGAGACAGGTCGGTAGTTTGAAATGACAGCAGGATTCAGAGAGGGTTTTTTGAGGAGGGGGACAACATGAGCGCATTTGAGGGAAGAGGGGACAAAGCCAGAGGAAAGAGAGGAGTTAATAACATTGGATACAAATGGGAGGATGTCCATAGCAATGGACTGGAAGAGGAGGGAAGGAATGAGATCGAGAGGGCAGGTGGTGGGACAGTGGGAGTGAACAAGTTGAAGGATGTCCGAGTCAGGGAGGGGCGAGAATGAGGACAGAGGGGTGAGAGGTTTAGGTGGCGAGATGGGTGAGGGAGAATTAGGTGAGCGAGAGGATGGGGGGAAGGAGTAGCGAATGTCATCGACCTTCTCACGAAAGAAGGATGCAAAGTCATCCATGGTTAGAGAGGAGGGTGGTGGGGAGGAGGAGGGGTGAGCAGAGAGGAAATCGTAGAGTAGAGTTTTCGAGGGTTAGAAACAGAAGATTGAATCTTGGAAAGGAGAAATGCAGACTTAGCAGAGGAGAGGTTAGAGGAAAAGGTAGCCAGGAGTGTGTGGAAGTCAGTCAGAGCCACAGGGAATTTGGATTTTCTCCATTTCCTTTCTGCTGCTCGCAGTTTCAGTCGGTCAGCCCAAATGGAGCCAGATAGCCAGGGGGTAGGGGGTCGAAGACGAGCAGGTTAGGGAAGATAGAACAGTAGCTGACAGGGCAGAGTGGGAGAGAGAGCAGAGGTTGTGACGGACAAGGACAGTGGGGGCAGGTGAAGATGGTTTAGGCACAGAGGGGAGGGGGAGGGAAAAAGACAGAAAGCAGTGGTCAGACACATGTAAAGGAGATACCGTAATTTTGGGTGAGGTGCAGTTCCTAGTGAAGACCAGGTCCAGTTGGTTACCAGCCTTGTGGGTGGATGGGGATTCAACCATGGTGAAGTCAAAGGACTGAAGCAGGGGGAGAAATGCAGAGGACTGAGGGGTGTCCAGCAGCAGGTTGAAGTTACCGAGGAGTAGGATGGGAGTGCTGACACCCCTCAGTGTCGCCCACCAGGTCCACTGGTAAAAAAGAACAATGATGTGCAGTTTACATGGAACAGTGACAGTGACGGCATGAAATTCAAAGGAGCAGGGTGAGAAGTGAGGAAGAGGAACAATACCAAATCTCCACAGGGAGGAGATCAGTATACCTGTTCCTCCACCTCTACCTGTGGGTCGTGAAGTGTAGGAGAAGGTGTAGGCGGCCTCTGGGCGGCTGCCACAATATTTAAAGGAGAATAGGCTATGTGATATAGACAGCCCGGCGGCGGCCTGGTGACAATTATGGGGTTAAACTGCAGTTCAATTGTCTGAAATCCAGAAATGGTCTCATTCCATCATTTCCTAAGGTGGGCATTCCACACAATTAGACGCATAAGTGCTGGCTGCATTTTCTCTTCTGGCGAGACCATATTTAGCCTTGACATTTCCCGTTGTTTGAGACTCGATCTCTCTTAGCTGGGGCATCGGTTGCGGGGCTTTCTCCCGCTGGCTATCGGGACTGATTCCCCGTCCCCTGGGTTCCTTGTGGCTTCCTTTCAGCAGGGCAAAAACATCTTGTCCATGTCTTTGCCGGCTGTCACTCAGGAACTGATTGTGCGCCAGCACAAGTCAATCAACTTCTGGAGCCAGGAGGAAGAGCATTGGGGTGATGGGGGGGTGACGTCCTGGGCGAACCCTCAGCTTGGAATCCTGTCTAAGGAAACCCTCTAAGGAAACGGGTGCATCCAGAAGAGGGCACTTGTTTGCTTTGCCTATTTTGGTGAGGCTCAGATGGTAAAGTGTCACTACTAACCACCCCATGATCCACTCCATAACCACTTGAGTCAGGTGGGGAATAGAGTTGTTTGCCCGGTGCAGTTCGAAAACCTCCTCAGTCAGCTATCTCTCTCGCTTATCTAACAGCATTGCCTGATCAACAGAGAGGATAGCCAAATTATTAATCACTGCCATGCCCTGAGCAGTAGAGACCTGTCTGTGAGGCCGTTACCTGATCTTTGCGTTCAGGAAGCTGGGCTTTTTTATTAGACTAGCGAGATACTGGTGGAAGGAGGCAGTGGACCAGGGAGTCCTCCAATCTGGGGCATTGTCACTTACTTTGGCCTGTTTGCTGTCCATCACTGCAAATGAATGGGAAAGTCCTCCAACAGAGAATGAGCCTCGGATGCCTCCTACTCCTGTTGTCGCTTTGTCGGTTGTGCCAAATTTGGAGATGCTGCCACCTGAAAGAGAGAGCGCTTCCTCATTAGAAGCCACGTACTCGTCCGCACTGTAAGATTCAGAAGAGTCAGTGAGAACTTTTGTGCTGAGGGGAGGGAGATGGTGGCTTGCCTCCGCAGTGTATCGTGTCTGCTTCCTTCTTCTTGCTGCTGTAGCCAGCAGCAACGAGGTAGAGAACTAGAATTCTGATGCGAGCCCGGTGAGTCAATACTCTTTCTTGCAGTTGGGTTTTCGCTTCCGCTTTTTCTTAAGAGTGGTTCTTCTGCATTATCTCATCATCAGTCCATCTTCAACTAGAAGCTAAAAAAACTTAGCTAGCTTGGGAATTAAGGCCTACTAACATTATAGTTTAAAAGAACAATTCTACCTTTAAAACTGCATGTAAGTAAATAATATACATAAGTAAGGATAATCAATGCATTCAAGTTAGAAGATGCCAATATATGACTGTATACCAACTTTCAAACAACTTTAACATTCGCAGCAGACAACAAATGCTGTGCCTTCACTCCACACAGCCACACAGTGAATACACGTTCTGTGATTACGTTACTGGATCAATATTTAGTATTATACACATTTGTAAATTTGCCAGCAATGTGAATTCGTCCTTACCTGCCATTCTTTTTTTTCTATTCACCATTTTACGTGACAATTTGGCATCAAACACTATTACAAAACTCCTTGTTGTTGACAGACTGCTTTACAACCATATAGAATCATTATTGATTTATTTGTGCTATTGTCTACTCAGTTTTGAAATGGCAAACCCTGTTGTTGCAGATGGGTTGCTTTTTCAGTACTGCTGATACTGAAACAATACTAATTTCTGCAATTACTTTATTAATTCAGTGAAAGCCATACATGATACCATGAATAGTTCATATAAATGAACAATTTATATCATGACTCAATTGTCTTTACACTTATAAATACATAGACATAATATTAATGCCAAATTATAACTAAACCTTCATCAATATTTTTAATAGAAACTAAACAAGCACTGTTCCAAAACAATGCTTCCCATATTTTCCTACATTTGTTTAAGTACCTTGGCTCTGTGTTTCTTCATCTTGTCATCTCATCCCTCATTAGGTTTCTTAAAATGTTATGTCACATCCCAAAATAGCATAATTTTGATATCAATAATGTGGTATGCAGACCGAATTTCAGAATTGTATTTTATAGATGTAGAGAGTTTATGCTTTTTGGATCGATTTTTTCTACATTGAAAACATTTTTGTTGAGATGAAAAAGTATGGAGGCTCATTGTATAATATATTTGAGGTTCATTATCTCCAGATCATGAGATACATAACTCAAAAAGGATTTTGATACTACCAAAGTGGTTATCTCGATATTAGGAGAAACATAACTCGTGGTTTTAATATTACCAAAACAGGACTCAAATTCACAAGATAAGTATATAGCAAAAATTGCTGAATGAAATTTTATTTAACAACATAAAATGTTGACTACCAAAAGTTTCACGGTTGTGTTGAGAGTTACAGATCTTCTGATTTCCAGATAACGATAATATTTTGAGCGTTCTGGTCATACTGAAATCCTCATGTAATTACCTGATGATTAAATAACACACCTGCAAAACATATCCAGTGGCCTGACCAAGACACTGGTCAAAAGAGTTTTGTTTTAGTAATCATCCCCAAATGCCTTCAGTGCGTATACACATACACACATACACACACACACATGAATGTTTGCTACAGCATTGAGAGCCTTGCATGGAAAGCACTGTATAATAATAAATATAGATGCAAAAAGTGTAGGAAAAAATCTATCATTGCAAGAGATTTCAAAAAATCGAAACTTTTGCAGATAGCTAACCAGCTTTTGTTCTTCAGCAACTGACAGTGAGAGAGGACTTTTGTAGCTAGCTAGCTTCCTATATCTATTCCCAATATCTTCACTGAATGTAAAGAGCTACCACTAGGTATAATCCAAAGCCTTGTGGCAGCTAGCTAGATACCAGAACTGTTTTTATGTGGCAGATGTTTACATTATGTTTTACACTTGATCACATTTGCACTTGATTAAAAGTTTGTTAAAATGCCTTTTTTTTCTTAAAGTATCATTCATGAATGTGGTCAAATCAATGCCCTGATGGGTGTTTGGACCATCTATACTTATTATTATTGAATTTGGGAACATGTTCGAATACGTAGTGCCTTACCTAATTTTCATATTGTAGGCAAACACCATTTTTTGGGCTTACTGTGGGAATATTGTTTTATGAAAACAAAATATTTAATTACTTTTAAAGAGCATTAAATGTTGCATGTTGATATGATTAAAACTCATAGGAGATTTATATTTTATATTTTACACAAAATCCAATATGGTGGAAAATCCGATAAGGCAGACTTAATACATGTAATTTGAAAAAGAAATTCGCATTAGGATATGCATACTTCATACTTTCATGTCTCTGCAGCCTATGGTATGGTTTTAATAAAGCTTTGAATTTAAAAGAAGCACTACTGTAGCGCTACAATGCAGGCCAATAAATACCATATTGTGCACTTGAGTTACTGTTAAAGTCCTCTACAAACCTACAAAGTTTGGGGAGTTTTTACTAAACTATGTGGACTGCATAGCCATGTAGGCATAAAAATATATATATAAAAATCTGTTCAATAACAATAGGGTGGCTATGAACCTATGGTGCTATTGTTATGCTATTATTATCATTTATTTAATCAGAATTTAAATAGCAAGAACTGCTACTATTGGAAGTCCTGATGAAAGTTAGTACACCATAAACTGGCACACAATATGACAAGACGAGAATAAAAAGAACCCAGAATTGAATCCTCTGATGGGTTCATTTAGACTGTTTCAGCTCTTTCTAAGGCTGGGAGGGCTAAAATATAGGTAAAGAGAGATACAAAAAAGAATGGCAGGAAAATAAGGAATAAAGAGTGACAGCTTGTGATGAATGCTGTAATGAGGGTATGAGATGCCCGGGATGGTGAGGGTGCAGGTGAGGTGTGCCCTGCCCCAGTGACAGTCATGCAGCGCTGCCCTTTTCCGCTGTGTGATTGAATTGCCTGTCTCCCTATAATTACTTCTGGGGTGTCAGGTGAAGGCACAGCTAATAAAGCCTGATGGGGGAGTATTGAATTTGCACTTCAATTAGAGTGCTTATAAGGTGTGGATTACAGACAGAGCTCAAGGGAGCCTGCTCATTCAATTCACCAGAAGTGTGTGCATGTGTGTGTGAAGGGGGGGGGGTCACAATGAGGTGCCAACATGAGTGTGGGGGACCAAGGAGAGGGAAAGAATGTCAGCTGAAGAGGCTTTCAACTTTGGCCAATGTCCATCACTGTGAATAGTGCAGTATCTTTGACTAATGTTAAATTCAGTAATTTCAGGGGAGGCTGGAGATACGTTCATTCCAAATGCATTATTTACACATTTACCATGTAGCATTACAGAAGTCAAAGAAGGCCAAAATACTAGGTTTTGGCGAAGAAAATATGCATGTATCTAATGCTTGCAAAAGTAGGAAGGTATTGGACCCCCTTCATGTGCTTTAGCCTGCCCCCCACCGACTACCTAACTCGTAGGCGCAAAGTCAGAAAGCCAGCCCTGAGGCCTCCCACGTGGCCCAGTGGTTACAACGTCCGACGCTGGCCACGGAGACCGGGGTTCAATTCCCCGTCTCGCCAGAGTCGGCTCTGGCTGGGAGCGCCACCGGGGGTGGCGATTGGCTGTCCGCCCCAGGGAGGGGGGAGGGAAGCCGACATGAGATTCACTGTGCATAAGAGTGGCCCTCACATTACTAGGGGGGGATTGACTTCAAAAACAGGTCTAATTGGCTACCAAATTGGGAGAAAATGGGTATAAAAATCAGAAACCAAAAAACTTTTTTTTAAAGAAAGCCAGCCCTGAGTCACCTTTTGACTGACCATGATACGGCCTTTTTTCGACACACCCTGTGCCGGCTAGAAGAGGATGGGCTCCCTTCCTTTTAGTCTGGTTCCTCCCAAAGTTTCTCCCTATCAAGGGAATTTTTCCTTGCCACTGTTGCCTTTGACTTGCTTTTGGGGGGGTCTAGGCCTGAGCTCCCTTTTGTTAAGCCATTTGTGATAATGCATTTGTGAAAAGCACTATACAAATAAATTTGATTTGAAATTTGATTTGATTGAATGAATGGGCATGTTGGGGGTTTGGAGTGAAGACCACTTTCACTTCCACCCAAGGGTTGGTTAATTCCTGTTGCTGGTTATTTGGTGGGACTAAACAGACCTGGGACTGGAACTGTGACAGTTGTAGACAACCTTGGATTGAAGGGAGTTAATCATGAATGAGCTCCATTGTAAATTGGTTTATTATGGATTGCAAATTTATAGGCATTTTTAAAGCTGGTCAAAAATTTGAATACGCATCCATGATTTATAACATAACATACACTACCGGTCAAAAGTTTTAGAACACCTAAATTTTTCCAGTTTTTATTGACATTTACGCAGTTTAATGTTTCAATGTACTCTGAAATTAAAGCATAGAACAAATAAACAATTGGAGATATAAAATAAATCATGGAATCGTTTTGTTTAACAAAATGTAATCTAAATTTTTGACTAATCAAAGTAGCCACCTTTTGCAGATATAACAGCCGAACACACTCGTGGCATTCTTTCTAAAATGGAAATCAAATATTGTTCGGAAAGTTCTTCCCAACACAAATGTGTTGCACTTGTAGGTTGCTTTGCTTTCACCTTTCTGTCCAGTTCATCCCAAACCAGCTTGATGGGGTTTAAGTCTGGAGACTGCTGGCCATTCCATGATTTGAAGCCTACCGTCTTGTTCTTTTCTTCTAAGGTAGTTCTAACATAGCCTGCAGGTATGTTTTGGGTCATTATCTTGCTGTAGGATGAACACCTCACCAACTAGGCGTAGAGCACAGAGTATTGTATGGCGCTGCAAAATGCTGTTGTAGCCCTTTTGGTTTAAGGTGCCAGTCACTTGCCAACTCTGTATCCAGCAAAAGAGCTACAGACCATCACGGTTCCTTCTCCATGTTTGACAGTTGGTGTCACAGACTGAGGAACCATCCTTTCGCCTACTCGACAGCCTACAAAAACCCTGCGTGATGAACCGAAGATTTTAAATTTTTATTCATCGGTCCATAAGACCTTCTTCCAGTCTTCAGTAGTCCACTGGTGGTTCTTCATGGCCCAGGCAAGCCTCTTTTTCTTATTTTGCCATCTTAGCAATGGCTTTCTTACTGCCACTCGACCTGTCAAACCTGCAGCTTGAATACTTCTCTTCACAGTTGAAACTGAGACTTCCTTACTTTGACCAGTGTTAAGCTGTGCTTGAAGCTGTTGTCCTGTGAGCTGCCTATCACACAAGTTGTTCACTCTCAGAAACTTGTCTTCTGATTTTGTTGTGGCTATCAGAGTTTCCTCCAGTTTCCAAGTGCCTTTTGATGGTGTAGGAAACTGTACTCACTGACACCTTGGCCTTCTTTACAATTTCTCTAAAGGAAATACCTACACTTTTAAGGGTTATGATGGTCTGTCTGTCTTCCTTTGTTAATTGTCTTTTTCTCGCCATTATGATAGCAATATACTACTTCCTGCAGTGCAATATTGTCCAAATAATGCTTCAGAGGCTGTAGTAACAGTCTGTTCCAACACTGCTTTTATACAGACAGAGGGTTTGTAAGTAATCAACAAAAGTTGTGACACCTGTAGGAATTGTTTGCATCAACTTTCAAGGCTTAATTGACTTCCATTGCTGCAGAACAGCTATAAGTTGTTAACCCATTACTTGTTCCCTGAAAAGGCCCTTTTTTTACAACTCTGAAATTGACATTATTTTTCAGTTTTTGGTAACCTAAACTTTTTTTTAACCTCTGGCAGTTTGCTGCTTACCTTTGTACCATTTCAGGTTATTCACTGGACTTGAACTGCTTACATTTCAGTAAAAACAGGAAAAATAGGGGTGTTCTAAAACTTTTGACCGGTAGTGTATGGCATTTAGCAGACGCTTTTATCCAAAGCAACTTACAGTAGTGACTGAATACATTTTTCAGTATATGTGGCCCCAACGGGAATCAAACCCACAACCTAAGCATTGTCAGCACCACGCTCTACCTACTGAGCCACACAAAACCACAAATTTGTCGTGTGCTACAGACTCTTTACCATAACAGATCCTGCGATGCCTGGGCAATGTGCTATAAATGATTCCAATAATACAGAGTATTTGCACAGCTTACAGTGTATATTATACATGTTAATCATATGTAATATTTTGGTTGTACTGTAAATAGTTTCTTATTGCAAGAAAACTTTGTAAATCTGTTCATAATGAGATGTGATATGCCATCATTATCGCATGTGACTTAAAAATAAATGAGCAAAGTGGTCATTTCACATCTGTCAGTGAAACCAGTCGGTAACTTTATAAAAAATATTTGTTCGTACATCTTGCCAGAGCCAGGTAAACCCCACTATTTGTATTTGTTACAAATATACCACGGTTTAAAAACATGGACGAGCAGGCTGATGAATAAATATGAATGGGTAGGAATCATCCACTCTAACTGCACAATGGTGAGCTGTGAAGGTTTTGTTACATATCAAAGCAGGTTTTTAATTGACTTATATAAAAATATGTATGACTTAAATTGTATTTCTCCAGACTTTCAAATGTTATGTTATTTTATGCGTAAAAAAATGTCAAGAGCCCCTGTTTGCAAAATAACAACTAATATGTGGCTTGGGAGCTATGCCACTCATATTGGGTGACCAAAAGCAGTAATATGTTATTTATTAGTGAAAGAGTCAGCATACAAAGCTAGATGTTAAACAAAAAATCTTGCCACCAGAACTGGTTCTAAAAGAACAAAAGGAAAACCTCCCAGACTATATGAGACCCCAGACTCTACATTACAATTTAGTATGTGTTTATGTCCCATAATATTCATCCAAACATTTCAAATTTATGCTTCCTCTACATGAATATTATTTCTCCATGGCTTGTCTTGAAAAAGTCTGACACTTCTCCTCAACAATCCGCTCTGTGACAAAGGGGGGAAACTCCAAGAGGATTATGTGTAGGAAGACTGACATATGCAAATGAAGAAATATAACTTATTGAGACAAAGGGAATGTTCACCCAAAAGAACGCGCATACATACAGAAACGTAACATGCTGAAATATAGCACGCTGAAAGCGAATGTCTGAGTATTACTCTGGAAGACTGTGACTGGTGAAGGGTTTATTTATCTATTTATTCAACATCTCTGCCATATTTATTACATAATTCCCCTTCAAGTTGGAGAAGCCTTGGAATATCAGCACAGAAGAAAAATAATAACAATGCATTGGGAGTCCCTGGATAATATACTGATGGATTATGGAGAAATAAGCAAATAACTCCATCCATTTATAGGGGATTTGTCTTTTAGGCAGTGATAAAGGATAGCAGTTTGGCTGCTATCTTGTATTGAAGGACACAATCAGAAAAAATAAAGAGGGCAACCGCAAAAGTTTTGTTTTGGTTTTTTTACAGCTTGGCTACACTTAAAACAATGTGAGGTACTATGAATAATTTATTTTAATTGGTACTTCCTACAGAACTCTTGCTGCTTAATTACCAATTGTGTTGTGTGCTTATGGAGTATCGAGTCAGGGAATGCTCTGTGTTGAAACACTGAAGACACCATGTAAGAATTCCATTAGAATTCAAAATAAAACCGCTTTTTCTGTTCCAGGGAGGCTAACTGTCACAACATAAGAGTGACAAAAGCCTAAATGAAGAAACATTTCCTGTAGCAAGACATAGATTTCCCATTCTGTGTTAATCCATAGATGTATAGGCATAGAAAGATATCAATAGGAAACAAGAGTAATTTGAAGGGAATCTTTTTAGAAGGCAAGCATTCTAAGCATTTGCTGTATGTTATGTACTCAAGAAATTGTAAAAGTTGTACAACTGAATGATAATAAATTAATATTTATATTGTGGCCACCATGCCAGGTGGTGAGTGGATGAAAGACCAAACCAAAAAGCGGAGTTCCAATAGGCCAATGGCCAATTTATTCTTCTACAAAGAAAAGAAAAGAAAACACCAAAAAACATGCACTTCTGCCTCCATGCCCCAAAACTCTCTTCAGGCATGGCAGGCTGTGCTTTTAGAATGGCCTAATGAAGGCAATGGCTCACAGCTGAGTTGATTGTTCATTAGCCTCAGGTGAGCCTGCCTGTAAGTGAGGCCGCTGCTGTTCAAGGTCCTGTAGTGCTGTGGGGGGGAACAGGAGCACTTGACAGCAGCTAAAAGGGAGGCGTAGCCCTCTCTACTCCTCCCTCCACCTCTCCCAGTGTCAAATAATAGATATATATATATATATATATATATAAATATACAGCTCTGGAAAAAATTAAGAGACCACTCCAAATTGTAATTAAATCAGCATTTCTACATGTATGGCAGCCATTCCATTCCAGTGTCTGTTGAATTCCAACACAAGCACACCTCATTCTACTTAATGAAGTACTGATTAGGTGATCACCTGAACCAAATCTTATTTAATGAGGAAAAGTATAAAAACCACTGCTGTGGTCATCAATATCCTCTTGCAATAGGACCAGCTGGATGGCAAAAAAACAATGCTAGTAGTACCAGTGGCTCTGTATTGCCTTTAAAAGTTAGGATGATTCTAAGGGCCTGTGACTGAGAGGGGCCCTAAAAAATTATTTGAACATTAAGTAAAAAAAATGCAACATTATATCATCATTAATAGAATGTTTTATTTACCATGTACTAATAAAACGAATGATTTATTTTTGTTTTTGGCAAAAAGTTGGCTGGCAGAGAACTATATACAGTGCATCCGGAAAGTATTCACAGCGCTTCACTTTTTCCACATTTTGTTCTGTTACAGCCTTATTCCAAAATTGATTAAATATTTGCAAATGTATTAAAAATAAAAAACGAAAATATCACATGTACATAAGTATTCACGCCGTTTGCTATGACACTCAAAATTGAGCTCAGGTGCATCCTGTTTCCACTGATCATCCTTGAGATGTTTCTAGAACTTCATTGGAGTCCACCTGTGGTAAATTCAATTGATTGGACATGATTTGGAAAGGCACACACCTGTCTATGTAAGGTCCCACAGTTGACAGTGCATGTCAGAGTAAAAACCAAGCCATGAAGTCCTAGGAACTCTCCATAGACCTCTGAGATAGAATTGTGTTGAGGCATAGATCTGGGGAAGGGTATAAAAACATTGCTAAAGCATTGAAAGCACCCAGGAGAACAGTGGGCTCCATCATTGTGAAATGGAATAAGTTTGGAACCACCACAACTCTTCTTAGAGCTGGCCGTCTGGCCAAACTAAGTAACCAGGCAAGAAGGGACATGGTCAGGGAGGTGACCAAGAACCCAATGGCCACTCTAAGAGAGCTTCAGAGTTCCTCTGCAGCGATGGGAGAACCTGGTAGAAGGACAAACATCTCTGCAGCACTCCAGCCACAGACCGGAAGATGGATGGTCACAAGCCATCAAACAAAGCTGAGCTGCTTGAATTTTTGCGCCAGGAGTGGCATAAAGTCACCCAACAGCAATGTGAAAGACTTGTGGAGAGCATGCCAAGACGGAAGAAAGCTGTGATTGCAAATCAGGGTTATTCCACCAAATATTGATTTTTGGGCCCGTATTCACAAAGCATTTTATCTTACCACTAGGAGTATTTCTAAATCGCACTAAAACCTTTTAGTTAGGAGTCCCACCTTAAAACCTATTCACAAAGCTGCAAAGACAAACTCATACTAAGGAATTCCTAGAATCTTCAAGCTAAGAGTGAGGGCGGGGTTGACGTCGTTGCTAAGGATGACATTGTTTCTCATGAACGAGCTTACTCAGAATGCCCACAGCGATTGGCTAATATAGGGGATGGGTCTCTGCCCGCGATTTCAACCTAGAGAAATACAGTTTTTCTGTAGTATTTCAATTCCCCAAATCTCGATGCAGAGTTACAGCGAAGAGATAGACAACCATGTATGTTTTGGTTTGCTTTGTTTTTCATACTAAATGCCTTTCTGGGAGGCAGGTTTTTAGAAATGCAACCGAATTAAATACAATTTAAACATTAGCGATCTTTTATTTTTTTATTACATTAATTCAGGCATAAGACCACCCTAGTTAAATCGCCTAAGGCGTACTGAATCTAAAAATGTATTTTGTGAAATTTTCGAATAAAGATTTAGTGAAATAACTTAAATTGAAAAACTGAAATTATCATTCATTCAATTCCTTGAGAATAGTTACTGGTAATTTTTGGTGGAAACGCGCCTTTGGTCCCGTTATTTTATTTTTTTGCTGATCCGAAAAATGATCCGATGCACATGATATTATATTCTAATAAAGATTCTAAAATACAAATGTAGGCTACGTGTCACTTATTTAACATGAAACCAAGAATACTGACTAGTCAATTAGTTACATGTCTGCATCTCGTAAACAATCAGCAGGTATCTATATATAATATATATAATATTATATATATAATACCCTCGGGATTGAGGCGGTACCTTTTTATGAGCTCTGTATCATTCAATATCTCCAGTGTTGACGCGTTTGTGACAACGATTGCCGGCCGCAGCAGATTTTCGGATCGCCGTGAGTAGGTCTTTAGCGACTTAGAAGTCCTCTTGGCTGCTTTTAACTTCTCCTGGACTTAGGAGCTGTTTTTAGCTCTCAAACCCTTTGTGAAATACTCTTATCCCAAAAATGTAGGACTCCTAAATTTATGAGTGACACGCCCATTATTTTTCGGACTTGCTCCTAAATTGCGGAGTTAGGACCAACTTTTACCCTTAAAATGCTTTGTGAATACGGGCCCTGAACTCTTCTTAAGTTAAAACATTAGTATTTTGTTGTTTAAAAATGAATATGAACTTTTCTTTGCATTATTTTTGTTATTTTAACCAGATGTCATTTTCTGCAAATAAATGCTCTAAATGATAATATTTTATTTGGGAGAAATGTTGTCAGTAGTTTATAGAATGAGTAAAAATGAACATTTTTGTTTTAAACACATACCTATAAATAGTAAAACCAGAGAAACTGATCATTTTGCAGTGGCCTCTTAATTTTTTCGAGAGCTGTATATATATATATATATATACATATACAGTATATATGTATATATACATATACAGTATAAATGTATATATATACAGTATATACAGTGCAGTATTTAGGTAATGGTTGCACAGCATTGGCATTAAAGATCTGAAAATCATAATTCTCCTCCTTATGCCATTTCAGTACCAATGTAAATTATTGAGGACAAATTTCACACAAATCTGTTTGCTAGTTTTTATTTTAAAAGACAAGGGAAAATTGTTAGCATTACATACAGTGAACACCATAATTCATTGGACAGTGACAATTTTTTTTTTTACATTTTGGTTCTGTACTCTAGCACTTTGAGATTGAAAGGATACAATGACAATGAGGTTGAAGTGCAGACTGTCAGCTTTAATTTAGGTATTTTCATCCATATCGGATGAACCGTTTAGAAATTATAGAACCTTTTGCACATAGCCCCCATTTTCAGGCACCATAATTCATTGGACAGTTTAACATAATGTAGAATAAAGTAATCATATTTAATATTTGGTCACATATCCTTTGCTTGAAGTCTGTGACGCATAGACATCACCAGACGCTGGGTATCTTCCCTGGTGATGCTCTGCCAGGCCTATACTGCAGCCATCTTCAGTTCCTATTTGTTTCGGGGACTTTTTGCCTTCAGTCTCCTCTTCAGCATGTAAAATGCACATTCAATTGGATTCAGATCCAGTGATTGACTCAGCCAGTGAAGGATTTTCCACTTTTTGGCCGTCAAAACCCCCTTTGTTGCTCTAGCAGTATGTTTCGGGTCATTGTCTTGTTGCATGATGAAGTGCCGTCCAATGAGTTTGGGGGCATTTGGTTTTATCTGAGCAGATAAAATATTTCTGTAGACTTCAGAATTCATTGTTCTACTTCTGTCTGCGGTCACATCATCGATGAAGACAAGTGAGCCCGTTCCACTGGCAGCCATACAGGCCCAAGCCATAACACCCTCTCCACCATGTTTCACAGATGAGGTGGTATGCTTTGGATCATGGCATTTCCTTTTTTTCTCCACACTTTCCTCTTTCCATCACTCTGGTACATGATAATCTTTGTCTCATCTGTCCACAAGACTTTGTTCCAGAACTCTTGGGGCTCTTTTAGGTGCTTTTTAGCAAATAGCCACCCCTGTGGCTCTCTCCGCTGCCTACACCTTCTCCCACACTCCACGACCCACAAGTAGAGGTGGAGGGACAGGTATACTGATCTCCCCCTTGTGGAGATTTGGTATTGTTCCTCTTCCTCACTTCTCACCCTCCTCCTTTGAATTTCATGCTGTCACTGTCACTGTTCCATGTAAACTGCACATCATTGTTCTTTACCGCCCTCCAGGTCCACTGGGGAGTTTCCTAGATGAGATGGATGCCCTACTCAGCGCTTTCCCTGAGGATGGCACCCCGTCTTACTCCTCGGTGACTTCAACCTGCCGCTGGAGACCTCTCAGGCCTCTGCATTCCTCCCCCTGCTTCAGTCCTTCGACTTCACCCTAGCTGAATCCCCATCCACCCACAAGGCCGGTAACCAACTGGACCTGATCTTCACTAGGAACTGCGCATTACCCAACATTACGGTATCTCCCCTACATGTGTCTGACCATTGCTTTCTGTCTTTCTCTCTCCCCCTCCCCTCTGTGCCTAAACCATCCTCACCCACCTGCTCCCACTGTCCTTGTCCGTCGCAACCTCCGCTCTCTCTCCCCCGCTGCCCTGTCGGCTACTGTTCTATCTTCCCTTCCCCCTACTGATGCCTTCTCTCAGCTACCTGCTGAGGAAGCATCGTCCACCCTACTTTCCTCTCTCTCCTCCTCCTTTGACTCACACTGTCCTCTATCCACTAAACCTGCACGCCCTGGCTAACCGACTTCATTCAGGCTTACAGACTGAAACTGCGAGCGGCAGAAAGGAAATGGAGAAAATCCAAATCCCCTGTAGCTCTGACTGATTTCCACACACTCCTGGCTTCCTTCTCCTCTAACCTCTCCTCTGCTAAGTCTGCATTTTTCCTTTCCAAAATTCAATCTTCAGTTTCTAACCCTCGTAAACTCTACTCTACGTTTTCCTCTCTCCTCGCCCCTCCTCCTCCCCCACCCCCTCCTCTCTAACTGCGGATTACTTCGCATCCTTCTTTCACGAGAAGGTTGATGTCATTCGCAACTCCTTCCCCCCAACCTCTCCCTCACCCATCTTGCTACCTAAACCTCACCCCTCTGTCCTCCTTCTCGCCCCTCCCTGACTCAGACGTCCTTCAACTTGTCCTCTCCCACCGTCCCACCACCTGCCCACTCTTGATCCCATTCCTTCCCCCCTCTTCCAGTCCATTGCTATGGACATTCTCCCCTTTGTCTCCAATGTCATTAACTCCTCTTTCCTCTGGCTCTGTCCCCTCCTCTCTCAAATGTGCTCATGTTGTCCCCCTCCTCAAAAAACCCTCTCTGAATCCTGCTGTTATTTCAAACTACCGACCTGTCTCTCTCCTCCTATTCCTTTCCAAAACATTAGAGCGGGCTGTCGATAACCAACTGTCTGCTCATCTCTTACAAAACGACCTGCTTGATCCCAACCAATCTGGGTTCAGAGCAGGCCACTCCACAGAGATTGCTCTCCTTGCTGTCACTGAGGCTCTTCATGGGGCTAAGTCCCAATCTCTTAGCTCCGCCCTCCTCCTCCTCTACCTATCGGCGGCATTCGACACCGTGGACCACCGGATCCTGCTCTCATCTCTCGTCGAGATGGGAATCTCTGGATCTGCGTTGACATGGTTCGAGTCCTACCTGGCTGACCGGTCCTACCAGGTGGCCTGGAGAGGATCCCTCTCCTCTCCCCACACCCTCTCTACCGGAGTCCCACAGGGCTCGGTGCTAGGCCCCATCCTATTTTCTATACACCAAGTCACATAGCTCTGTTATTTCTGCTCATGGTTTTTCCTATCACTGTAATGCCGATGACACTCAACTGTTTCTCTCCTTCTCTCCATCCGATACCCAGGTCCCGGCACGGATCTCTGCATGCCTGGCTGACATCTCCGCATGGATGTCCACCCACCACCTGAAGCTGAACCTGGGGAAGACAGAGCTGCTCTTCCTCCCAGCGAAGGGCTCCCCGATGATTGATGCGTCAATCACCGTGGAAGGCTCCATAGTGTCTCCGTCCCAGTCTGCCAGGAGTTTTGGGGTAACCCTGGACAACCAGCTGTGCTTCTCGAGCCATATTGCAGCGATCACTCGGACCTGCCGTTTCTCCCTCCACAACATCCAGAGGATCCGACCGTTCCTCACCCAAGAGGCCACTCAACTTCTGGTCCAGGCCCTGGTGATCTCACGTCTGGACTACTGCAATTCCTTGCTGGCAGACCTTCCGGCCTGCACCATCAAGTCACTGCAACTAGTCCAGAACGCTGCCGCTCGTCTGGTGTTCAACCAGCCAAAGTTCAACCACGTCACCCCTCTACTCTCCTCTCTGCACTGGCTCCCCATCGCAGCATGCATCAGATTCAAGTCACTAGTGCTTGCTTTTCAAGCGGCCAGAGGTACTGCTCCCCCATACCTCCAGTCACTCATCACTCCCTACACTCCTCCCCTTCCCTCCGGGCGCCTGGTAAACTGCTGTCCCTTCCCTCCGGGTGCTGGGTCTCGCGGTCTCTTCTCTGTCCTGATCCCTCGCTGGTGGAACGACCTTCCGCAATCGGTCAAGACTGCCGAATCACTTGCGATCTTCCGCAAGAGACTCAAAACCCACCTTTTCAGACTCCACTACCACTGAATTGTACTGATGATTAATCTAGTCAATTGTCATCACCACTGCCTACTTGTTCAATACTTCTTGTATGTATCCCTGCTTACTACTCATTTGAAAAATAAATAAATAATAATTACTAACCTTTTCCTTCCCAGTGTTACAGGTATGGTATGCAGCTGCCTACGACGATGTCGATCACTGTATTACTGCACTGATCTCTTGCGCGAACTATGATTGTTCCTACCATGTATTAATGCACATCTTGTAAGTCACTCTGAATAAGAGTGTCTGCTAAATGCTTAAAATGTCAAATGTAATTTTACATTTTTTTTCCTGCCTTAGCCATTATAACAGCAAGTAGTCGCCTTCTGTAGTGTCGTACAAGGTTATGGAACTTCTTGGGGGATCCACCATTCCTCCATGCAGAATTGTTCTAGTTCCTTCAGATTCTTAGGTTGACAGTTGTGGACAGATTTTTGAGTTCAAACCACAAATGTTCAATTGTATTCAGCTCTGGAGACTGAGATGACCACGCCAGGATATTGATTTTGTGCTCTGTCTACCATTTCTTAGTTACTTTGGACGTATGTTTGGGATCGTTGTCTTTTTTTAACCAAGGTTTATTTTTTAGTTTTTTCCATTATATTTACAGAAACTTGCATACATTATTACAAGGTTTTCAGAACAGTTTCCCCAATCCCCCCCAGCAGACCTGCAGATATCTAAAAAAAAGTGGGATTATGGCAAGCTGAATTTTTCAGTCGGCTGAGTGAAGGAACCAAAAATGTCGTCAGTATACAGGTCCCTCAGAGAAACAAGACCCCTTTCCCTCCAGAAAGTAAAGGCTCTATCTGACAGTGAGGGGGGAAATAAGTGGTTGCTATCTATAGGGGCCAAAGTAGAAAGGGTCTTAAGGTCAAAGGTCTGTCTGAATTGCTTCCAAATTTGAACAGATTCACAAATGATAATATTGGTTGTAAATTTTGAAATGGATCCAGGTAGTGGGAGCTAGGAACAGAGAAGAGCTTTAAGGGAAACTGTAGAACTGGAGGTCTCTAAGGCCAGCCAGGAGGGTGTTTCACGGTTGTCAATTGGAGATTGCCAAAAGGACATGTTCCTTATGTTAGCTGACCAGGAATAATATTGGAAGTTAGGTAGTGCCATTCCCCCTATATCCCAAGGTTTTTGGAGGACAGTCTTACATATTCTAGGAGTTTTTTTATTCCAAATAAATGATGGTATCAATTTATCCAGAGAGGTGAAGAAGGATTTATTTTCACGGAGTTGATACAACCTGCTAGAGTAAGAGGCAAAATTGACCAGCAGTTAAGGTCTTGCTTTGTGCGGTCCAGTAGAGGGAGAAAATTACTTTTAAAGAGATCCTTGAATTTACACGTCACCGAGATACCCAAGTAAGTGAACTTATTTGAGGATACTTTAAAAGGCAAAGAGCTAAAGGAACATTGAGCTGCAGGAGAATTCATTGGAAATAATTCACTCTTGTGTAGATTGAACCTGTAGCCTGAAAGTTTCCCAAAATCTTTAAGCAAATTCCACACAATGGGGAGGCATGACAGAGGGTCCGAAACATACAAAAGCAAATCGTCTACTAAAGGGAGACTCTGTGTTCCTGATCTCGAATGACTTTTTGGATACATTGATCACTTCACAGAGCAATGGCTAGGGGTTCAATGGCAATAGCAAATAAAAGGGGTGAAAGTGGGCAGCCCTGTCCCGTGCTTCGCTGTAGATGAACTGGTGGAGAGATTGTGTTATTGTTGCGAATTGAAGCCTTGGGAGATGAGTATAGGACTTTAATCCATGAGATAAAATTATCGCCAAAGCCAATTTTGCAGTGTGTAGAAAAGGTAGTCCCACTCAATGCAGTCAAACGCCTTTTCGGCGTCGAATGACACCACCACCTCTGGGGTTTGAAACGGTGGAGAGGAGTATAATATGTTGAAAAGGCAATGAAGATTTAAAATTGTCTGTGCTTAATTAACCCAGTTTGGTCGGAGGAAATGACTAATTTTCGCTAGTATTTTATCATCCACATTGAGAAGCGAGATTAGGCGATAGGAGCCACATTCCAGGGGATCCTTATCCTTTTTTAGCAAAACTGAAATGGAAGCTTGGCATAGGGTGGGGGGTAGGGAGAGTGTG
Organism: Aldrovandia affinis; assembly: GCA_029706075.1. Classification (NCBI taxonomy): domain Eukaryota; kingdom Metazoa; phylum Chordata; class Actinopteri; order Notacanthiformes; family Halosauridae; genus Aldrovandia; species Aldrovandia affinis. The sequence continues at coordinate 1,878,634 of JAINUG010000176.1, forward strand.
GAAAAAGATTCATTAAACATATCTAAACAACTAGGAGAGGGGATAGGGGCTCCAGAAATGTCTTAAAAATTCAGTAGGGAACCCATCAGGTCCAGGAGATTTCCCACTTTGCATGGATTTAATGGCTTGTTTGCACTCATCGGATGACAATTGCCACTTTTGGCTTTCACCTCTGAATTTACAGAGGAAGTCCCGAAATTATTTAAAAAATTGTCCATTAGAGATAGGATACCAAGTGACTCAGAGCTATAAAGCTTTGAGTAGAAATGATGGAAGGTGCTGTTTATTTCGTCATAATTAGAGGTAATGGTGCCAGATGGTGTTAGAATCTCTGAAATTGCTTGGCGAGCTGTTGCCTGGCGGAGTTGGTGCGCAAAGGTTTTACTGACCTTTTCCCCATATTCGTATGAAATGTGACACGATTTTAGGAAAAGCCTCTCGGCTTGATTTGTTGTCAGAATTTGGAATTCAGTCTGCAATGAAATACCTTTTTTACATAGGCCGAGAGATGGAGAATTTGCATAGGTTCTGTCCAGATCCAGGATGAGGTTTATTAAGGTATTGATCCGGTTCAATTTGCATTTCCTATCCTGCGAAGTACAAGCAATGATCTGGCCCCTGAGATATACCTTTAGAGCCTCCCATATGGTGGAGGGGGACATCCCAGGGGTCCAATTCATTTCTAGGAAAAAAGTTATTTACATTTACATTACATTACATTACCAAGGACCTGGACATCATCCCCTCCGTCTGCAACTGGATCCTTGACTTCCTGACCAACAGACCCCAGTCTGTTAGGATAGGCAACCTCTCCTCCTCCACCCTAACCCTGAACACCGGCGTTCCACAAGGCTGCGTGCTGAGCCCCCTTCTCTACTCCCTCTTCACCTACGACTGCACTCCTATGCATGATACTAACACCATCATCAAGTTTGCAGACGACACAACGGTGGTGGGCCTCATCAAAAACAACGATGAGACGGCCTACAGGGAGGAGATCCAGCACCTGGCGGCGTGGTGCGCCGACAACAACCTGGCACTGAACACCAAGAAGACCAAGGAGCTCATCGTGGACTTCAGGAAGACTAGGGCTGTCGCTCACGCCCCGTCCACATCAATGGGGCGGAGGTTGAACGTGTCTCCAGCTTCAAATTCCTGGGTGTCCACATCTCCGAGGACCTCTCCTGGACCTTCAACACCTCATCACTGGTCAAGAAGGCTCACCAGCGTCTCTTCTTTCTGAGGAGACTGAGGAAAGCCCACCTATCTCCTCAGATCCTGGTGAACTTCTACCGGTGTGCCATTGAAAGCATCCTCACCAACTCCATCATGGCCTGGTATGGCAACTGCACTGCCTCTGACCGGAAGACACTGCAGAGGGTGGTGAAAACTGCCCAACGCATCACTGGCTCATCTCTCCCTGCCATCAAGTCCATCCACGACAGACGGTGCCTGAGGAAGGCTCAGAGCATCATCAGAGACTCCTCTCACCCTAACCACGGACTGTTTGCCCTCCTCCCCTCTGGGAGGCGCTACAGGAATCTTCGTTCCAAGTCCAGCAGACTCAGGAACAGCTTCTTCCCCTCCGCTGTCATCTCCTGAACTCCTCATCGCCTCCTCACCCCCTCCAGTGACTGCCCCTCTCCACCTCCCCGTAGTATCCTGACCTAGACTCTGGATCACTCCGGATACTCTGTCTCTGGATACTATGGTTTACTCTTCATGTAGTAACTCTGTTCACTGACTCTGGATACCCCCCTGACTACCCGCACTAGCTCTGTCATACCTTCATTCTGCACATACCCATGTACAATATTGTAATATAGTCCTTGTATAATTCTCTATAATTTTGCTGTACTACCTATACATATATTTATATATTTATACTCACCTGTACTTATCTATACATAACTGCACTAGTCTGTATATAAATTATAGCAACCTAACTACCTTTATAGTATTTATTCAATACTGTGCCTGTTAGCATTATAACTTCTGCTATAGTACTGTATTGTAGCACTTACTGTCATGTTTGCACTCTGGTTAGATACTAAACTTCTTTTCGCTGTACTGTACCTGTACTGTACAATGACAATAAATTTGAATCTAATCTAATCTAATCTAATCTAATTACATTTTAAGAATTTAGCAGACGCTCTTATCCAGAGCGACTTACAAGATGTGCATAAATACATGGTAGGAACAATCATAGTTCGCGCAAGAGATCAGTGCAGTAATACAGCATTAGACATCATTGCAGGCAGCTGCATACCATACCTGTAACACTGGGAAGGAAAAGGTTAGTACATTATTTTTTATTTGTTTAATGGAGTAAGCAGGGGTATATAGTGTTAAGCAAGTAGGCAGTGGTGATGACAATTAGCTAGATGTACAGAATTCAGTGGTAGTGGAGTATAAAAAGGTGGGTTTTGAGTGATTCCGCGGTCCTGACCGATTGCGGAAGGTCGTTCCACCAGCGAGGGGTCAGGACAGAGAAGAGACGAGACTGAGAGGAGTGGCTGCCAGGCGCCCGGAGGGATGGGGCAGTCAGTTTGCCAGAGGAGGTGGAGCGGAAGGGTCTGGCTGGGGTGTAGGGTGTGATAAGTGGCTGGAGGTATGGGGGAGCAGTACCTATAGCCACTTGAAAAGCAAGAACCAGTGATTTGAATCTGATGCGTGCTGCGATGGGGAGCCAGTGCAGAGAGGAAAGTAGAGGGGTGACGTGGGTGAACTTCGGCTGGTTGAACACCAGACGAGCGGCAGCATTCTGGACCAGTTGCAGTGGCTTGATGGCACAGGCTGGTAGGTCTGCCAGCAAGGAATTGCAGTAGTCCAGATGTGAGATCACCAGGGCCTGGACCAGGAGTTGTGTGGCCTCTTGGGTGAGGAACGGTCGGATCCTCCAGATGTTGTGGAGGGAGAATCGGCAGGTCCGAGTGATCGCTGCAATGTGGCCTGAGAAGCACAGCTGGTTGTCCAGGGTCACTCCAAGACGCCTGGCAGACTGGGACAGAGACACTATGGAGCCTTCCACAATGCATCAATCATCGGAGAGCCCTTCGCTGGGAGGAAGAGCAGCTCTGTCTTCCCCAGGTTCAGCTTCAGGTGGTGGGTGGACATCCATGCGGAGATGTCAGCCAGGCATGCAGAGATCTGTGCCGGGACCTGGGTCTCAGATGGAGAGAAGTAGAGAAAGAATTGAGTGTCATCGGCATAACAGTGATAGGAAAAACCGTGAGCAGAGATAACAGAACCAAGTGCATTAGTGTACAGGGAGAATAGGATGGGGCCTAGCACCGAGCCCTGTGGGACTCCGGTAGAGAGGGTGTTGGGAGAGGAGAGGGATCCTCTCCAGGCCACCTGGTAGGACCGTTCAGCCAGGTAGGACTTGAATCCTGTCAATGCAGATCCAGAGATTCCCATCTCGACAAGAGGATCTGGCGGTCCACGGTGTCGAATGCAGCTGACAGGTTGAGGAGGAGAAGGACGGAGCTAAGGAATTGGGACTTAGCCACGTGACTGCAAGAGAGCAGTCTCTGTGGAGTGGCCTGCCTTGAACCCAGATTGGTTAGGATCAAGCAGGTCATTCTGTAGGAGATGAGCAGACAGTTGGTTATAGACAGCCCGCTCTAGTGTTTTGGAGAGGAATGGGAGGAGAGAGACAGGTCGGTAGTTAGAAAGGACAGCAGGATTCAGAGGGGGTTTTTTGAGGAGGGAGACAACATGCTTGCTTTTGAGGGGAGAGGGGACAGAGCCAGAGGAAAGAGAGGGGTTAATAACATTGGAGACAAAGGGGAGGATGTCCATAGCAATGGACTGGAAGAGGGGGGAAGGAATGGGATCGAGAAGGCAGGTGGTAGGACGGTGGGAGTGAACAAGTTGAAGGGAAGGGCGAGAAGGAGGACAGAGGGGTGAGAGGCTTAGGTAGCGAGATGGGTGAGGGGGAATTAGGTGAGGGAGAGGATGGGGGGAAGGAGTTATGAATGTCATCAACCTTCTCGTGAAAGAAGGATGCAAAGTCATCCGCGGTTAGACAATAAACACTTAACAATACAAAATAGCACAGTAGAATGAATTACTGGGATATCACATTGTACTAAACGCAGTTTAGCAATAAGAAGGGAAAAAAAAAGAAAAAAAAGTATAAAAATAAATTAGAAGCACTTTTCAAGACCCAAGATAACAAAAGAGCGAGTGTTATGTGAGGACAATATTCAAACAAAATATGTACGCAGTACCCTCAGATTAAGCTAAAACTTCAGCCTTGGGTTACACAGCAAGTCGTGAAGGCATGCTAGTAACATAAAATAAAATCTCTGGGATCCTATACCTATACTTATTGACTTGCTACATTGCCTATGACAATGTAGCAAGATTATAATAAGAGACACACTAATACAAGTACATAAAAACATATCTACACTACCGTTCAAAAGTTTGGGGTCACCTGCTGGAAACTATTTTTATTTTATAATTGACAATGCTTTACACCGTATACATTTCTGTAAATACTTTAAAATGACAAAAAACACATGTAACAATGAACAAAATGAACATCAAAGAAGTGTTCAAGAAAATTATATTGAAAATTGAATCTTGGATTCCTCAAAATAGTCACCCTTTGGCGTGAGAATAGCCTCACAAACAGTGGCCATTCGGTTAATACGTTTTAGCAGGAAATCACCTGACATGTTTTCCCAGCTATCCTGCAGCAATTCCCAGAGAAACTTGTGGGTTGCTTTGCTTTGACTCTTCCTTTCCAGTTTGTCCCATACAAGTTCTATGGGATTGAGGTCTGGACACTGGGCAGGCCAGGTCTTTAGTTTGAGTTGTTGTTCACATTCCTCCTTCACCAGATAGTTCTTGCACAACTTCAAGGTGTGTTTCGGGTCGTTATCTTGCTGAAGAATGAAGGAGTGCCCGATTAGCCATAGTCCAGATGGAAGGTGACCCCAAACTTTTGAACGGTAGTGTATATATTTATGTAATATGTTGTTGTTGTGGACATCACAACAACAGCAAACTTTTTAGGTAACTTTGCAAGAAAGTTGTGAGTGCATTCGTGATAGAGCATGGCGAAGTATCCAGTGCAGTCTGGGGAAAGCAGTATTTTCTACCCATTGTAGTGCAATGGATCAGCCTGTCTGGCCCGGTGCAGAATTTATTCTCGAATGTGAAAAACAATGCACCCTGACAATAAAAGGACAAGGATTCCCGCCCAATTTTTGACGGGGGTTCAGCGATCTATGTGCCCTGTCTAATAGTGGTTTGTCGTCAAGTTTAAGGAGATCTTTCAGCAGGGTAGCTATGAGTTGTCTAGGCCGCGGCCCTTCCAGACTCTCCTCGACCCTGATTATTCTCAAGTTGTTTCTGTGCGATCTTCCCTCAAGATCCTCGCATTTATCACGTAGGGTGGTTACCTCTGCAGAGAGTTTCTGGAGTTTGGTCTTAATGGACACTGTAGTATCTGACCAATGTGACATTCCCTGTTCTAATTTGCCCACATGGCTAGCTAAGGACTCAGCTCCGGACTGAATAGCTGATATCTACCCTGATATCTCAGAGCGTAGTTTGCTCAGCACCACTGCTAATTCGCCCTTTATGGATGCGGTTAGAGCGTCCATTTTAGCATTAACCGATGCACAAAGGTCGGGTTTAATAGAAGCTATTTCAGACCGAATTGAAGCCAAGGCATGTAAAATAGCATCAGACGAGGAGGCAGACTGGATGGGTTTGTTAATGTCCATTGTTTGAGCCTGGCTGTCTTCAGACGGAGCTAGCGTTTCTCTTCTGCCACAAGGGTTAGGCATAGTGACGCCTGAACCAAAGGATTATTCAGTGAAAGTAAAATAAATGATCTAAAAGTCAACAGGAACGGAAAGAAAGTACAAAAACTTCGTAAAAGGATTAATTAAATATTTGCAGGGAGCTCTGATTGAGTCTTACCCACTCATTGCTCACTAGCCTTACCTGGGATAGTTGTCTTGTTGGAAGGTCCATCCATGGCCAAGGTGTAGCTGGATAGCAGAAGGAACAAGGTTTTTGGACAAAATGTTTTAGTACATGCTGGATTTCATGGTGTCATATATTTTAATAAGGGCCCCATAGCCTGTGGATGCAAAACAACCCCAAAGCATTAAAGATCCACCACCATGTTTCACTGTAGATATGAGGTGCTTTTCAACATTCTTTGGATGCCAAACATAATGCTGATGTGCATGCTGAAAAGGCAATATTTCTGTTTCATCTGACCACAAGACATGGTTCCAATTGTAGTTCAGATGTAGTTTGCCAAATTCAATATGCCTTTTCAGTGAATTGTCTTCAAAAGAGGCTTCCTTCTTGCAAATCTGCCATAAAGGGCATTGTCATGTAGGCATCATCGAATGCTTTAGACACCTTGTAACCCTAAGTGTTAGGGGGGAACGATGGCGAGAGGGGGAACCCAATCACAGAGATGGAATGAGGAGGGCATTTGAAAATAGGGAGAGGATCCATCTTCATCCTCCCCTCAGAGACGATGAACCCCAGAAAGGAAATCACTGGCATGTGAAATTCACTCTTCTCCAACTTGACGAAAAGGTAGTTCTTGAGAAGACGCTGGAGAACCTCTCTGACTTGTCGCACATGCTCAACGGGGCTTTTAGAGAAAATTAGGATATCGTCAAGGTAGACAAATGCAAATGTATTAATAACATCCCAGAGGACATCATTTAAGAACGCCTGGAAGACAGCCAAAGGGCATGACCAGGTATCCGTAGTGACCTGTGGGAGTGTTAAAAGCCGTCTTCCATTCATCCCCCTCCCTAATGCGGACCAAGTTGTAGGCTTCGGTGGTCCAGTTTGGTGAACACTGTGGCGCGTTGAAGGAGTTCAAAAGCCGAGAACATGAGCGGGAGAAGGTAGGGATTCTTGATAGTAACCTGATTGAGAACCCAGTAATCGATGCAGGGGCAGAGCCCCCCATCCTTCTTGCCCACAAAAAAGAAACCAGCTCCAGCTGGCGAGGTGGATGGGCATATGGCGCCAGTGAGAAGGGCCTCCTGGATGTAGTTTTCCATGGATTTGGTTTCTGGAGCAGAGAGGGAGAAAAGACGACCGTGAGGGGGATAGGTGCCGGGCAGCAGGTCGATCGCACAGTCGTAGGCCCAATGTGGGGGTAGAGAGAAAGCCTGCTCCTTACTGAAGACCTCCAACAGGTCATTGTAGGCGGGCGGTACTCGGGAGGCATCAGGGGGCACAGAGGAGTCAGCTGGCTCGAGAGTGGGTGGAGAGAGCAGACAGGTGGCATGGCAGGTGGGGCCCCACTCCAATAAGGTACCGGCATACCAATCGAAGTGTGTTGTGACATGTTACCCATAGGGTACCCAGTACAAGGGGGAACTCAGGGGAATAGATGAGGTGAAATTAGGCTATATCGTGGCGTTGGTTGATAGACAACTGCAAAGGGGTTGTGAGGCATTGGACGCTGCCGGTACCCAGGGGTCTCCCATCCAGGGCTGTGACCGTGAGGGGATGGTCCAGATCAGCTGTGGGGATGTGATGTTCACGAGCGAAATTAATGTCCATGAAATTGCTCGCACCTCCGGAGTCTACAAAGGTCATGAGTGGGGTGGGGTTGTTACCCCAGGAGAGGGTAGACTGAAGGCGAACCACCGTGGATGTGGATGGGAAAGTGCCATTATGACCCATCACAGGTCTCCCCCTCCTGGACGGGTCCGTGCTTTTCCCAGTAATTCGGAGCAGTTATCAGGGTAGTGCCCTTTGACCCTACAATACAAGCAGCAGCCCTCCCTCAGTCGCCTGTCGCGTTCAGCCCAAGTGAGTCGAGTACAGCCCAGCTGCATGGGCTCATCTGGAGGGGGATGCAAGGAGATAGGAGTGGATGCCACCGGAGTGGGTCTACGGGCATAGTCGAAGGTGTCGTGGGTGGGTAAACGGGGCTTGGCTGGGGGGTGTGGTGCCTGATAGCGTTCTCTATCGCGCACCCTTATTTTGTTGTCGACTCGGATTGCGGTGTCAATAAGAGTCTGGAGGTGGGTAATCGAGTCCCGTGCTGTCAGTTCGTCCTTCAGACGGTCACTGAGACCCTAATAAAAAGTAGCCTCCAAAGCCTCATGGTCCGACCTGCTCTCAGTGGCCAGAATACAAAAGTCCATCGCATAGTCCACGGCACTGTGTGACCCTTGCCAAAGTTGGAGAAGGCGTAGGCCTGCCTCCTGCCCACTGACCAGGTGGTCGAATACACTCCTCATCTCCCGGAAGAAGGTATGGAGGTGGGTGCACTCGGCGGACTGCCGCTCCGAGACCGCTGTAGCCCAGGCAAGAGCCTTGCCGATAAGGAGGGTAACAATGTAGGCCACTTTGGAGTGCTCGGAGGGGAAACAAGCGGGCTGCAATCCCAAGGAGAGAGTACACTGTGTGTGATGAAGCCCCGGCATTTATCCGTGTGTCCATTGTAGTGCTCCGGCGTGGGGAGGTGAGGTTTGGACACATGGGGACTGGAGATGGAGAGCAGGTGATGCCCTCCGGGGGTAGTTGGAGAGTCTTAGCCGGATGCATCCCGAGAGCTGATTGCCAGCATGAGAGCCTGGAGACTGGAGAGGACTTCCTGGAGAGTCTGGTCGTGTCTTCCCAGGGCTGTGCCCTGGCTGGCTAGTGCAGAGCATAGATGCACAAGCTATGCAGAATTACACTGCGCCATCTCGGCTGGGTCCATGCTTGGCTCAGTTTTTCTGTTAGGGGGGAACAATGGCGAGGGGGACCCAATCACAGAGATGGAACGAGGAGGGGGTTTTAAAACAGGGAGAGAACCAAAAATACACTGGACTAACTAAACTGGGAGGGACAAACCACGAGAGATAAAAACAAGTTAACAAAATAACAAACACAATTAGAGAAACCAGGAGGAGCATAAAACAAAGACAAAACATTAAACTAACTATGAAAACTTTGTGAGACAGAGAAGGGCTTGGAAATGTGAAAACGCCAGGTAAGAAAACACAGCACGTTAACTCAAAACTGAGCACAGGACAATGGGAGAGACTGGGTTATATACTGAGTGTGATAAGATAAATTAGAGACAGGTGTGAGTGGAAAATCACAGGGGAAGACTTGAAACTCTCATAATGGAATGCTGGGACAACTGGGGAAAAAGTGAAATCACAAAAATAGGAAAAAACGAAAAACAAAAAGGCAGCTATGTCGCCCTCCTGTGGCCAAGATGGGGAGGTACCGCTGGACCCCTGACAGCCAGGTTGTTTTGGAGATCTTGAACTGTGCCCCTTGGACTTCTTTTTGCCTGTCAAACCAAGTCCTCTACCTGGCAGGCTAGCCACTGTTCCAGTGGCCTTAAACTTCCTAATAATTTACACAACAGTGGAAATTGGTATCTTGAACTTTTTATTGATTTTCTTGTAGCTATCTCCTGATCTGTAGAGGTCAATAACCTTTTGTCTGATGCTTTCACAGAGTTATTTGCCTTTCACCATGATGATGGCTGAACACAGTATTTAAAATGTGTGTTCCCTCCTTTTTCTACCCTAGGAAAACAGGAAACCATTGTAGGCCACTGTATAGTTCCATAGCCTTCCAATGAACTTCAAATAAGTACATTTCTGAATGTGTTTTATATCAATTTGTTGGGGTGTGAATATCTGTGATCCAGATGTTTTTGGAAAAAAAAAATATTGTTAATAAAACAAAATTTGAATTGTTAATACAAAATTGATTAATTGATTGATATTGAAGCAGTAGGCATAATTCCTTACTGTATACCATTAGAATGTAGCCATTAGAATGGGCAAATTATTATTCATACTTTCACCATGGATGAAATTGAGTGGAGAAATGTATTTTGTGTTTAGTGTTATAAGAAATGGCCAATTATTATACAGTTGTTACCAGGCTATTCTGATTAACTGTGCCCTATTGTGGCAGGTTTGAACCATGGCTATGTCATTAGCTAACTAAGACCAGTCCGCAGTGGTGAAACAGAACTGGCCACATCCCACCAGGGGTAGTCTAGGCTTTAGTTGGTTCCTTGAGTTAATTCTGTATTAGCTCCTCCCAATGATGGCCAAGGTGCCCACAGGGTAATAGTTGTCTTCTGTGAGAGATACAGTGGGGAAAATAAGTATTTAGTCAGCCACCAATTGTGCAAGTTCTCCCACTTAAAAAGATGAGAGAGGCCTGTAATTTTCATCATAGGTATACCTCAACTATGAGAGACAAAATGAAAAAAAAATCCAGAAAATCACATTGTCTGATTTTTAAAGAATTTATTTGCAAATTATGGTGGAAAATAAGTATTTGGTCACCTACAAACAAGCAAGATTTCTGGCTCTCACAGACCTGTAACTTCTTCTTTAAGAGGCTCCTCTGTCCTCCACTCGTTACCGGTATTAATGGAACCTGTTTGAACTTGTTATCAGTATAAAAGACACCTGTCCACAGGTTCTCTGTTCTCTCTCATCTTTTTAAGTGGGAGAACTTGCACAATTGGTGGCTGACTAAATACTTATTTTCCCCACTGTATGTCTCTACTCCAATTAGTGCAAGTACAGAGAACGTCTTATATCTGGAATGTTCATACATCTGATTTATCATGTGTATAACTAACACACGCATGGTTTTGGTATTAACTTTAGTGGATCACAACTTATCCTACTATTGTGCACACATGAACAGGCTTTGAAGTTTTGTGTAAAACAGCTCCCGTAACGAATATTTGATAGAAAAACAGAAGGTTTCATTAATTTTATATTGAAGGGAAATCTCTAGAGACTCTGAGCCTGTATCACTTGTGGGAAAGAACTGCCACAGAAAAAGTGTGTGGGGGGATATCTGAGACCAAAATGGAGATAATTGTGTCCATGGTGCAAAAAGGAAATGCTGAAAAAGTAGGCAAATTCAGAGTGCCACAACACGCTGAATATGTGCATGCATTCATTTGTGTGGTGTTTGTGAGTGTGTGTGTTTCAGCCACGGACACGATACGAAATAGGGCAAAAACAGCTGCTTGGCAGAGGTACAGTTCTGGTCAACGTTATTGGCACCCTTGCATTATATACAATATATATACAATATCAGGGGCGTAGCACACAATTCTGGGCCCTATACATATGCAGTCTTGTGGGCCCCCTTCCCCTCTTGATCCATGACTCTCGTGCATCTTTAGAATTGTTTTAAATTGAATCAACAACTATACACATGAATATGTAGTGGTTATTATGGTAATCGCTAATGAACTGCTTAGCTCCTGCTCACTCTCTGCCTCGATCACATCTTCTTCCTGCTCACTCTCTGCTACAAGGACAGGCCCCTCTACAAGCATGAAGCATACAGGATTGATATTAGCCTCTTAACCTGCTTATAATATACAATGAAACAGGCTACAGGCTAGATTCTGCTTAATTTACCAGCTAGCTAGCTAACTATCATAATGTAGCTAGCTACGTTAGCTTGTCTTGTTATAGACCTGGATCAAATGAGTCTTCAAAAACAAAGTTTCAATGCATTTCACCATCACCAGTAGTATGTTTGCCCGCATTTGCGATTGCTTTCAGCCAGTAGCGAGAGTTAAACTGAAATTAGATTAATCGCAATTTTTAAAAATGAACGCGTTATCCATTTTAAATTAATCGCATACGTTAACGTGTGAAAGTTGACAGCCCTAGTTCAATCGAAACAACGTACCGATATTAGCTTAAACCACTCTTAAACAGTGTTAGCAAGTTGCTTACCTTTCTTTTGAAAGAAATGAGTGAGCAGTTGTTTTCCCTCAGTTTGCCTTTTTTCTCTTTCTTTTCTTTCTTTTGTTTTTTGATACCCCGACTTCACTTTCTTCTGGAAAGACATGATTGACTGAAACTTGCGGGCTCCAGCATCAGCACCAGTCAGCGTGATTAGCCATGTTTAGCGACGAATCTTAGTGCAGGGGGGCGGACTAAACCATTTGCGCTTTTGAGAGGGGAGGGGGCCCAGAGAGCCAACACACCCAGGGAAGACTGGGTTCTGACAGCTGGTGTCGATATAGCCGTTGTTTATGAGGTTGCTGGTCATCCTTTTGGCCACAACAGAGAAGAAGATCTTTCCCTCCATGTTCAGCAGCGCAATACTTCTGACTGGCTGATGTCCCTGGAGTTCGGTTCCTTGGGAATAAAGACCGCTACGGCTCTTTGCCACTCTGATGGAATGCGTTGTTTTTTCCAGGCAGTTCACATGAGGGTCCACAGTATCTTCAGCATGCCAGGCCAGTTCTTATAGAGCTTGTATGGTACGCCGTTCGGTCCTGGTGCTGATGCTGACCTTGCCTTTTTGACTTCGCAGAACTTGGGGATCAAGATGTTGAACTGGGAGGTTGGTGGGGCAGGACGGGGCACATGCCCTGGTGGTCCTAACGGGTTGTTCCTTGCTGGATCGCTGTACTGGCCCCTGATGTGCTGCTCCAACTTTTCCTTGGTGACTTCTAGCTTCCCACTCTTTTTGTCCTCCAGCAGCTGCCTGGTATGCTTGAAGGGATTCTTAAAGAAATTGGCTCTTTCCTTCTCTTTCCTTTTCCTGCGCTTACGAATGTGCTCTGCCCTCCATAGGCTGGCTAGCTTTCGCTTAACCTCATCTCACAACATTTTCAAGCCCTCCTTCTCCCCTTGAGTTTCCTTCCTCCAATTTTTTTCCTCCAAGATTTCCCCAAGCAAGTTGAGCTTGACTTCCACACTGCCACGCAGTGACCGCTCTAGTACTCAAGTCTGCGTCCAACTTCCTCCATACCTCTGCCTCGTTTGCCTTTGGCAACTTGACCGTATTCCTTCTCCCAGGTTCCCTCCTCTCGACTCTTTGGTTCGGTTCTGTACTTGGGGAACTGATTAGTGCGTCTCCTTAGTGTGCACCAAAGGGGTTACTCTCCACTGTTGGGCCGTGCTCCTCCACCGTCTGCCCGCCTTCAGCAACGATGTAACCATCAATAAGCTTCCTGCACCCTTCTACTGGCAGTTTCTCCCACTCTTCAATTGCCATTACCCCAGACCTCTTCAGGTCAGCCTTGAGATCTTTGGATGTCGTACAAGGTGTTTTTTCAATAGCTCGCACCAACCTCCGACGACATCTGAGATCAATTTTTGTCTTACTATCATGTCCTGGGAGATTATTAACAATTCCATGAGCAGAAAACTTTGTGATAATATTGCGAACTGTGGAAACATTAATGCCAAGGTCTCTAGAGATGACCTTATAACCTTGTGAATGCTTATGTTTGGTGATAATCGTTTATTTGACATCCTCAGACAGCTCTTTTCTCTTCACCATTGTCACATGGAATGAAAGGGGTAACAGAGATGACATCCTCAGACAGCTCTTTTCTCTTCACCATTGTCACAGGGAATGAAAGGGGGAACAGAGATGGACTGTTTCCTCACATTAAAATGGATAATTGGTTAATTTATACATGTGGGCACCTGAAACCTGTCACAGGTGAGTTGAATTACATTGTAAAAAATAACCTATTTTCTCCAATAAAATTGATTTGAATTGTTCTAAACAGTGCCAGTAATTGTGTCATGGCCACGTTCTGATTTTGAAGCCTAAAATATTTGTTTTATTATTCTTATTGTTTTTATCATGTGCTGTTCAAACAGCTGAATGTGTAAAGACTGAAAGTTGTTTCAATTTTCCAATTATTTCAGAAGATATTGTACATTTTACATTGTACATTGTATTATCTATTATAAAATGTAAAGGTGCCAATAACGTTGGCCAGAACTCTATACAGGCAGTCCCCGGGTTACGAACGAGATCCGTTCTTAAGTCTGTCTTTAAGTCGAATTTGTATGCAAGTCGGAACAGGTACATACAGTTCTTATTAATCATCACTTAGTCAAATGTTTGTCTTAGTATGGTATTTATTTTACCTTTATGTGCATATAAAACGCTTAAGAAAAACTTCCAAATACAATAAAACATCTTAAACATAACATTCAGTACATAATAATACTGTAATATTAATAATAATATTACAGTAATAATAAAAGTAACTATATACATACAGTACTGTACTGTAAAAAAAACATAATAGGCATATTATGCTGATTTTGGTCTTCTATCCAAATTATCAATAGCCTTTCCATCTCAATAATTAAACCACTGTGTTGCTTGGTAATAATCGTGGCATTCATCGGGGCATGGCCTTTCACATGCTCCATTATTCTCCCTGTCTTTTAAATTGTTCCGATCGCTGACCGGCTGTAGCCTAATGCTTTCCCAATGGCTGATGGCGTTTCACCTCTCTCCAATCTCTTTATTATTTAAACTTTACTTTCCATGGTGATTGTTTTCCTTTTCTTTGATGCATCACCAGCGCTTGCATCGGATTTATGCTTTGGAGTCATCGCTGTAAGGGTAAGAGAAAGAGAAAAACGGAACCGTAATCTGACTAAATAACGGACGGTGATCTCTGTTCCTTGAGTCAACGAACCGCTGAAACCGCGCAATGTTTTAATGAGCATCACAAAGTAGTGTGTGCCTTCGTTACTACGAACCATTGTATTTAACTAAATGTTTTTAACATAATAAGCCTTATGGAAGTCCGTTTGTAAGTATGAGTTGTCCGTAAGCCGGACGTTCATAACCCGGGGACTGCCTGTAAACATTTATAAATCTCAATTCTAATTCCATTTTGATATTAGCCTACATCTTTATAATATGGTATTAAAATATGAATTCAATATAATAAATAAAGTTGCCACTTCATTAGGTACACCTGTACACCTGCCCATTAATGCAATTATCGAATCAGCCAATCATGTGGCAGCAACTCAATGCATAAAATCATGCAGACATGGTCAAGACTTTCAGTTGTTGTTCAGACCAAAAATCTGAATGGGGAAGAAATGTGATCTAAGTGACTTTGACCGTGGAATGATTGTTGGTGCCAGACGGGGTGGTGTGAGTATCTCAGAAACTACTGATCTCATGGGATTTTCCACACACAACAGTCTCTAGAGTTTACAGAGAATGGTGCAAAAAACAAAACACATCCAGTGAGCTGCAGTTCTGTGGGCGAAAACGCCTTGTTAATGAGAGAGATCAGAGGATAATGGCCAGACTGTTTCAAGCTACCGGCAAGGCAACAGCAACTCAAATAACCACGTGTTATAACAGTGGTATGCAGAAGAGCATTTATGAATGCACAACATGCCGAACCTTGAAGTGGATGGGCTACAGCAGCAGAAGACTACACCAGGTTCCACTCCTGTTGTGACGATCGGGATAAGGACCCAGACGCAGATCAGGACTTAGGCAAAAGAGTCGTTTATTGGGAAGCAGGGGTCAAAACCAGGAGTCAGATATAGCGAAGGTACAGAATCACAAAGCAGAGAGTAGTCACAAAAAGGCAGTCCAAAAAGTCAAAACAGGTAGGCAGATAGGCAAACAAACAGAATCGATAGGTAGGCTCGGAGTAGTTAACAGAAGGGGTGTCTCGGGAAATACGATAAACTCTGGCTTTAGAAGAATAGACTCAGGGAATAAAGATCAACGTTCTGACGGGGAAGGAACATAAACGCGGAACAGATATACAAAACGGAAAGGGTAAAACAATAGGAATCAGGTGTGACTGGGAGGAGAGAGAGGTAGGAACACAGGTGTAAACATTGGGAATTGTTAATCCAATAACGAGGGACAACGCAAGACACGGACTGGGAAACATACAAACATATAGACAATAAACGACCTGGGAGATCAGGCAGACACGTGCATAGCTAGAAGGGGAGGAACGCAAAGAGAGAAGCTGCGTGCGAATGAAAGGGAAAGTGAAAAGCTAACAGGGATACAATAATGAGAGAGAATGACGGTGATAGTCAGAAGCGTGAGATAATTAGTGATTAGTAGTGTTAGTAACTAAATCTAAATCCCTAATGTTAGTAGATTAGTTGGTTAGTACTATATACATCTAACTAATATATAGAAAGTGCAATCTAGAAAGTAAGAAGGAAGAAAACGAGATAATAAGCGAAGACGGAGAAAACCCGAAATGTAGAACTTCCCGAAGTGCATGACAAGACAAGGAGTGGATCTCGAAATAAACGGACAAAGACAGACAGGGACCAGAACGTGACAGAACGATGAAAAAGCAATACTGAATAAAGAATAATGAATAATGATAGATGAAAAATAAACAAAGTACAAAAACCAACAGAACAGACACTCAGAGCATAACACCTGTCAGCTAAGAACAGGAAACATTGCCTGGTCTGACAAATCTCGATTTATGCTGCGACATGCAGATGGTAGGGTCAGAATTTGGCGTAAACAACATGAATCCATGCATTTATCCTGCCTTGTGCCAACAGTTCAGGCTGGTGGTGTTGGTGTAATGGTGTGGGGAATGTTTTCTTGGCACACATTAGGCCCCTCAATACCAATTGAGTCTTGGTCCTGACCATGTGCATCCCTTTATGGCCACAGTCTGCCCAACTTCCATGTAGGATAATGCACAATGTCACAAAGCACACGTCATCTCAAGCTGGTTCCACAAACATGACAATGAGTTCAGTGTACTCCAATGACCTCCACAGTCACCAGATCTTAGTCCAATAGAGCACCTTTGGGATGTGGTGGAACGTGAGATTCGCAACATGAACGTGCAGCCGAAAAATCTACAGCAACTGCGTGATGCTATCATATCAACAGGACCAGAATCTCTGAGAAATGTTTCCAGCACCTTGTTGAATCCATGCCACAAAGAATTCAGACTGTTCTGGGGGCAAAAGGGGGTGCTACCCAGTACTAAAGGTGTGCCTAATAAAGTGGCCACTGAGTGTATATGCTGTAGCAGAATCAGGGGTGTTGGGTTTCAATGCCACCAAAGATCAATAACAAAAATCAGCATACACCGGTAAATAAGGAAACAGGCAGAGTTTATTGGGGAAATGCACACAGGAGGGAGTAAATAGGGGCGCAAACACATACTGTCCATAATCCTTTCTCTTTGTCCTTGTCTGTAATCCAAAGTCGCAAATCCAAGCTCGGTCCTCAAACAAACAATGCAAACCACAAACAGGATTTTCAGGTAATCCAAGTCAGTTTCATGTATTCGGTAAATATAATGCTCTCACGCTCTCTCACTCACCGACGTGTCTCCCTCTCGGTACTTTGCGCCTGACTGGAGTAAAGGCGTCTATTTTATTTCTGGTATCATCGCTATACAACGCGAGTCAGGTGTACCCCGTCCGCCCCAGATTTACCATTAACGTGCGGGGGTTGAGCCAGCGTGCCTCTATGTATGCCACACTTCCACTACCCTCAAAATGCCTCCGGGCGGCTGTCACACATCACCCCCCTCAGGGTGTTTTTCTTAGAGAGGGCATCAGCATTCACGTGGGCAGCACCTGAACTGTGGATCACAGAGAAAGCAAAAGGTTGTAAGGAAAGAAACCATCTTGTGACCCTTACGTTACTCTCTTTGTTACGTGCCATCCAAATCAGGGTCCATGTCAAGGGTGAAGTGCCACCCTACCAAGTAATACTTCAGTGTCTAGAGCACCCATTTGATTGCCAGGCACTCCTTTTCCACTGTGGAATATCGCTGCTCTCGCAGCGATCTACTGATGTACTTTACTGGGTGTTCCTCACCTTTCTGTAGCTGTGACAGAATGGCCCCCAACCCCATTTTCAATGCATCCATCTGCACCAGTAATGGTTTCTCGAAATCAGGTGTCACCAGGACCGGTCCTGAACAGAGTGCACTCTTGAGGTCCTGAAATGCCCAAGGTGTGAACCTGCTTCTTGGTGAGGGGTCGGGGCCAGTTCCGGATCGCTTCCACCTTTTTTTCGTCCGACGCTGGCCACGGAGACCGGGGTTTGATTTCCCATCGCGCCAGAGTCGGCTCTGGCTGGGAGTTCCACCGGGGCGGCAATTGGCTGTCCGGGGGAGGGAAGCCGACACAGTTAGCTGCGCACAGGAGTGGTTCTGGGGTGCTGGAATTACAGTAGACAGCATGACGAGTGCTGTCTCGGAGGAGGCAGTGCTTTGCCATTGAACTACGAGGGAGGGGATTGAACTAAGCACAGCAGGAGTAATTGGCTACCAAATTGGGAGAAAAATGGGGTAAAATCTGAAAAAATGTTTTATCTAAAAAATTTAAAAATCATTTGTAATGCCCTTAGTGGCCATCGTGTGCAGGGGAACAGCTTTCAGATATCTGGTGGCATAATCAAGAGTAAACAGTATGTACTGATACCCCTTGCTACGTTTGGGTAGGGGCCCAACAAGGCCCATGGCTATGCTGCTGAAACGAGTAGAGATTATTGGTTATGAAAAACAGGATTTGGTGCCACCTGCTGGCACTCCGGACAACTCCAACAGAAATCTTCACTCACACACACTTCATGGTTCCAGCAGGACGTCAGCAGGCCACATGGTTTCCCGGTTGCAGCTTCACTGGTGGAGGCGGATGGCATCTGTACATCCCTACGAGGGTAACTCCGGGACAAGTGTCTCGTCTCACTAAAGTCAAAACACCTTTTTCAGTTGACATCCACAAAGGGGCATCATCTTGTTGGACTGGTGTGAGGTTTGTCGTCATCTTTAGCATAAACCCAGGGAACTCAATCACTCTTCTTTTTTTCTTTAGGTCAGGTTGTTTGTTTAGGTTTTTGAGGTCTGCTGCTGTGGACTTCCACAGCCGCCTGATGCCCTTCAACCAGCTCCACGAGTTGATCTGATAATTTTTGGCTTCATAAGGAAGAGAGTACAAAAATGTATCGATAACCAGTCTCTCTAGTCATAAAACTTTTGGGCTTAGCTAATTAGAGTGTGACCATATCAAGCTGTTCCTAGAGGATTCCACTACTGGATAGTGCATGTCAGAGTAAAGAATACACCATGACCAACAAGAAGCTTTAAAAATAATTCTGGGATAAAGGTGTGGAAAGGCACATATCAGGAAGTGGGTATAGAAAGACTTCCAAGGCCTTAAATCAGAGGCCACCAAGAGGCCAATGGCAGCTATGAAGGACCTAGAGGACTTTATGGCAAAGAGTGGTCAATGTGTGCATGTGTCAACAATACAGAAAGCATTAAAACATTCTTGTATGTGTGGTAGGGTGGCAAGAAGGAAGCCACTACTCAAAAAAAGTCCACTTTCAGTCCTGTTTGAGGTATGCAAAAAAACACTGAAGATTCTGAAGCCATATGGCAAAAAGTGTTGTGGTCAGATGAAACCAGATGACACTACCGGTGAAAAGTTTTAGAACACACCTATTTTCCAGTTTTTACTGAAATTCAAGCAGTTCAAGTCCAGTGAATAACCTGAAATGGTACAAAGGTAAGCGGTAAACTGCCAGAGGTTAAAAAAAAAGTTTAGGCTACCAAAAACTGAAAAATAATGTCACTTTTTCGCCAGTGAGTAGTTTCCTACACCATCAAAAGGCACTTGGAAACTGGAGGAAACTCTGACAGGAAGAGGTCTGGCAGACCAAAGCCACAACAAAATTAGTTTCTGAGATTCTGAGAGTCAACAGCTTGCGTGATAGGCGGCTCACAGGACAACAGCTTCAAGTCTCACTTTCAACTGTGAAGAGAAGACTTCGAGCTGCAGGTTTGACAGGTTGAGTGGCAGTAAGAAAGCTATTGCTAAGATGGCAAAATAAGAAAAAGAGGCTTCCCTGGGTCATGAAGCACCGCCAGTGGACTACTGAAGACTGGAAGAAGGTCTTATGGACCGATGAATCAAAATTTAAAATCTTGACATTTTGAAAGGTTTTTGTAGGCCATCGAGTAGGTGAAAGGATGGTTCCTCAGTGTGTGACACCAACTGCCAGCTCTTCCTGGATTGTACACATTAACTGGACTATCGTCAGGCCTCAAAAAATATATGAAATCTGAAAGTGTAGGCTATCTGAGCACTGGCCATTGAAAGACTGTTTACTTGGTGCACACATCCTCTCTTTGGAGGCTTTGCCATTGTCAACACAAAGTGCTGCTGCCTTACATGCAAGTTTCCCACAGGCCCTGAAGAAATCTCTCACACACTCACATAAGCACTTCAGACCCAGCTGCTTAGACCAACACCTCCACCGAGACCCACCAACCACTCACTACAGGTGCAATCAAACCACTGAAAAATAAACTGCAGAGAGAAACAAAGTAGAACAAAAACCTTAGCAAGCTTTCTATCATCATCGTTTGATTTCCTGTAGGTTTTTCTGATACATATGATCAGACTACATAGGATTGGATACATAAGCTTCATTGTAAGATGTAATTGTATGCTTTCCAAATGGTTCTGTACATGATAATGCAACAGGTGGCTACCACTCAGGAAACTCATCTTGCTATTTACATTCCCCCTCACATAATTGCTGATGGTGGAAAATGTGGGCAGGACTGAGAAGCCAGTGGAATGGAGAACAGTAACGTATTAAGTAATCCAATGTCTTCAGGGAGTGTTTAAGAGAAACATATCAATGCAACAACTCTTGATTTTGCATTCCACTCACACACACCCATTCCCTCAACTCCACAACAGCCCCACTCCACAGCAATCTTGGAAAATTGACACTGATTATGCACACTACAGAGAATCAACAACTTCTCGTTCCAGGATTCTCACCAGACTGAACCATTTCCGTCTTAGTTCTGATTTTCCTTGTGTTTGCAGATCTATGGCATTTGTGCTCAAGCTTTGAAATAAGTTGCGTCATTGTTACACTGAGAAAACCCCTTGATGGTCATTCCTTTCACTTGGCATTGTATGCAAGTCATTGGTATTTACAAGTCATTGGCATTCAGACAGGGAGAAAGCTACCATTGTCATAATCTCAAAGCTGAAAAACAAAACTGCTTCAACGTGCTGAGTTATTTCCAAAGAAAGTCTTAATTTAGAAGGAATTATTGAAAAGTTTAGCATGGATACAATATATTCTCATTTGAATAAAATGTTTGGTTCACATTGGCACAGAGATCATTCTCGCTTCATACTGATCCTCCAAGCACAACTCATTGTATGATGCTAAAAAAACCAGCATCAATTAATAATCAATTCACAAGTAAAAATGCACATTATGTGTGATATTCTGACACACTTTTAAATTATTTGAAATAATGAGTCCATTTTATATTCTATAAGAGGAGGTTTCTTAATAACACACTGTATATTTTTATAGCAAAAAGTGGCCCAATGAAACCTAAATTAATCTAAACTCAGATTTCTAGGCCAATTTTAGGAGTGCTTACACAGGCACATTTTTACCAAGTAGGACATAACCGGAATGCAATGCTTTAGCTTTCAATTAGAGATACCCATTTGACGACAGTCCAATTTTACCAAATTAGGTTGCTTGTGTCTGGAGAGAAAGAGAGCAGTGCTCACTCTTATTAATTTCATCTGTGAGATTGGAGGGCTCACTCATCCACACACTCCCATTAGCCAGTCTTGTGGTCTGAAGTAAAACCAAGAGGCACTCACCCCCTTCCCCCCTTCCCCCAAACCAAAAAGTTATTCTAAAAGATTTCTGGGATATTTAGAATACAGTCGCAAAGAACATTTCATGACACCAAGGGTTTTGCACAAACTCCTGCATATTTATAAGCCTCTAAGCCTCGGCTTGTGTATGAAGTGTAATTTAAATATACCAATTAATGTATGCAGAGGGGATGCTTTAATATCAAAGATGGTATCTCGCTGGAGAAATATCCTGTTCCCGATTTCAGTTTCTCCCTGCATTGACTGTTGAGGAAGCTGGTTATTAATTTCTGAATAAGCTACAAAAATAAGAAAAGGGAGTGAAAAATATGTGATGTGAAAGTAGCCTGCTCACGATTGGGTTGCGGCCAACACTAAGCAATTGTAATCATAATTGGTTAATAAAGGCTGGAATACAAATTTCAGCATGAACTGAATTTCAGCTTGTAAATTATTATCTCTCCTGAGATACAAGGGTTGGTTCCTCAGGGCAACACGCCTGGATCTGGCACTTCTACAGGCTCTGTTTCATCAATGAGCAGCAAACCAGCAGCAGCAAACATGCCTCACTGCCATGCAAACAGAATGGCAGGATAATAAAATGGCAGATTAAATGTCAACCCTTGTGACAAAGAGTAAGATTGACAAATATCAACCCTGGATGAACTGGTCACAACCCAGAGAATTATATGAGCATGAGTTTATATTTGCAACAATGGATAGAAAGTGTAGTAGGAGGTTTTTTTACACCTTGGCTAAACATTACAAAGGACTGGTTCTAACTTATGAGTCATTTTTTGTACAATTCGAAAACCCAGCTGTAGCTGGCAGCAGGCCCATGACTACAGAGCAATAACAATTGCTATGTTCATTAATGATGCTATCGACTTCCCATATTAACTCTCAATAGGCCACACCACTGCACTCACTGATCATCTCTGCCTGGGTCTGTCAGTAGCTATTAGCAGAGGAATGTCTTTTTGAATAAGATATGGAGCTAAAAAATAAATGCCTGAGACATCAAATTCTTAAATCTGCTTTTAAGTACCTAACTAAACTTGCCGGGTAGAAATCAAAACTTGATTTCCATCAGGTCAGAAATACATGGCCCAAATTTGCCAAGCTCTAGGTCATGGAAGGGGATCATTTTGATACCTTATGTATCAAAGAGAGATCAAGAGATTTGTTCCACTACAGCTCTTTGCAGTCCTCACACAACAGGCTCTCAATAAGCCCCAAATTCCCCAGTCCTTTTAGTGTTTCATTTTAGAAGACAAGGGAAAGAACTGACACAATTATCCCAGCCATTAGAACTGTGGGCCTTTGACACCACAGTCTAGATAATATTTCCTTAATTTGTGTACTTTTTTATTTGATGCTTTAATGGTCGACACAGCATGAAATAAAACATGATAACATCAAAATACTCATCCAGGGTGGGTGTCATTTGACCACTCACCAAGTGAAAGTTTGAGTCAATGGCTTCATCCTGCACATCCTTTCAATCAATTTGGAAAATTCAGAAAATATATCAGGTTGTCATTGTTACAGCAACACACTGGGAACTCTATTATTATAGTAATAAGGGTCAAAATGTGTTTGTAAGCTTCAGTTGTTTGCTTAATTACAGATCTATGCACAAAATTGGCTCTCATTTACATATGTAAATCAAAGCGGAGCAAAGCTTTTTTTTGTGTGTGTTGGCTGCATTTGCCCGAGCACTGGGAGGATTCCATTCAATTTAACTAAAGGAGGATGAGGGGCATGTAAATGTCTACTTGGTTCATAAATTTAAAGTCTATCCACACTCCCCTCTAGTCAGCTAAATCAGCTGGGGCTCTGAAAATCAACTAATTCCAAAAGGATATAATTGTTTTTTAGTTCCACTTTGTGAACCATGTCTCTTGCACAGACTTAATTGCAATGTCTGGTGAGCAATGATGGCTTGAAAATGTTTGTGGAAAGGGTGCGGCTCAGTCAATTGTGCACTTAGAAGCTGAGTGAAGACCAAGCCCAAGTCACTGCTCGTGGTGAGCTCAGTACCTTGGTGCTAAAGGGTCCACACCCTTCAGAAAGGCAACATTTTCCATGTTACAATGCAAACCTTTGTTACAGCACCAAAAGCTGCAACATGTGAAATCGGTTTAACTATAGACTACTATAGTTTTTTTCAATACATTTTTACCCAATACTTTTTTTTTCTCCCAAAAATTGATTGTATTCGTATGGCTGCACTCCATCATGCATTCATTCTGCATTCCAGCTGAGCTGGCATTCACTGCATTGGAGGAGTACACTCCATGAAAAATTAGCGCAGGCAAGCTGCAAGCACCCAATCAACCGGAGTAGTTGTTTTATTACAGAAACAGCTCTGCCAAATATTATCCTCCCTTCCTAGGCAACATTACGGCCAATTATGACCCAGAAAAACAGGTGAGATTAGTTAACTGTGTAATAAACTGCTGTAATTGATCAATTAAGTGCTGAGGAACAACAGAAACCACCAGACCCTGTGGCTCTCCAGGACCAGGGTTGGGGACCACTGGTTAATATGTTGGTCCTCCACACACGAAAATGGAATGTAAATGTCTCCAAGAGCTCAGTAAAGAGTGTCTGAGAGACAAGATGTTCATGTCTCTCCATTTAACCCATTTCAATGTGTGACTCCATTAAGATGTGTCATTAATGGATGTGTCTTGGATCTAATTTAAGATGTATCATATCTACACATATGATCGGAGGCATTTCTCCCATATGTATATCTGCCTCTTTCACAAAACAAGAAGGCTTTATTATGCCTCGATCCGTTTTAGAAATACTGGAACTGTGCTGTCACTGCACCTACTAACAAAACACAGCAGTAATCAACAGCTTGCTGACAGCTGACACATGGCCCTAAGCACTGGCAACTATCTGTGTTTTATCACCAGATTTAGCTGTCAAATTGACAACACATGCTGTGTTAATAAGCATCTACTAATTACCATTGCCAATCAATAACTAATTTCATAATCATGACAAAGATAAACCTACAGGACACATTTATATCTCTGCTCTTGTTATTTGTACGCACCATTCAGTTTTCACCAAAGCAATACAAGGCAGCAATAGTGATTAGATAATGTTTCTCTTAAAGGCTGTCATTTGACATGAGTAAATGGAATTGATGTTTACGTTTACATTTTTCAGCAGCTCCTTACACGTCACAAATATTCTTGCCTGGGGGTTCAAAGTTCCCAGTCATAATACCATTTTAGTACAGTCCACCAAAAATAGCCACAGTCATGAATGAACTCCCAGGAAAGCTAAGAGTATTTTTTGCTTCTTGCAGTTAAGTAATTTGAAATTGTGTCTTTTGGCACTAGTTATGCTGGATGTAATTAATTAATTTATACATTTGGGACATGGGCCACAGTTCCTGTGTCATTTTTCAGCAAACATCTGTGCACATGTGTGTATGTGGAGAGGGGGAGCCTTGGCATCCCAACAAGCTCAGAGTGATCACATTTTCCTCAACTATCAAATCAATGTCTCTTTGTTTGTTTGTTTTTGTCTCCTCTGTTTTCCCTCTGCAATTCTGTCAAGTTTACGGTCTCCCCTTTGCATAAGAATTCTACCCTTAAACTACTTTCCCATTTTCTCCTAATAATTCCCAACTGTCCACAAACATTTAAACTCAATATGTTCTGATGACTAAAACAGTTTGCCTACCCTTTAATTGTACATACATAGTGTGACACTGTGAGGGGTGGAGAGAGGAGTAAAAAGGGCTGCTCCTCCTCTTTGGCTGCTGTCAGGTGCTGTTCCCTTCCAAAGCCGGGAGCTTACAGGACCTTGGATAGCATCGGTCTCACACACAGGCATACACGCCTGAGGCTCATCAGTAATCATTTCAGGTGTTGCCTATTACCTTCATTAGGCCTTTTAAAAAGCACAGCTTGCCATGCCTAGAGGAGTCTTTGTTTGGGGACATGGAGGTAATTGTGTTGTCTTTTTGTTCTTGCTGTCATTTTCAGTATTTACTTTGACTTATTTTCCTTTATGTTATTTTTTATTTTTTACTACCCACCAGAACCCTTTTTTCTTCTGTTTTGCCCTCCCGTTCGCCACTTGGTGAGGTGGCTACCTCTACCATGCTGCTACACACAGGTATGTACTTGTAAGTCTGTCAATGTTTACATTTTTTGTACATTTCTAGTGTTAATTATTTATAATATTTCAGTATTTACTCTGGGAAAATCAGGTGGATATTTTTCACTGCTGCTGCTTCAGATATGGCCGTCATTTCAACTATGGCCATGACTTGATGTGCATCAGAACTAGGGCTGTGATGGGATGGAATTTTTATGGTATAATAATCGTACTAAATATCACAGTTTTCGGTATATCACGGTATCAGTCTTTAAGCTAAAAAAAGTATCACACAAAGTTTACAACTTGATCTGTTCATTGCATGGCTCTTTGCAGATTAATCTAATCAAATTAAATCAAATGTATTTGTATAGCGCTTTTCACAAATGCATTGTCACAAAATGCTTAACAGAAGGGAACCCAGACCCCCTCAAAAGCAAGCCAAAGGCAACAGTGGCAAGGAAAAACTCCCTTGATAGGGAGAAACCTTGGGAGGAACAAGACTAAAAGGGGGGGAGCCCATGCTCTTCTGGCTGGCACAGGGTGTGTCCAAAAAAGACCGTATCATGATCAGTCCAAAGGTGACTCAGCGCTGGCTGACTTTGCGCCTCCAAGTTAGGTAGTCAGTGGGGGGAGGGAGGGGAGGGAGGGGAGGGGGGCGCTAAACCACGTAAAGGGGGTCCAGATCCAGGGACTGGGGTAGGTGTGGGGGTGAGGGATGATGGGGGCAGCTCACCCTTCTCGCAGGAACTAGGGTTTGGGGGCAGGTGCCCCCGAGTCAGAGGCCAAGGCAGAGAAGAGAACATGTAGTCAGAAAAAAGCAGTGCTATAGCCAGTAGCATTATGTGAGAGCAGGGGAGCAGAAGCATAGGAAATATACAGATAGCCCCAACAGGTGTAAGCTATGGCAGCATACCTATTAGGAGAGGGACAAAGAGCAGCCATGAGAGTTCCAAACCATCCACACCCGATCAAGGATAATCAGTCTAACAGTGGTGGTAACACGTTGAGGAGGTGACCGTATGGAAAGTTTCTCACTCCATAAGACACTAGGGCACGGTCTTCTCCATCTCTCCACCTAGACTAAGTTTGGCAGTAGGCTAGGCTGAAAAGATAGACTTTTCTAGAATTGTAATAGTAATAGTAAATTAAAGTAATAGTAAATGACTAGTGTAATTGTATGTTTAAATAAATTTAAATCATTCACTTTGCGAATTAAGCAACATTTTGCTTTATCGCATCTAGTACTATATTTAGCTACTCAGTTTTTCCATAACATGAATGAAGAAACTGGCATAAGTGAAGGATTATGCTCACGCAGGCGGAATGCAAGGTTTGACGTGTTCCCTCTCCTGGCCACTACGTGTTTCTCACATTCTCTACAGATGGGAGATCCGTTCTCAACAACAACCAGGGCCGCAAAAACCTATTTCTCAGGACATATGCAAAATGCAAAAAAATGCAAAAATATGCAAAAGACAGGGGCGGCAATTGGCTGTCCGCCCCTGGGGTGAGGGATAAAAGCCAAAGGAAAGACTCGTTGCATATATGACTGGTTGTGCGTCGGTGACAGGCTTCAACCTAGGCTGCCATTTGCTCGAAGGAGGCAGTGCAGTGCTCGCTACTGTCCGGACTACGGCAGCGAGTTCTCATATGAGGGAGGGGATAATTGGCACGAAAAAAGAGAGAGGGAATTTGATACTAAAAAGTGGGGGGGGAAAAAAGGGGAAAAATACAAAATAAGAAATAAATAAATGTATATATGGGTTATTTAGACATTTTAGTAGGGTAACGGTTTAAATATTTTTTCCGCACATGAAAGTAGCTTTTGCCACATGATTTACTATCATGGTATTATGTTAAGTTTATGATAGTACTATTTCATTTTTTTATATCGTGGTTTTCCCGTCATACCGGTATACTGTCACACCCCTAATCAGAACACATTGCAGATACCACCACATTACTCAATTTTGCTACACCGGGAATCATGAGCCGCAATCAATAGATTCAGGAGCAAGCTACCCAAACAGATAATGTAACAACTTAGTGGAGAACAGAGGGCAGATACTATATCCACCACCTGGGAAAGCTCTGAACTAGGAGTGAAGCTAATTCTGAAAACAATTTCCAAATACACCTTCTCTAACTCGCATATATCAGGGTCTATCGAAAAGCAATGAGTTTTTGAGGGTAGAAAGTTTCCAAGGGAGTGGCATCATGAAACAAAAACAATGGTACCTTAAATAACACGCATGGTTTAAATGCGTTAATTGACACATTAATATATTCATTAATTGCATCGGCTGACAATTTCACCCACCTGGAGTATCACAGTAAATTGCAAACCAACTCCACAAGTTTGAGTTATCTGAATCTGCGAGTTATCATGGGGCGAGTTACTGAGGGGGAGGTGTACCTAGGTTAATATGTACAACACAAGGTCTCTTCGAAACCAGTCAAACACGTATAAAAGCCAAATTTGCCATTCAAACAGTGGGGCAGTAAGTGCTGGTCAAAGGCCTAATTAATCCAAACTAACTACTGTACAGATTTAACACATTTTCTGAAAAAAATACATTACTTACAGATTACATTTACATACAGTAAAATTATAATACAACTTGTTGTAAATATTACTGGTATTATATGTTTTGAGTGAAGAAGGGGAAAAAAACTTAAATAGCTTTGAAAAATGACCATTGACCCCGTCGTTGCCATCAGGTGTATTTTGGGACATACCAGGTCGAAAGTTTATATCATTCACTTCAAGCACCTGCTTGTGTTGTCCTGTGGCATATAAGAGGGCTCTGTTTGCCAATGAAACCTGTCATGGGTACCTGGAAGTTGCTATATTTACAATAAACCACCTAGCATTTTAAATGCTTAAAATGTAAATGTATATCCTACAGTTGGTTTAAATAAATAAACAAACAAATACAGTAAACTCACCCTTGATAAAGATTAACAAAAGACATCGTATAAAATAAACTATAAGTAATGAGCTTTATTTTATGCTCACAAAATTCTGACAATTTCAAACCTACAATACTAATACAATTGTTCAGAAAAACAGATTTTGTTTTATTAATATTTTTTCCAAAAAACATCTGGATCACAATTATTCATACCCCTAACTATTCTTTTAAATTGAACCCAACAAAAACAAATCTTCACGAATATAGAACTTATCTGAAGGTCTTTGGAAGGTTATGGAACTATACAGTGGCCTACAATGGTTTCCTGTTTCCCTAGGGTTTAAAAAGGAGGGAACATACGTTTGAAATACTGTGGTCAGCCATCATCATGGTGAAAGGCAAAGAACTCCCTGAAAGCATCAGACAAAAGGTTATTGACCTCTACAGATCAGGAGATGGCTACAAGAAAATCACTAAAAAGATAACATATCAGTGGCGTGGGAGCAGGGCGGCCCTCCAGGACGGAAGAAGCAACGTCACAGGAAATAAATTCTTCACAAGGAATCGGGGCAGCTGTCCAGTTCAGGATCCGAGAGACGGCTGCATCCAATCTTTCAATCGTGCAGCCGTCTCTTGTCTCATAATCAGGAGTGGCTGCGCAAAAGGGGAGAGTGACCAAGATGGAGAGAGGAAACGTGGACGAGATGAAGGGAGTACACCGCGGCTTCGATTTTAAAAATAGTTTATGTCTCAGAGACAGTTAAACGTCTTACGAAGTTTAAGGCCACTGCCGGGTAGAGGACGCAAGTCTATCTTGCCCCCGCGTGTAGTGAGATGGATGGTTTGAGAGGCAAAAATAAGTCCAAGGGGCACAGTTCAAGATCTCCAAAACAACCTAGCATCTTGGGGTTACAAGGTGTCTAAAGCTACCATTCGATGATGCCTACATGACAATGGCCTTATGGCAGAGTTGCAAGAAGGAAGCCTCTTTTGAAGACAATTCACCAAAAAACCATATTAAATTAATCACACTACATCTGAATTGGAACTGTGTCTTGTGGTCGAATCAAGCTTTTTGGACATGCACATCAGCATTAGGTTTGGTATCTAAAGAATGTTGTATACAAAAGCACCTCATGCCTACGATGAAACATAGTGGTGAATTTTTTATGCTTTGGGGTTGTTTTGCATCCACAGGCCCTGGGGCCCTTATTAAAAATATATATTATTGTCCAAAAACCTTGTCCCCTCTGCCAGGGAGCAGCACCTTAGCCACAGATAGACCTTCCAACAAGACAACAATCCCAAACATACGTCCAAAGCAACTAAGAAATGGTTGACAGAGCACAATGTCCTGACGTGGCCATCTCAGTCCCCACGCTTCAATCCAATTGAATATTTGTGGTTTGAACTCAAAAAAATAGTCCACAGACATCAACCCAAGAATCTGAAGGAACTACAACAATTCTGCATGGAGGAATGGTTGAGGACCCGCCCCCCAAGAAGTTCCATAGCCTCGTACGGCACTACAGAAGGCGACTACTTGCTGTTCTAATGGCCAAGGGAGGAACCACAAAGTACTGATAACAGGGGTGTGAATATCTGTGATTATTTTGTGATGTTTGTGCCAATGCATTATTATTAAAGAGTATCATTTTCTGAATTTTGTAAGCATAAAGTAAAGCTAATTACTTTCTTTTATACGATCTCTTTTGTTCATCGTTATCAGGGGTGTGATAGCCGTGGCTGGTAGCTGGTCTTACTTAAATTAGCTTCTACTTTGAAAATAAATTTTTAAATGAAACATGCAGTTAATTTGAAAGTATGGCCTGTGAAACCGACATTTCAAAACTAATACTGCAAAGCCTACTGCTAAGGAACTAGTTGACACTGATATAGCCTATTATATACATTGATATTTAAAATTAAAATAAAAACCTTGGCATGGGCACAGTCAGGTCAAAAACATTCCTTTTATGTTATGTTGTATACAGTATATATATATATATACATTCAGTGGCCACATTATTAGGTACACCTGCTCGTTAATGCAATTATGTAATCAGCCAATCATGTGGCAGAAACTCAATACATAAAAGCATGACATGATCAAGAGGTTCAGTTGTTGTTCAGACCAAAAATCTGAATGGGGAAGAAATGTGATCTCAGTGACTTTGACGTGGAATGATTATGGTTGCCAGATGGGGTGGTGTGAGTATCTCAGAAACTGCTGATCTCATGGGGTTTTCATGCACAACAGTCTCTAGAGTTTACAGAGAATGGTGCAAAAAACAAAAAACATCCAGTGAGCGGCAGTTCTGTGGTCAGACTGGTTCAAGCTGACAGGAAGGCGACAGGAACTCAAATAGCCACGCCTTACAACAATGGTATGCAGAAGAGCATCTCTGAACGCACAACACGTCAAACCTTGAAGTGGATGGGCTACTGCAGCAGAAGACTACACCGGGCTCCACTCCTGTCAGCTAAGAACAGGAAAGTGAGGCTACAGTGTGCATAGGCTCACCAACACTGGACAGTTTAAGATTGGAAAAGTGTTGCCTGGTCTGACGAATCTCGATTCCTGCTGCGACATGCTCAGTGTTCAGTGTACTCTAATGGCCCCCACAGTCACCAGATCTCAGTCCTTTGGGATGTGGTAGAACGGGAGATTCGCAATATGAATGTACAGCTGACAAATCTGCAGCAACTGCATGATGCTATCATGTCAACATGGACCAGAATCTCTGAGGAATGTTTCCAGCACCTTGTTGAACCCATTTCCCTGGGGAAAAAGGGGAATCCTACCCAGTACTTGAAAGGTGTACCTAATAAAGTGGCCACTGAGTGTGTATATATATATATTTATTTATTTTTCTCCCTTGTCTCAATTAGGTCAGCCTGCCCTATCCTTTGTCAGGGAGAAAAGTGATGGGATAGTATTTGAGGTGAGTGCAAGGTGAGTGTGACCAGGGAAGGTACGGGTATTAAATGTCAGACCTGCCACTGAATATTAGATGATAAAAAGCGTGGAGCAAAAAGACACTTAGTAGTCTATAGCTAGGAGCACGGCTGCAGCACGAGACAAATAGCTTTTAATTACAGCACAACTTCGGCCAAACTGTTTAGCATTCCAGCAACGGGAGACACACGTCTGCTCTGTCACTTCGCGTATTCACAGCACGCTCTCAACAAGCTATGCCACTGGGGGGGGGGACACAACTCTCTGTCACCCTAATATAGACAACATTAATAAATGTAATAACAACTCGAACTGTGCTTCACATCACGTAGCTCTTGAGGAGAGAGGAAAATCCTTCAGAATGGTGTTCTTTATGTAAGAGCACGGAATAGCTGTAAGAGTTTGTTATCTGTAGCTATTATTATTAGAATTGCTCCAAGGCACTGGGTAATGGCCTCTGTGATTAGGTTTCGCTAACCTGTTTCCTTGATGATAACGGTTAGATTAAGCACTAATGATAAGAACGGGTGAAGTTAAGCCGACAGCCTACGGTAAACCGCATACTATTATGGGAATGATCGCTGCACCGCAAAGAAAGACACGTTTGATACAATGAGTAATATCTCTTGTAGGTTATTAATTAACGTCCGTGGCACTGTACCAGCACGAATTTATATATATTTGCACTGGGTAACAATAACTGCAAAAAATCAACATGGATTTGTTCTGCATTGCTTACTCAGGAGAATGAATTGAATGGGCTTATAGGCTATTAATTAGTTATGCATTCTACCTTATTGATTATTATATAGCTGGACAGCAGGGTCCATCAAGGACGCGAGACGTGTCCGGGGCATTACAGCATATCAGACTAGGGATTTGGCAGTGTTTGAAAATATAAATTCTTGACCTGTGAATCACGAATGATCCAATTGTAACGAACCACGGCCGCGCTTTTTTCCAGACAGTGAGAAGATGAATTTCAGTAATACACTATTGCGTGCCGCCCTCTGGGGACAATATCTTGCAATTCACAAATTAGGTTTATGTCATGAAATGAAAGGTTTTCTCTCACCACGTATTAGAGATATACTGATTCTGGTCTTATATCCGAGCTCATGATTGACTACGTTTTAGTCTTACCTGCCAAGAACAACATCCATAAAAATAAATTGTTGCTGTTGTTTTATAAGCTATGTAGAACTTTGCGCGTCCACGTGTTTTCCCTTTAAAAAATAAAAAAGCTGCGTTTACAGTTACAGTTACAAGAAGAAAAAGAAGAAGGTAAGGCTCATGTGCAGAGACTGGCAGCAGCTGGTGGGGAGGGCACACCTGTCTCTGGCTCTCATTCACTTCCAGCTTTCCAGATGGAGTCCAGGGACCTGTTCCTCGTAGCTGGCTAACTAGGTTAACCGGATAACTTTCAGGATAAATTGACATAAGTCTCAAAGTAAGCGAAAAGTCTATCCGACTAGATTCAGAATCTACACAAAACCTCTTGCAGATTTTTTTTTTTGTAATGAAGTATAGCAATACTTGAATCGGTTACAATTAGATCCTCTCATGACAAAAAACATTATCTCTTAGCCCCATGTACTACTTTCAATATATGATAATTGTATAGGCTATGTGTAAGGTAGCCTACTAATGCATAACGTAAATTCATATGTAAAAATGTTTCTCCTGTTTCTGTTTGATATTTTGCACACAAAAAAAATCTTAATTAGATTAGCTTTCCGGTTATATAGTTTTGAGAGATCGTCAAGATCGCCGACGACTTTGCTTGACCGATACAGATTCGGTGGGCAAGGTAGCCTATCATTTCTTCAAAAGCTACTAGAGTCGTAAAGTGCTTTGACAGTAACACAGACCCTTTGCATGGTTGCATTTTTTCGCTAATGGAGCGTTTCTGTACTCCGTTGACGATGATGAAAATCTCAGCAAAACCATTGCATACCGTTCCGCAAGGTCTATCTCGCATTTAAGATTTCTTAATGTGTTCATCACATTTGAGTTAAACGCTATCAAAGAGTTTCATGCAGTCGCAGGTCATTTTAAAAGGCTATATGCCATAGGTTGTTTACAGTCACGTAACTGTGCTGGGAACTGGGATTTGTGAAATTAAGATAAACATTGATTTAAATTAAATACAAATTGTGAGCAGTTGTAATATGTAGACCATGTGCTACATATGTTCACTTTATAAGTTCCCATTAATGTGCTAGCGACATAGAAGGCAATGCTAACATATGAAACTGAGTATCACAGGCTAATCATATGAATACGCATTTTGCCATAGGGATCACAAAACGCTTTAGTTAAACTAATTAAAACGATTCATAAAATATCAACGTCTTTGATCATATCAACAACTAGCTAACATAGCAACAACTAACAACACAACATAACACGTCAACTCATCACGGCATTTCACACTGTTGTTTAGTTCCAGGGAAATAAATCTACAATAAAAACTGCTAACGTTACAGAATAAAGTAAAGTTTAATACAAGTGTAATACTTTCCAGAGGAAAGGCGCAGGTTTGCCAGCCATATCTCCCGACGTTTAAAAAAACGTTTTTTACATTGTTTCCCGTTATGAAGAATAACTTTTGGTAGCTAGGCCTACTCGATAAGAACTTCTGTTTCTTTCTCAGTTAGATCGATTGGAACAACCATAAACAACGCAAGCATATGGGATTTTTGTGTGTTTACTTGACCACCATATGCGATTTGCGCCACTGCAGCGAAGATACGTGACATAATCTGTAAACCACCTATAACTGGCATTTAAATTAATAGGTAGCCTAATCCAATCGCTATAATTTATCCAATCGCACGTACATTATTACGGCTGATTTTTAAAATAGGAAATACTTTCACAGCCTTAATGCCATTCAGGATGTGCATCATCCATGATTTGACCTCAGTAATTCTCACATGATCTGTGACTCCATTTGCCTCATTAGCAACACTGAGCTGAAGCGGCCAGGCTCTGTCCACGAATATTCAGAGCATCTACATTGTGCTTGAGATTTGAGCAAGGTATAGGTAAATCGTATTTGTCATAAATAGGGCTACCATTCAGTGACATTTACAGGTTGGCTTGTATTCTCACGTGTAATTCGTGTAATGGCTGGCAGTGTAGTGTAATGGTTAGGGAGCTGGGCTTGTAACTCAGAGGTTGCAGGTTCAGCACTGCTGTTGTACCCTTGAGCAAAGTTAATTAACCTGAATTGCTTCAGTAAAAATATCCAGCTGTATAAATGGATTGTATGTAAAGAAATGTAAACTGTAAGTTGCTCTGGATAAGAGCGTCTGATAAATGCCTAAAATGTAAATGTAAATGTATTCAGTCATCAGTTAAGAAGAGGTTAATAGGATGTTTTTCAAGTCAAATGTCAAACAGTTATCAAGTTGCATCACCCCAATCATCTGCAAATGAATTGCCACTAATAAAGCACAGATAATGATTGACAGCAATGTTTATATTCCCCACTGTCACATGTTTAATCACATGATATAGCAGGAGTATGCTGTTGTTTGAAGCTGTGGGAAATAGCCTTATCACATTAAAAACTAGTGCAGTTATATAACGTTTAATTATAAATGACAAATTATATAGTTTGCAGCAGGGGTAGGTTATTGCAAAATGACAAATTAAATGAAATGTAAAAAATAAATGTAACATTCTAAACTGATTAAATTTGATTATGGTTAGTTGTTTGACAGTGTCTTCTCATTGATTGACTATGCTTGGTGAAAACTTGTCCATTGTCCATCTTTCTGCATTGACATAATTGGTTACAACTGACAAGTATGGTTTTGCCATCTGTATAAGATTTGGAAATGTTTTTTCAGCTCTATCCCAGAATTCCCCCACTGAAATTGCAGTGTCGTTTTCTTGTGCAAATAATTTAATTCCCAGCTCGGATCTCCTCAAAATCTGTAATAGTCTAGTGGAAGGGTTGTCACATTGATTCCTTTAGAATTTTGAGAGCTGGTTGAAAGAAATGCAGTATATTTTTTAATTGATGAGGGTTGTAGTGAGTTTCCCTGTAACTTTGCTGAATGTTTGATGCATTGGTGGTTTATTGTTGGGTATGCTGTGTTCTGCTTGTTTTTGTATTTTATTATTTTCTCCGTGTTCGTTTATTATTCATGTTAGTTCCCCCGTCTGTCTTTGTTCCTTGTTATTCGAGAATCCACTCCTTGTCTTTGTCGTTGCACTATTCGGGTGATTTCGGCTATACGGGTTTCTGCCTTGTTTCGTATCTCGTTTACTTCTTTCTTTCTTTATTGTTATCTGTACATATTAGTTACGTGTATATAGTACTAACTAATCTACTAACGTTAGGGATTTTGGGTACGTTACTAACATTGACTAATTACTAATTATCTTGTGTTCCTATCTGAAGCTGTCATTTTCATTTTCCATTTTTGTTTTCCTATCCCCGCGCCCCTCCCCTCCGAGCTGTGCACGTGTCTACCTGCTTTTCCAGATTGTTTATTATTATTGTGTCTATGTGCTTTCCAGTCCGTGTCTTTCGTCTCCCCTTGTTATTGTATTAGTGGTCCTGATTGTTCTCACCTGTGTTCTTGCCATTTTCCCTTCCCAGTCACACCTGATTCCTCTTGTGTTATCTTCCCCGTTTGTATTTAAGTTCCTAGTTTGCAGTTTCACTTCGTCAGAACGTTGATCAAGTTTCCCAGTGTTGATTGTCAGTAAGCCTGTGTTATTTTGTGATTCCCGAGACACCCTTTGTTTGACTTTGAGTTTTTGCCTGCCGATTCTGTTTTGTTTGCCTTTCTGCTTATTTGGTTTTTGATCTTTTGACTGCCCTTGACTACTCTTTTGGATTTTGTTCTTGTACCTTTTCGGACTCTGATTACTGGCTTTGAACTTGGACTGATCATTAAATGTTCCTTTTCAGTTATATCCTGGTCTGCGTTTGGGTCCTTGTCCAGTCCGTCACAAAATATCCATTAGATTGATCTGTGCAGATCATGCAGTTTAATGCTGATGAAAAAGCAATAAAGGTTACACCGAACTGAAGCCTGGTTTATAGGCTTTATTGCACATTTTTAAAGCTACTACACTACACAGTAAAAGGGATGAATTTAAGTTAAAGGTGTAGCCTATTCTTTGAAATGAGTCAGTTGATTTGTACTCAATTAAACCACTTTGTGTCATTTACATTTTCTAACCTGATGTGAAAAAAGGGATCGCTACAATGTGAGACACAATTAAGGGTATACCAAGCAATTTGACCTCATCGCTCAGTGGCAGGGCGACGTCCTAAACAAACGTGCTAGGACGTATACAAACTGAAATCCCACCATTAACCCCTCTGGCCTCCGATGCTAGTTGTTCCTGTCGAACACCAGCTAGCTATGGAAGGTTCTGTTTGGCTCAGTAGGTAGAGCATGGCATTGAAAAAGCTTAGGTTGTGGGCTAGATTCCCAATGGGACCACATGTACTGAAAAATGTATGCATTCACTACCGTAAGTCGCTTTGGCGTCTGCTAAATGGCATGTACTAAAAAATGAAACATTGGACACAAATTCAACTTTGACAGATGTAGAAAACATGTAAGCATTAAAGAGGCATTTTAGAGATGGCAAGAGCTGGAAGTAGCTCAGCTTATTAGCACCGATGCCGAGATGACATCTTTCCTCCTGGTCAGGTGATAAAGGCTGGTTAGTGTTTGCTAGGATAGCTATAACCTGTAACAAGCCAACCTTGACACGTTTCTGCCATTACAATGGCTAAGACCAAGCAGTGGCTGATGGGCACACTTGCCATGGCTGATTAGATCTAGCTATAGCAGATTGTATGGGTCTGCAAATGAGTGAATCCCTAAATACCAGTAGGCTATAGGACATTCATTTAGATTAAAATATATTTACACATGAATTTCCTTTCTATGAAAAACATATTTTGATATTTCTCCCTGTCAATTATGAATGGTCAACTGGCAATGTGAGACTATGGTCCAAAGAACTACAGGCTTCTCCTGCAGTGCCGTCAAATCGCTTAGTATACCGAGGAAGCTTTGTGATCATCATCTGCTAAATGGGTTATGTTATGTTAAGTAAAATAAATTAAAACAGGTTGAGATTTCAGCCTCATCCATTCCCAGCTCACCAGCTCTCACTGGTACAGTATGAGGATCAGGAATTATATTACTATTTACTGTTCAGACCATTATAAAATGCACTATTATGTATGGCTACTCATTTAAACATCTAGGTTATTGTGGATTGTTAAAATAAAGCTTTACAAATAAAAACATATGTTATTATACCTCAAGATGAATGATATGTCAGTATTAAATCACAAGTTTGATGCTTTGAAAACAGGAATTCTAGCTGAAGCCACATCCACTTCTGGTTTTGTATCCGAACACACAAATGGTTGAACAGATACAGATAGTGATGTCTCTGCACACCCCTACTATAGTCAAAGTATGGTAAAATAAGAGATTTTCATGACAGCAAAGCCTCAGTCCGTGTCTCTTTCTATTACTGCAAGCATGCAGAATTAAATTGGACTTCACAACAATTTTATTAGGGTACAATTGTGTGCATTTGCTTCTTCATTCATGTGCACCCCCCTACTTTTAAACTTTCCAAACAATTCCTGCACATGTAGCTATGTAGGTTTGTTTCCCCACCCAACTAACATGTTGTATTTGATGATTTTGATTTCCTGCCCATACCATATCATAAGACTCAACATTGGTGTATAACAACAAAACACCATATGCACAGCATGCATGCAATATGCACTAAGCATGTTGCCTAAATTAAAAGTACATAAAAGCATGTAGAAAATAAAATTGAAGAAAAATTCAGAGAGAGAGAGACTGTATGTTGTTAATCTAGCAAGAGCTCCAGATTATGGGAAGTCATTTTAAAATTGAATCTCAGATATCAGTTATCAGAAACCAATATTTTTAATATCTGGAAACTCTATAGCTGAGTTTCTAGATATAAAAATGTTGAATCCCCATTGTTTCCTATGGGAATTTCAGTTTCACATATCAGAAACGGAATTTCCGATATCAAAAATGAGTTTCTGATATCAAGAATTGCAATTGATGATATCAGAAACTTCAGGATTAAATTAAATTAATTAAATGGCTTGCCATACTCATAGAGTTACAAGGTAGTTAAAGGGCCACATAGCTAACGTGGGGAAATTATAGTTTGTAAAGAGGATGTTCCAATTGGGTTACAAAGTATGCTACAGGCTATGAGGCTTTTGGGAAATGCACTCAGGACAGTAAACTAAATTAAAAATAGATAGGCTTTTGCTGCCATAAAAATTAATGCAGATATTCTGGTTATCATGATATAGATATCCACAATGTCAATTTCAGATATCTGAAAGTCGATTGCAGACATCTACAGCTGAATTTAATATATCACCACCTGAATTATGGATATCTATTTTTTAACCACTTGGATATAATTTAATATAATTTATATATAAACATCGAACAAAAAGTTTGGAAATTTGTGTTTGGTAGATTATTTCTCTGTTGTAACAATGCTTCTTGGCAATAAATTGTATACCGTTGGAAAGCCTGTTTATTTCCCTTTTAAATGGTGCAACATTTGTAAGGAACATGCATTTGTGGGATGAGCAGCACAGCTGAGTATGTGGGTTGCGCCCATGAAAAATTTGCCAAATCTTCTCTGCCAATGCCAAACAGCTTATTCTGCTGTTGCTATTGACTCTTGTTTTGAGCTTCCGGTACCCCCAGGTGCTGACAATCAGGTGCCTAATTGGCACCTGATTGGCAGCACCTGTGAGCATGGGCCCTGCTACAGTGGTCAATTGGTGTCTGCTCCAAGAATCGGCATCCCACGTTTGTCTGATCTCGATAAGGCCCATGCGATAGGGCAACTTCAAGCTGGTGTTCCGCAAAAGCAAGTTGCGGCATTATTTGGAGTGAGCCCTAGTACCATCTCCAAACTGAAGGCCAAGTTCCATGAAAAGGGGGACGTCAGAGACAGACCGCGAAGTGGGTGTCCCAAGAAGACGACACCCAAGAAGACCGGTTCCTCATCCTTTCAGCACTTAGGAACCGTAGGCTGTCTTCTACAGATTTGCAGTCAAGGTTTGCAGGATGATATGGCACACGGCTCTCAGCCCAGACAATCCGGAACAGACTGCACGCAGCCAATCTCCGGGCTCATAGGGCTGCCAGGAGGCCTGCCATGACTGCCCTTCACCATCAGGCCCATTTGCGCTGGTGTCGGCAACACCTGCACTGGAACCTGAACATGTGGAGGAACGTTATGTTCAGCGATGAGTCCAGATTCTGCCTATGGAAGTTGGATCGTAGGGTCAAAGTGTGGAGAAGACAGGGAGAACGCTATGCTGATTGCTGCACCGATAGAGTAACACCTTTTGGTGGAGGCAGTGTGATGGTGTGGGGCAGCATCTCCATCACTGGAAAAACGAGGCTTGTCATCATTGGAGGCAATCTCAATGCAGAGAGATATCGAGATGAGATTCTGCAACCAGTGGCAATCCCATATCTCCACAGTCTGGGACTGAACTCCATCCTCCAAGATGACAACACTCGCCCCCACAGAGCAGGATTTATCAGAGACTACCTCCAGAATTTGGGAGTAGAGAGAATGGAATGGCCTGCCAACAGTCCTGACCTCACCCCAATTGAACCCAATTGTGGGATCAGCTTGGGCGTGCTGTTCGTGCTAGAGTGACCAACACAACCACGTTGGCTGACTTGTGACAAATCCTGGTTGAGGAGTGGAATGCCATCCCACAGCAGTGTGTGGCCACGCTGGTGACCAGCAGAGGAGGAGGTGCCAGGCTGTTGTGGCTGTGTATGGTTCTTCCACATGCTACTAAGGCTCCTGACTGTTTGTTAAATGAATAAATTGTAAAATTGCCAATATGTCTTGTTTCTTCCTTGTTACTGATAGACTTCAATCATCCAATCCACCAAACAACACCAAACAAGAGTCAATAGCAACAGCAGAATAAGCTGTTTGGCATTGGCAGAGAAGATTTGACAAATTTTTCATGGGCGCAACCCACATACTCAGCTGTGTTGCTCATCCCACAAATGCATGTTCCTTATAAATGGGGCACCATTTTAAAGGGAAATAAACAGGCTTTCAAACGGTATAAAATGTATTGCCAAGAAGCATTGTTACAACAGAGAAATAATCTACCAAACACAAATTTCCGAACTTTTTGTTCGATGTTTATTAAATATAGTTTTTTAACCATAAAATGTCAAGGCAAAACTGGAGATATAGAGGGAAATTCATTAAATGTCAGAACAGCTCTGAATACCACATTTGGATCAAGCACATTTTTTTAAAG
This sequence comes from Aldrovandia affinis, assembly GCA_029706075.1. NCBI lineage: Eukaryota > Metazoa > Chordata > Actinopteri > Notacanthiformes > Halosauridae > Aldrovandia > Aldrovandia affinis. The sequence goes on from JAINUG010000176.1 coordinate 1,919,473, forward strand.
TGCAAATTTATTAAAGATATCGGCCATAATAGAATATGAAAAGCTCTGTAATTCAGGGAATACAAAAAATTGGCGTAGATTAAGTCTGACATATATTACTTTATATGGCAAAATCTCCAACAGATTACACCAGTCTCTGAAACATTCTGTGCATGTCTAGAGCACCCCTGTGAACGCCATAAACAAGGCACCTCACATTAATTGCCAATAAGCAATTATACCAAGAATATCCCCCTAGCAGTTTCAAGGTTCGAAGGTGGCATTTTAAGTGGATATTTTGTTACATTTTGTCAACTGGTTATTCAGTCAGTCAGTCTTTATTTTGTTTCAGCCCACTTGTAATGACTCTCCATAGAACACTTCAGGGAATTCAATTACAGGGGAACACATGAAAGACTAATGCAGATGATTGAAAATAGTTGCAAGACAAAAGAGTAAAGTGGTTCTGTGTGGCTCAGTAGGTAGAGCACGGCGTTGGCAACGCTTAGGTTGTGGGTTCAATTCCCACTGGGACCACATATACTGAAAAGTTTATGCATTCACTACTGTAAGTCGCTTTGGATAAAAGCATCTACTAAATGGCATATGTTATATGTTATGTTATATGTTACAATTAGAAAAAGGACTACTTAGCCACCTAGCACAGGGACAGGAGATTTAAAAAAACATCCCTTGAAAAGGAAGAGAAGTTCCTGTACAGGGAAATAATCTCTGGGGATTTAAGGCCTAAGACTGCATTGCTTCTTTTCAGGAAAGGAGTCAATGCAGCTAAAATTACTGGACCCCTGCAGGTTCAACCCCTACAGAGACATTGCAGGTTCTAGCCTCGGCTATGTCATTAGCTGATTATGACCAGGGGTTTGCAGAGGCAGGACTCAATTGGTTTGTCCTTCCAGGGGTAGGGTGGTGTGATGCCGGGAGGGGTGGAGGGAGGAGTGGAGAGGGCTGTGCCTCCCTTTTTTACTGCTATCAGATGTTCCTGCTCTCTCCCATAGCCTGGAGAGTACTACAGGACCTTGGACAGCAGTGGACTCATCTACTGGCCGGCTCACCTGAGGCTGATCAGCAATAAACTCAGGTGTTAGGCATTTCCTTTGGTAGGTCTTCATAAAAGCACAGCCTGCCAGGCCCGGAGGAGAGACCGTTTTTGGACATGGTGGAAGAGGTGCTGTTTTTTTCCATTTTCTTTCCCTCAATAATATAGTCTTTAGTTTACCTTTTGTTGGTGGGGTTTTTTTGTTTAGTTTTTTGTTTAAATATGATCATGATAAATCAGCCACTGGCCTATTGCGACACTGCCTTCATTACTTTGTCTTTCCACTCATCAACTGGCATGGTGGCCACCCTTGCCACAGGCAGGTTTAAGTTGACCACGGTTCCTTGTTTACTGCTGCATTGGTTCCTTCCAACAATGTATCAGGTGCCCACTAGGTGTCATTGTTGAGAGGTACACCTCTCCTCCAATCAATACAAGCTCTCTTATAGTACTGTGTGGACTGTAGGGTGTAAAATATTCACTGGCGTGCATGCAAGTGCATCAGAGGAGTGCACGTACAGCTGCAGTACTCTTTTCAAGGGGTGTAGTTGACACTGGCAACTTTAAAGGTACATTTGGCTATTCCAAATTTGAGAGGAAAAGATGGGGGTGGGAGAAAGTCTGACAAAGCTGGATGAGTGTGCTGTGGGTCTATCAAAATGGGGAGTATCATCAAGTCTGGGTATTCATTTACGTGAGAAGTTTAATACTGAAGTAATATGGTAGAATATACAGGTAGTGAAGAAAACATTTAAATGTAAAGTTGGCCAGTACAGCCTGTAAGCATCAGTAAATGAATCCCTTGACTATACTCATCATGTAATTTTGTTGGCCTCCACCCCACACATGTTCTTCAATCCCCTCCTACCTGAGACTTTTCCAAATGGCTGCATCACACACTCTCCATCCAAAATCTATATCAGCCTAACTAACAATGCTGTGCATACAGTGCAACAGTCCATTGTTCAATCTGCTTGTCAAATAATTGAGGAATAATTACAAGGATGAGATTAATCAAATTAAATGCATACATGAAAATAGTGCCTTTGCACAGCCATGACACCAGAACGGTTCATGTCATTATGGCCATTTATGGATAGTGTCCCTGATGGTTGCGAGTGTTTGGCTCTCACAGGGGCTGAACTGTCTGATCTGATCCGATCTGAGGGCTCCCTAAAGAAGCCCTTAGTGTACTGAAAATAAGTCAAGTCGTTATTTTGCCTAATGGTCAATTATTTCCATGGCTCCAGCTGTCAGAATGACTTGCCCTTCAGCTTTGAGAGAACAGAGGTCAATGATGATCACAGTCAACAAATAATGAGGGAAGGACAACAAGGGCAACTCAGAGCATGCTGGGAGGTCACGGAGGTATGATGAGAGATCATTTAAAGGTGAGAGAGTAGGCCTTCCGGAAACTCAGAGCTTTATTTGGGATTAATATTATCTCTGTAGGATTAAAGAGGGCTCTTTAATGAGCTCTGGAATATCAAGGATACAACTATCCTAATTAGAATATTTTAGTGCTAGCAGTTATATCTTTGGTTGGATGTGTAGGCTACTGGTGTAAAAATATGAATTTCACCAGCTGAAAAGATTTAAACTTCTGCTAATAGCAATACTCAAAGTTTGCACTGGTCAAGATGTTTTTTTTCTTTTTCTTCATCAGCACTGTCAGTGAAAGTAGGAGGAATCCACAGAGGTGTGATCGTCAGCACATTATTGAACTGCTTATCATATGTCACAAAAGTGAGAGCAAGAAGTCGTCTCACAGACCCAGCGATTTGTGCTTACAGGATGGAAGTGGAGATGAGAGACAAAGGAAGAGTGTTGCCATGGATGAAGACATCCTCAGCTGGTGCACTTCTTTCAGAGAGTTAATCACCTGCTGACAGGGCCTGCTGCATGTGGCACCCCAGGTAGGCATGGGTTTGAAGTTTAATGATGCCAGATGCCGAGGCTCAGTCGATCTGCCGGCGCTAACGACCCTGCCAACGCGGCGGCCTTGCAAAGCTCGCTCAAGCTTTGTGGGCGGGGTCTGCCGGGCTGTCGTTAGCTGGGGACCTGGGCTGCCATAGAGGCACGGCTCTCTTTGAAGAGCACCACATTTCCATATTTCATTAAGCGCAGACAGAAAAGCCCAGCCAGCTGTTCTATTTTTATCTATTTAAATTCTGACCTGCTTTTCACCCATCAAAAAAGAGGAAAAAATTGAAATGCAGATACCACGATCAGAACTTGGAGTCGTTGATGTTTGTCTGCTTTTCTAAAGGGAAAGATGAGCAGAGGGAATATTGTTTGCCTTTAAAGTTCCATGGTCACATGACAGACCTGTAAAAATGACATCCCAGGTGCTGAAGTGTGACTTGAGATACTTTTTTACAACCTATTCTGAAGCCCAAAAATATCACATGCTTGCATGAAGCAAGTATTGGTCAGACATATAAATCTCCTTTCAAATACAGAGCGACAGAAAGGCATATGCATCAAACTGTATCAATAACTAATGATTGATAAATTACGATTTTATGATTCTGACAAGCAACTGTCCCCTCCATTCTGATGTTTTAACATCTTGTCACAGAAATGTGACTCCTCTGAACTTGGCAGTGTTTGCATGTGTTACCTAGAGTTGCCACACAAATATTTAAATATGTGACTTGTCATGTTGCATACGTTTCTAATTACGTGTATGTCAGTTGGTGCTCCTCTGTCACCTCAATAAAATTGTAAACTGCAGACAAACCTGTTATTGCAATTTGATATAGCTTTTTATTCATAAACAGTGTGTAAACAGAGCTAGATTTCCAATTGGATTTAACTACATAGCTAGCATGACTACCTAGCTAAGCAGATAGCAAGATGGAATAGGTCACTACCCATCTGACCAAGTGCAAGCATCCTACATTTGATGAAGTATTCTGATGATAAAAATATGCATCATGCTGTCTTTAACGATTGCCGTTCTTCCAGGAAAATGCACTTTAGATTATGTCTTGAGGCTAAGACATGAGACTTGAGTTATATAGCTATAATCCCTGACTGCTAAAATTGGCAACTAATAATGATAATAATAGCAACTTTATTTATACAGTTATTTTCAAACAGGGTGCTCAAAGTCCTTTCCAACAACGGACAATAAAAAGGATATGGTAAAAATGACTACATTGCTGCACAATGGGTGAATGAGCCTTAATGTCTCCAATGCCATTGTAATTATGAATGATCCACAGTCTGCCTAACTCGTATATCATTAAAATGGTGTTCCAAAGCACTGATGTCAGACATTTTGTTTTAAATGAGTCCTACAACCAGATTCACCTCCGTTATATATTGAACATGCTCGCTAGCACTGGAAACACTGATCAGCCAATCAAGCAGCTGGAGAAGGATTTCATTAGTATCAGTAATACGGCCTCACTTCCTAGCCTCATAACCTTACCAGTACTATGAGCATGACCAGGTTTACACTCTGATATGAGAGATGTTTGCCCAATTTCCGGTGCTAATAAACCATTGGTCAGTTATATCTGATTAATCATGATCTTGTAGGTAGGGCTCCAGTTGGAGGCAGTAATTCAAGCCAACTCAACACTGGTTCCAATCAGATTTGTTAGTGGAAACCAATCTCACAAACTGCAACTTCCCTTTCCAAACACTCTGGAGATAGAGACTAGTGTCAGTATCCTAGAAATAATGTAATGGCACACCCATTACAGGAACAGATGTGCTTATTTGCGCCAATCCATGCATTTCTTAAGAGTGAATGTCATTTCTGATAACACCTTGTTTCGTTCTCATGCATGCAAATGTTGCGTGAAAGTCTTACAATTTCCAATTGAAAGCTATACTTTTTGTGTAAAACATCAGTGCAAGTAAACTGTTTCAGAACAACCTATTAAAATATGGGAAAAGTAAAGTAGCCCCTTATCAAAAACATTACAGCAATTCACATCTCTTATCTGATGGGAACATACATTTTCCACTGTTTTATTAAAAGAAGACTGTCTTTGCTATCTTTGAACCATTTCCCACTAAAATGATGTTGCCTTCAACAAGCAGGTCTTTATTTGGACCAGTGACATTGCCATGGAAACTTTCATTGCCATGAAATTGCCTGATGTAGTATTCAGTTTAATCTCCTAAGTGCACATTGGTGTGTTTCTGTGACAGTGAGCCAACAGGGCATGGAGGGAGTGGTCAGTGGCAACACCCATCCATCACCATAACCCTATCAGCAAACAGCATTCCCATCAATCATTCATTTCACCTCTCCACAGCAGTGAGTGGTTATCAACTGTATGTGTTGTCAAGAGTATGACACTGAGCCAACCTTGCCCCTTGGTATGAAGGATCAATGTTTGCATCAGTGTCAGCATCAGTATCTGGTGTGACCCTTGATTAAATGTGTACAATCTCTAGTTCATTTTGTTCATTTAGTCAATATTAGAAATAAGTTGCCACTTCTGATATTCATAAAATGAACAAAACCTAAAGTATTTGATTTTGGATTTGAATCAATCTCTCAAAGGAAAATAAGTGTACAACACTGTGAACTGAGCCATGTTAATATAACTATGACTGAGCCAAACAAAAGAGGCAGTCCAACATCTGTGCTGTGCCAACATATTTCTATCAGGCTATAGACAGAAACAGCACTGCTAGGTGGATTGGGAAGAGAAGAGAAGGGAATGGAAGGGAAGACATGAATAGGGGTGGATTTTTATGTACTTGACTGCTTTCCCTCAGACTGCCATTTGCTAAATGAAAGATAGTTAATCAGATATGGGAATTTGTAATGAGAATATAAACTGTCCATTGAAAAAAAAACTATATTCAAACAGAACCCAAGCATTGTAGCACACTTTCTTCACTAGAAGATTTAAATATTTGAGAATATTTGAGAAATGGTTATACAGCCAATTCTTGGCTTGGTGCCAAATGGTAAGAATTTCATCTGGCTATGCAGACTAGGATTTGACCCATCATACATTAGGAGAGATAGAGGAATTGGGATGAAGATGGGGAGGAGCAGGAATGGCAAAATCCACAAACACAGATAAGACCAGGTATGCGAGATATAAATAGACAACAGGTGTTGCTGGGTTTCGTGTAATGAACTAGAGATTGTCTATAATCTCCTCTCTTAAATCTTTCTTTAAACTCAAATTAAGTAACCCTAATTCACATTATCGCAAACAAATCTACAATAACTTTTGAATCACTGGCACCTTGCAATCTAACCATGCCCATATGATTATCCTTTCCGCTTAATCGAACTGGATTTTGGAATCACATCAGTCATAGCCTCCTTGCCCATATAAACTAGACAAATATGGGTTTTACAATTAAGGAAAGAAGTCATCCACCTGGCAGCAAAAGGACCCACCTTTTGAGAGCCGTTGTGTTGAATTCTGTTGTATTTCAGACCAGAGATGTTACCTGTGTGACCCAAAGGAGACCATTTACAACCAAACGTGTTTCGGCTCCTGCTCTGTCATTATTTTCTCAGAATCTCTGGTGACTTGGGCAGACAAAAGGCAGTGTCCACCTCCAGCAGGTCAGGGGGTGGTGCAGGTGTGCACCCAGTGGGCAGGAGAGCTAGTACCAACATAAACTTTAATCTAATTTGCCATTTGCTCAGAGATGCATTCGGGGCATTGCAGTGATTGCAGTGATTAACTCAAATAAAACGGACTGTTTGTTTGCAAACAACATTCAGTTTCTGCAGCCCTGTTGCTTTCTTTTTTCAAAGTTTTTTTACTCTATTTTCTCAGAAGACAAAGCCTATTGTAACCTTTCTGGTGATGGGTAGTTTTAGTGAAGGTTTACTTTAAAATGTGAAGTCATCCTTCCTTGACATTTTCATTGAGGTATTTACACATCTGTGTTGCAGTGCCCCAGACAGTGGGATTTACATTATCTGCTGACATTTATAGAGCAAGCAAACTCTTCAAAGCTATGGGTTTCTGAAGATGAAGAGAACATGTATGAATTCTAAAGTAGAAAGTTAAATGTATTATTGTAATATGTCATTTTGATTTAATTTAATGTTGCTAATCCATGTCACTCCCAACAGGTAACTCAAAGTGCAATATTATCAAGGGAGGGGGGACCACCCCATCCCCTCTTTTCATTTAAATAGCTTTTTTTCTACAATGTACAATACATCTCCACAACCACTATCAATTCAATGTAGGTATCAATTCAGTGCTGCCATTTGGGTAGTTTTCCCCTTCCATCCACTGTCAAACAGATCTGGGATTTACTGCTTTCAACCACACCACAGGTACAATTGTATTTGTGTCTTTGACACTGGGAGAGGTGGAGGGAGGAGTATAGATATATATATGCCTTCCTTTTGGCTGCTGTCAGGTGTTCCTGTTCCCTCCCACAGCCTGGAGAGGACTACAGGGCCTTGGACAGCAGCGGCCTCACTTACAGGCAGGCTCACCTGAGGTTAATGAGCAATCAACTCAGCTGTGAGCCATTGCCTTCATTAGGCCATTATAAAAGCACAGCCTGCCATGCCTGATGAGAGTTTTTGGGCATGGAGGCAGAAGTTCTGGTTTTTGTTGCTGTTTCCCTCTATTGAATAGTTTTTGAGTTAAATGCTTTATCTTCGTGTTTTGTTTTAATTGTTTGAAAAAAGGTCCATCCATCCATCCATCCATTATCTAAGCCGCTTATTCCTGGTCAGGGTCGCGGGGGGGGGCTGGAGCCTATCCCAGCATGCGTTCCGGGCGAGAGGCAGGAATACACCCTGGACAGGTCGCCAATCCATCGCAGCGAAAAAAGGTCATAAATTGAAACAAAGTTTTTTTGTTTGGTCTTTCATCCACTCACCACCTGGCATGATGGCCACCCCTGCCACCTTGCTACAGTGTCAACCCCAAATAAACCTTCAAATTTGCTTAATACTATTAGCTGCACCGATTCAGGCCATTGCAAGCATTTGTTGATAAGGGTTTGTCACACAGGTGTGTCAACACAACATGGGGGTTTGGCCCATTGTACTGGCCATCTCAAAGTGTTGTCTACTACTCACAGGAGGCTAATTAAGTGCTGGTTTTGGATGATCAAAAGACACTTCAGAGATCATACATTACATGGCAATACATTTAGTTTAGTTTAATTTATTATTTTATTATTTCGAGGACATTCTAGATACATGAACCATATCAAATACAGTAAAAAAAGGCAGCATTAACCTAGTCGGTTAATTTTCAGCTGTAGTCCCCGGCCAGTTGTTAAAAAGCATCCTAAAAAGTAAAGTAACAAGTAAAAAGTAAAATCATTGATTAAAATAATACATTTCGATACCCTAAGGGCACGTGGCCAAGACAAGGCACAACAACATCACACTTGACAAATAAACCACAGGACGTTAACAGGCCACACCACATTAAGCACTTACAAACAGTAATACATTAAACAAAACAGGTAAGATGGAGAGGCAGCACAGAGAGGGATTAATGAGGACAGGTATAGTTCTCGGTCAGCCAGGCTTTAAGGTGTGTTGTGAAGGTGGAGTAGGTGTGTGTGTCTTTGAGTTGGTTGGGTAGTGAGTTCCAGTTTTCTGTTGCTATCACTGAGAAGGATTGTTTACTGAAGGTGCTTTTCCTGAATGGAACTATGAAGTCGCCACGAGAGGTGCTTCTGGTGGGCCGTGTGCTGTGATCACGCTGGTTTATGAAAGAGTTAAGTGGGGGAGGGGCTTTGTTGTGAAGGATTTTATGGATAAGACAGATGTTTTTGTATTTGATGGTGTCTTCCCAGCTAAGGTATTTACGTTTATCTAAAATGGTACAGTAGTGTGTGCTGTTAGGCTTTTGATCCAGGACCTTACGGGTCCGCTTGTATAGGGTGGCTAGTTAGCATAGAGGACATTAAATATTTAGTTTGTCATGAGGAACAGGTGTTTATATATATATATATATATATTGTTACTATCTTTAAAAAATATATTTAGTATATATTCATATTTAATATTTATTTTTTAAATAATTAGTTACTTGGCTCCACACACAAGATATCCACACATGCTGCTTTCAGTGTTTCAGAGCATTCCCATGGTCTTGTTCCAAGCGCACCACTGCTAGCACAAAGGGCAGTTTGATTTGGGAGCCCTATGGAATGCAGGTAAAGCAAGGTTAATCACCACAGGGGTCCATGCCAAAGTGTACAGATATAGCATTACATTTGATCTGAAACCAGACAGCAGTTGGATCGTGTTACTTCTGAACAATCTGTGTCTGCATCAGTCTGTGTCTGATGTAAATGTAGGCTTAGCATAGGCTTAGCTAGGACAACTTTAAGTTGCTTGACTATAATGGTACACACAATATGTAAAGTCCTACTTCAGATTTATATTTCAAGTCTCATTTCCTTATATTCAGCAATTACTTATGTATTTTTACAGGGGCCATTTTAATATCAAATTCAAGAGTGTGACCTGTGAATCGACTGGGTTTTATCATTCATAAATTAATAGCTTGTCTTTTTCTGCTATTTTTTACTCCCAATCTGGGAGTGTCTGTATTCAAAAAGCATCTCAGAGTAGGAGTGCTAAGATAGGTTTTTCTTTAAAGCCAATAATGGATATGATTAGCAGTTACCATCCTTGGTCATGGGGACCCACAGTGTATGCTAGTTTTTATTACATCAATTAAGGTTGTTGAATAAGTTCCACCATAAGTTTTTCCTTAAACTTATTTTAACACAATGCAGGTAGCTCGTTGCCAATTGTGGTCTTTGAACTCTTCATTTTCCACAAATGGTTTCGTTTCAGCGACCAGGGGCCTGTCTCATGAAGGAAGTTCAACATAGTCAGGGTATCCTTACCCAGGGCTGCGGGTGATGGTAATGTGAGTGCAATCTATTGCACCAATCACTCGGAAATCATATGAGAAAATTACACCGCACTTAATATGCAACAGTACATTTTATTCATTATTGAAAACTATATATATATATATATATATATATATATACACTACCGGTCAAGGTTTTAGAAAACCCCATTTTCCAGTTTTTACTGAAATTAAAGCTGTTCAAGTCCAGTGAATAACCTGAAATGGTACATTATTTTTCAGTTTTTGGTAACCTAAACTTTTTAAAATTGTTTTTACCTCTGGCAGTTTACCGCTTACCTTTGTACCATTTCAGGTTATTCACTGGACGTGAACTGCTTAAATTCCAGTACAAACTGGAAAATGGGGGTGTAGCTATATAAACTATGTTTGCTCAGGTTCTCTGCATTACCAATGAAACACATATATGTACCGGTGGCTAGAAAACGTAGGGCAATACATACAGGGTTAAGCCCAAACTTCGCTCACTAACCCACTAATCCTGCTTCGTGAGACAGGCCCCAGGTGTCCACAATTTCAACAGTTAGACCACCACTGATTTCACCTGCCAGAATTTAATCAATCAAAAAGGTAACCTCTTTCTAAAGCAGGTATGGGCAAGGAAGGCCATATCGGTTCCTGGTTTTCATGCCAAATTCTGCTCTTATCAAACCTTCAACCTACAACAAAGCAGGGAGCCAATTTCATAGGCCAAAATCACACAGGGAACATTACAAAAAATTACATTAAATGATATCCAGAACAGACAACCACACACAAAATGTATCATGTAACAGTAAGAGGCTGCTTTATTTATTTTTTTATTGCTACAGACAACCAGTCATTACGAAAAAGGTCAAAATTTGTTTTATGTAAACAAATCAGTCAGGTGTCTAGGGTTTAATTGTGCGGTTCGTTTCTTGCTTCCGTTGAGATAATTTTCTTAGGTTCTGATGACTGCAGATTAGATTTGGTTCCAGTGTGCAGAGCGACCTAGTAGTCAGGCCCATTCTTCTTCAGCTTGCTGTAGTCAATGCTTGCTGAGTAGAACTGCAAATCCAATCAGAGAACATTGGCAGTCAATATTGAAACTGTATCAATGGGGACAGAACATGAACAAAATCACAGTACAGTTAAGCAGTGGTTAAAAATCCACCACTTCAACAACTCCATGTGTCACACGTCCACTAGAATGGGAAGCCAAAATCTTTAATGCAATTGTTTCAAAAACATGTCTTATGTTCAGCTTATTTCCATATGAACAATTAAATAGAGGCTGGTCGTGTGGATAATCTGAAACCAAATAAACCAGGGTTTAACAAGATCACAAACCATTAAACTGAGTCACTATAACCAACAACGTCTGTACCATTGATAAAGTACATGAAGCTAACAGTGTTAGTGTTAATTCCAGAACAGAAGACCACAATCAGCCCATTCTAATATCTTACATTCAATGCATCAAACTCCTGCCTGGCTAGTTAAAACTGAGGCAGTTCCAACTGCCAAATGCATCCATATAATAAGATATAAAACAATTGTCCTAGGTGTGGTGCACAAATTGACCTTGTACCTTGTACTGGTCAGTGGGCGCCATTTTGTTCCAGGGCTCAGGGTTGTTATTGCGATCCCATCTGAAAAACACCACAACCAAATCACAACCATTGCTTCATCTACTTGGGCCTTCAGATAGTAATGTGAGAGTGAGTGTTCATTATCAAAATATTACACTCCACAGCAATACACAATGATTGGTTAAAATAAGGGAGTTACTGACATCATTATGATAGTTCCGCCAATTTTTTTATATCATGAAACCTCCCATCAAATAATTACCTTCAGCAAACAAACAAAAAACAGGTGCTGAAAAATAACAACGGACATCTACAATTAGTGTCAGCGTTTAACTCTGGCCAAATATAACAGGTGGATCTCCACTGCACAGCAACTGATTCAGACAAGATAGACAGACGGATGCACACGCACACACACACACACACACACACACACACACACAAAACTTACGAGACTTCAGGGCTGCGCAGGGCCAGGCGAGCAAGGTACATTAAGGACATTGCTGTACCCCCACTTATGAAAAACAAGAGTGGAATCAACTGGCGAGAGACAAGATACAGCTTAGAAATCACAAGTTCGACAACGTTCCAATCTTGCACCAAACTGAGCTCTAGGATATTTGCGGTCACATAATAGCGGTGTAACGCCGAAAGTTGCAGCACAGTCTACACTGAGCATACGCAAAGTGAGATTTTGTTAATCGGTTTGCTGCTTTAATTTTTGGTTTCTATAGAAATCTGCAGCCTTTAAAAAAAATGATGATTATAAATAGGCTATATTCACTATCAACTAGGCAATCAATTCGAAACCGATTGAGAGTTGCAATGCTATTGTAAAGAAGGAAGCAAGTGCGTTTCAATGTATATTTTTTGTGATATTTTTTCCCATTGCAGGAGAGAAAAAGGCCAACAGAAAAAGTCACTCATACACAGATGTAGAGGGATTATAAACGACTGATTACATAGCCTACTTGGTGATAGAATTAGTCTATAATATAAAAACATTACAGCATTTAGAAATATATATAAATATCACAAAACATATACATCGAAACCCACAGGCTTCCTCCTTTACAGTAGGACTGAAATTCTCAATTGGTTATAAACGATCTAGTTGGTGGTGAATATAGCCTATTAGTAATCAAATTAAAAAACAACGCTGCAGAAACCAAAAGTATAAAGCGGCACCCTCGGGACTTTGCTGCAATTTACGGCATTACATCCATTTAACCAAATACTAACGTTAAAGGCATTTTCTGTTCAATTTAAATTGGGTGACTTCTCAAAATTCTGGTATTTAGCTGAGCGTATCTGCACATGCGACCTCAGTGAAAAACTTTAACATACGCCACATAACTTCTAGCTAGTTCATACCTAGCCCTAATCAAGCTAACGTTAGCTATCTAGCTAATTTTATTTGCAAGCAGTGTACGGCTGTCATTTTGTTTTTAAATCAAGTAAAGTTAGAACAGAAATGGTCCGTTTCCAGAAGAAACGTTTCAGAAATCCAGACAAACTGCCTGCCACCTAAGCTAGGCTTCCTGCATTGCATTACATGTCCTCATTTCACCCCCTGCCCTGCCACTGGCATCCGAGGACGCCTCTACTGATTTGGCCTAGCTTAGCTTGATAGCTGGCGCCGGTTAGCAAACAACAAGTATACTCTGTAACATTACCAACTCAGTGACTTTACTGTTCAATTAGAACCTAAATTAACTTTCATTTAATATACGTCTTTACTTAGCAGACTAACGTCACCAATAAAACAAAGACCGTTCCCAACTTGGCAAATTCCATCATAGCTAGGTAGCGAACGTTAGCTATATAGGTTTTGTTGACGTCCTTGGGACTGAACATGATCACTCACAATCGAGCTATCTCGACTACATGACAAGGAAGAAAGCAACCAGTAGCCGATCTAGCGAACATTAGCGGACTAAATATGCACCTAATAATCACTACTAAATATGCACCTACTAAATAAAAATGAACGTTACATACTTGGGTTTTTAAAACAGTCAATGAATTCCTTCACTATAGCTATATGCATTGTGTTGTCCACCTATACATATTTTTGGTTTGGGGAAAAAATACATTGTAGTGTGTTTCAAGGACAGTAAAGTTAAACACTCTAATCCACCAAATGATCGGATTCCACTGGATCGTCGCTAGTTTTGCACAGTAGTGGCAGGCCGTGCTGCCCCCACTTTACAAATAACGTTAAATTACTGCCACATATGTGAACCAGTGTTTAAATAAACAACCCTGACCTTATCTGTACTTACTGCTGGGTGGTTTTTGAGTTGTCGACTAAGTGTGGCAAACATCCTGGCAGCAATCTGTAACTCTCCCAAAATGTACACCAAATGGATTAGTTGTAGCCTAGTCGAGCTCTCCTCAGCGTAGTTTTAGCTACCTATGCATGACTGAAACCAGGATTCGAGGGCCTTTATTTGGTGGCTGTGAATCCATAATTATGCATGTGCCTGAATTTTCATTAGAATAATGTCGGCTTCAAAATGCAATCACTTTCTAAAGTTTTGCTTTCACTGGCATCTGTAGTGTGCTGGATATATTAATAAAGATTTTTCAGGCAATGAGACAAACGCCTAAATTCAACGCCTCACTTTGCAGACCATTATTACCCCACGTATATTCCGAATATTTTTCGTATTCTTTCATACTCTACTTCATGAGTTTTTGTTTGTTTCAGTTGGCTCTGCCAACACTCATTTTGTGCTATGTCATTATTGTTTTGTCTAGAGGTAACGTTCGTTACCGATTTTTAGTCGCATGGTTTAACATTCTGCTATGCCCTGTAGCTAAAGGAGTGAAATGGGGTAACTGGGGCTTGATGTAAGCGCTCCTCTCACCTATCAACAAGTGTGCACTGCATCACGTAGATGGAACTGTGCGAACAGCTGCCCTAAATATGATCTGCTTTAAGAGCGGTATGCTGCCCCAAATTCTGCGAATACTTACTCTATCTTGTTGGTTCTTCCTTTGCATTGAACCCACCTTATCAGGTGATCCGCAAATCTTAAAAGATCAGAGAATCGGCGCAGAATTGTACAAAGCTAGTGAGGTTATTGCCATTTCAGCCAGGCTTCCCCCTCAGGCTGCTTGTTCAAACTGTGAACTGGGAAATCTTGTTTGCTGTGCTGACAGCGTATATCAGTTCGTCCTTTAATCATATTGCTTTCCGAACACCCAGAGATGTTTGCTTCGTCAAATTCATTTTCAGACAGAATTGAGCATTAACCTTTCCCAAGTTTGAGAGAAAGAGAGTGATGATATCACTGCTGTGCAAGCCGCGAGAGCAGAGGTGTGCCCCTCTACCAGGGGCCATTTAACTGCTCACATATTCAGGTTGTCGCTTCTTTCTATTGTTATTCCTGACAGAAAACCCTCACAGGTTAATGTACCATGATCAGGGCTGATTTTCTGTTTCACACCAAATACATTTGATATCATTACACCTAGATAAACACAGACTCTCCTAGCAATGTCCATAATAGTCTTTCATTTTATTTGGGTTTTGCCCAGTGAGAAGGTCTTAAATGATGTTGGCGAAAATGCGAACATTGGCAGATTCTTAGTTATTCTTCCTTAAATCAAATATATAAACATCTTGACTGCTTGAGTACAGTAAAATAGATTTCCCTTTTCATTGTCCTTTTAAATTAATTTCTTAAAACAAAGTAATGTAAATAAAACTACAAAGCATAAGTTTGGTTATGGAATAGCAGAAAACAACAGGGAATAACAAAATATAATTGAGAATGTGCTGATATCACAAAATTAGAGTTCAATTCTATGTCATATCAAGTGAAGATTTCTGAAATTTCTCTTCTGCTATATGAATAGAGGCATGTATCCAATTACAGTAAACACACATGTAAACTAAGTGCAAATAACATGTTCATATTACCTGCTGTTTATTTAGAATTTGTGCACTTTTCAAGAATAGTTATAGAAGGGCAGTGCACAAACATTTGTTTCTGTGGCAACTAAGCAACATTAAAATTCAAGAAGGAAAAAATCTGACCATGGAGAGTTCAATAGGCAAAACAAGTCACAAAAGTGCTCATGGGAGGTGAAGTCCAAAGCTAGTTAAAATATACTCAATAACCTCTAGTCCTGGATTTCAACTCCCAGAGACACAGTTGTGAAATGTGAAATATTAAGCCTGTTGTGACAATGCAATGTATCCCTTCCCTTCCCATTTCACATCCAAGATGTCTTGTTGCAATGTAAGTGAGCAAGTGGTATTGATGAGGTGAGCTGCTAATGGAGCAGAGTTCCATGTGACAGAGCAGGGTTGAGACTGCAACAAACAGCACATCTACACCAGTTTCAAGTCAGAAAAGATGGCAAAACTGCAAGTAACCAAGATATTTTCAGGATCCTTCTTTGCTGGAGGTGTAGATTCCAGCGATAGTTGAGGTTGGACAGATCTGTGTTGGAGTGACTCTACTGGAGTGGAGAGATGGGTTCTGATGTGGACGTCTGTCCGCCTGACCACTCTGCAGCTCGGGCATACAGTCGCCAGGTATCCGGAGAAACTCAGTGTGTGGTCTTCTTGGGTACTTTCCCAAATTTGGCATCGAGTCCCAGACCTAATAAAATCACACAAATACACAATGCAACAGGGATCAGCACATAGAGCATGGGATGCACTCAAGTCTTAGAGAAATCGTATTACAGACACACACAACAGTTTCTTGCTTTAAAGGGATTGGCCCATTGCCTTGGGTGGAGTTCTGGCAGCTGTCACTCACCCAAGAAGACGAGGACGGTGCCAAACCACTGCACGTGGCTGATGACGTTGCCAAAGAGGAGGACCGAGCCCAAAATGGTGAAGAACTTGCGGGTGGTGGTGACGATGGAGCAGGTAAGGGGACCGAAGTATACCACCGTCATGAAGATGAAAGTCTGAGAGAAGAGGAGAAGCATGCAACTGTTGCAGCTTTGTGTCAAGTGCTGGTGAGAGCTTAAAAAAAAACCAGGCCAAACTGAGGGACACACAGAGACACTCTGGGCCTATCCATTCACATTTGAGAGATACTAAAGAAGCAGGTACTAGGAGCAGTTGTTAACCTCTGCATGCGTGCCTGTTTAACTCTCTAATCTGAATTCCAATTACGGCGGAGGATTATTCGTCTGTTTTGGGAAACCCCTCACGCACGCACACATACACAACTCTGGCCAGTGACCCACCTGGCCCAAGGCGCTGGTGAGACCGAAGAGCAGGATATTGTAGATGATGCTGGGATAGCGGTCAGTGAAGCTCAGGAACTCCCACACTTCTCCTGTCCACAGAATACCTGAAAGAAGGAGAGAGAGGAGAGGTTGAGAGAGCACTGGGTAGGGGTAGACAAAAACAAACAAAAATTGAAGAATGCAAAAGTTCCATGTCATGTTACGGCAGTTATGGGAAACCGGTGCCCATTTAAAAATGTATTAAATGTATGTGTGTAGGGAACTTAACTAATAGAAAGACTGCTTAAGCAAGGAACTTGAATGAGTAAATGCATATTATGCAAATAAACTGTAGCTTGGACATGCCTGTCATTGTGTCTTTTACCACAACTGCAGATATGGAGAATGTGTCAGGATGTTTCCTTTACTTAAGGAAATAAATTGCATGCTACTGCCACTCAAAACAAAATAATTTTACTTCGCTAAATCAATCACTCCATTCAATAACCAGAATTGTTCAGGAAAAAGTTTGTAGCAAAGATTGGTGGCAGAGAGATTTTCCATTACAATTCATCAACGTGGCAAACTGCCACTCTTGAAAAATCAAGCAAAGTATTCTGAATGGGCTAAAGACTAAATTGGACTTTTATTAAGATCACTGTATTAAGATCTTATTTTCTTTAGATAATTAACCATTATTAAGTGAGCTGTGTTTTTACAGGTGGAGAGCTTCTATTGAGAAGATCTAACTCTTGCCCAATTCAACCGCAAAACAAAAGCTCCCCCTAGTGGCACATTCCACAAACAGCAGATTGTTTTCCATCCTTGGAGACACTATTCTTGGAAAAAGTAATACAATTCCTTTACACTAAATCTAGAGTTTAAACCATGTGATAAAATCAGGACAAGTACACAATAATTATAATCCACCTTGTAGTTTGCTGTAACTGTAGATGAACCTATTGCTGCAGGGTACTGTCACATTAATTGATAAGAGAGCAGGAGTGGTTACAAAACCAACAGGCTTTGCAGCCAGTCATGAACATTTTTAGGCCTGTGTAATAGAGCATACAGATATAAAGTTAGCACAGTGCTAGGTTAGTGGCAGGATAGGATAATTGGGGGGATGGATACAGGGAAGGTCGGGTGACTCACCAATCATCAGTACCAGCGTGGACCATAAGTTGATGTTGAGCATCATGTGGTTGGGGCTGGTTTGATATCGCCCTCGCATGTGGTCCTGAGCCACGCCTGTTAGCCCATCCAGAGTCAGGGACAGCAGCTGTAACATACCAGGGGGCATGGTTACGATCGATAACACAGCCCCAGAGAGAGACCGCAAGCGATGAACCAGTAGACAAAAAGTGAAATACTGACCGGCAAGAAAATTTGTTTTCTAGTCCACCCTACACATGACTTTACCATCATGTATAGCAGTGTTTCTCAATCCCTTCCTACAGGGCACACTGCCTTGCATGTTTTCATTCCAACCACCACTTAATCATGCTAAAGTGATCATTAACAGATGACCGATGCAAATGATAGGTTGGGAGCGGAGGTTGGAATTAAAATTTCCAGGGCAGTGTGCCCTGTAGGAATGGATTGAGAAACACTGATATATAGTACGGTTTGACTCAATATGACTTGGGCTTTCTTTAAAGTTATTTTGTCAGGCCATCAACTTTTCATGAACTCCCTTAGTAATTTGAAATAAACTGATGCAAGAGATAAGCTAAATAATTTGGTACCTGCTAATCTTAGTAAGTCAGTGGTGTCCAAACCTATCTAAGAAGGGCCGGTGTGGTTGCAGGCTTTTGTTGTAGCCCAGCTAATCAACCAATCATGGTCTTCAATCAAGACCTAGATTAGCTGAATCAGGTGTTTTAGTGCTCGACTATAACAAAACTCTGCACCCACACCAGCCCTTCTTGGATAAGATTGGACACCCCTGTTGTAAGTGATTGACCATCTACAATGCTTGAATGAAGAGAATTGTAACTTCACTTCGGTGAGGTAAAAAAACAAAACTGTAACTTGCTCCGCAAGATGACATTTCTATTCAATTTTACCTGATCTGAGGATATACCAAGATCAGGGGTTCTCACTCCTGATCCTGGAGGGCCACAGGGTATGCTGGTTTGCATTCTTTCTCAGCATTTAATTTACCAACTAAAGCAGTTTATAACAGTTAACTCACCTCACCTTGTTTCTCGTGTCCAAATTTTGCTGATTTTAAGGCGAAAACAAAAACCAGCATACCCTGTGGCCCTCCAGGACCAGGATTAAGAACCCCTGACTTAGATTAAAATGAAAGGTTATGTGTATCATGACATAATACATAATACATTATACATAAAAATCTTTAGGTGTTTGTAAAGGGCACAACCTTGGCAAGTGTCAGTGCACAAAGTCCGGCAAAGGAAAACAGACAAAACCATTTTCTATTCCTTCACTTCTAATTTAATCTAGTAGTGTAGTTCCCATTGTATGAATTTGGTTGTTTTGGAATTGATGTGTGGAATTGCATGCACACTAATTCCCTTTATCAATGTAGAACATCAGAAGGCACAAAAGTTTTTTGTCTACACTTGTAAAAGTCTTAATTGCCTGTAAATCCCTAAAGCACCTAGTGACATGGGATTTTTTTTGTTAGTGTTTTACAAACACATCTATGAAATGTTTTGAATCCCTATATCAGGTAAAACAGAAGATAGACCTTAAAGTGATCATCTTGAATGAATATAATTGCATCTTTAACCATTTACTAAAAATACAATACTAAAAGGTTAAAAAAATATTGATTCCTGCAGTTTAATTTCTGAACATCCCGTTTTGATGATTCTGTCACAGACTTACTTAAAAATGGCAGAATGTGCAATTGCAGATGGGGTTCATGACCAGTGAGCAGCCTGAAACCAGTGTTTGGCAGCGTTTGGATGATTGATCCTTAAAGTATATACAGATATCTTTATTTATGAATGTTCCATTAACAAAATTTCTCAGTTACGAATAATAATTTAAAGCCATTTATTCGTTTACCGAATAGAATTTACGCTCTAACGAAACTTTACGCAATATGCATTAAAACTGCATTACACGGCTGTCTCTGGCTACGTTTAAACTGCAGGCCTTGATGCCCAATTCCGATTTTTTTTTAACCACCTGTTTGCATGTCCTTCTAAAAGTGACCCATATCTGATACCTGTGTTTACACGGTTTATACTTGAAACAACCCGCATGCGTACACGAGGGTTTGGTTACCGATACGGAAGTAAACAACCACGCCGGCACAGCCATGTCGCCATCTGCAATGAACGCAAACGAAATCATTCAGCCATTGCATACCGTAGCATCTTTAGAGGTCCGCAACGAATTCATCTTTCACTTCTGCTTGTGCACGTGAAACGTTACACGTTATTCAAATGCAAAAAAGTATGAGTGCTGCATTTTGACATGCGAATCGCAATGACAGGGAAATTCCGATCTGTGCTTTTAGATGACCGACGCATTGGCAGATATCAGATTCCTATCGGATTTATTTCCACGTTCATAATCTGATATGTGCCACATGTGAGCAAAAAATCTGAATTGTGTCAATTTTATCAGACGTAGCCTCTGTCAGCCATTCAATTGAGCACATGCACAGAGCAAAACGACCATCAAGTGGATTAATTAGGAAGTTTGTCCTGTTCTGGCAAAATTAGTAAAACCTAAAAAAACATTGAAAGGCCATCTCTTTAGATGTTAAAATGGATATCATAAATTGGCATTAAAACGACAGGAGCGTCTAATTCAGGGGTGGGCAAACTTTTTGACTCAGGGGCCACAATGGGTTTTAAAATGTGCAGACGGGCCGGGCCAGTAGCAGATGGATGGAGTGTTTGTGTGAACTAATATAAATTACATGTAAAAGCCATTACATAAAAAGTTTCGCCATGCCATAGTTAAAGGGTAGCCATGTCAAGCCATGTCATGTCATGTCAAGCGCCATCTAGTGAGATCAACTGAAACGCCGGGCATTGCAGGAAAAAGGCAAAATGAATGCGGTCTTTACTATAATTTGGTACTGATATTCGACGGGCCGGAGTAAAAAGCCCAACGGGCCGTATGTGGCCCGCGGGCCGTAGTTTGCCCATGCCTGGTCTAATTGATGCATGCAGAGCAGTGAACTTCGCTTTGTCCACTGTGAACACAATAGGTAAATAAAATATAAATGATGGCTGCCTACACCTATATTTCCTTACAGCAATGTTTTTGTTCCAGGTAGGCTACAGGTTATTTATGATGTGATATGTGATTGGCCACCTCTCAAGAGTGATTTGGGGACACCAGCCAACTTGTCTAGAAATCCCAAATGATTACGAGTTAAACAAAATGCTACACATGGTACAGCCAAACAGATACCAGGTAAAATTTTATGATTAAGTATTTCACTTATGGTTTATTTTTGCAAAGACCCAAAGGCTCTATTATATTTGATATATATATATATATATATTTTTTTTTAAATGACTATCATACAACTCCATGCCTCTGGTCTTACCAACCAAAAAAAACACCAGGTGAATGTTTCTATCAAAAACTGAGACAGAGAGGCTACCAGCCTCACATTTGACCGTATGTGCAAAAGCTAGATTATAAAGAAGACACTTGTTGCCACTTATTAAATATTAAGGTAGACAAAGAGAAAGCCTATAAAAGAACAAAATAGAAAATACAGTGAGGTTGGAGACATACCAGCAGCATTTCCCCAAAGCCGAATAGCTGCTCTTCCGTGCTGGCCGCCCCCTTATTGGGTTTATACAGAAATAGGGCCACCCCACTCACAATCAGCAGCACGCACAGGTACTTAGCCAGCGGGTACCTCTTCCTCAGTATTGTCACACCCAGGATCATCACTGTTGAATTAGGGGAACCACAATCAGCAGTGCACACAACAAGGGGACAATAGACAGTGGTGCAAACAGCAGGGGGGACAATAGCCAGTGGCGCAAACAACAAGGGGGAAAATAATCTGTGGTGCACACAGCAGAAAAAAAAAAAAATCAGCATGCACACAGGAGGGGGAAGAGAATCGGCAACACACAGGGGCTGAAATCAAGGGGGTAATGGGATGAGAAGCTCATATAACTGGGATGTGGGACCTCTGCAATATGACTTAAAAAGAAAAGATTTTGCAAGAGCAAATCCCATTTCATCTATTCATAACAGACAATTTATTTCTAGGGCACAGCACAGCATTAAGGGTTTGGGTTCATTAAATTCCCTAAGCTATGTTTGCTCAATGCACCTGTGAGATCTGATCTGATGGTAGGGTCAAGAAAGAGTGCAAGAGCACGAGCATATACATATACAAAATAATGGAAAGACCAAACAATATATGAATATTTATTAACTGATTAGGAGTTAGGCAGCCCTTTTCTTTCACAACAGGTTTTGATTTCATTCTGTTCATGAAACCATTCTTTCCATTTAGCAGTGTGTATGGGGGTGCCATCATCTTGGAATATGGGAGCACCTTGAGGAAACAATGTTTGCACCATAGGGTGAATCTGGCGGCTTAAAGTGGCTTTGTATTCCTTGGCCGTAATTCTACCAGGCAGAGTAAAAATCAAAGCCATTGTCTCCCACAAGACGGCTGCCCATACCATAACCGATCAACCACAATGTTTAATAATTGGGAACATTGTGGGTTGAAGGCTTCCTTTGACTTTCTCCAAACATAAACCTATCTAGATGTAGAAAAAAGGGCATTGGGCTTTGTTACAAGTGGTTTCAGAATGGCAGCCCTACCAAAAATATCAGCTTTGTGAAACTCATGACGTAGTTTTTGTTGAGACAGGGTCACGGAGGTGTAGATTCAGTTCTGTGGTTATTCTTGAGTCCGTTGTTTTGTGGTTTTTAACAGCTATCCTGTTAAGTATCTGTCTATCTGTCAGTGAGCTTCGACTTATGACCACTGTTCCCCTTTCCTGAT
This sequence comes from Aldrovandia affinis, assembly GCA_029706075.1. NCBI lineage: Eukaryota > Metazoa > Chordata > Actinopteri > Notacanthiformes > Halosauridae > Aldrovandia > Aldrovandia affinis. Next base: position 1,942,111 of record JAINUG010000176.1, read on the forward strand.
GCAATTTTTCCCTGTTTGGCATATGCCGTCATGATTTGGACACGGTTCCCCTTTACACATTAAAAACCTGCAATTCAGTCACCAACTATTTGACCTCTTTCAAAATCTGTTAGATCTTGCATGTTGCATTAGAAACTCATATTAAAGTGTTGATTTTAAAATGTCTTTAATAGCAGAAACATACTGTCAATTAGTATTGACATTAATATGAAACATGTGCACTCCTTTTTAATTGTGATTTACTTAATTCAGAATACCACTATTTTTTGAGGTTTCCATTATTTTGTCTACACCCTACATGTACTGTGAAATGGTATGGCCTTAGAGGACCAGAGATCATCTCCTGTACAAACGTCATTGATCATTCACCCTTGTAGAACCTGCTGTGTTTGTGGGAAAACCACCAGAAGTCTGCAAAGCACAGAATTGCAAATGTTGGAAAATTGGGCTTTGGTGTGAGTGTCTGAGTCTGTGATTGAGTGTAGTAAAATGTGGGGTCTTGGTGGCTCAGGGCCCAGAGAAACTAGCTTACCTACCTGGGATGGGTTTACAGGACTTCCCCAATACCTGGAATAGAACATGAGAAACGGACACATGAGAATAATACAATGGCAGCCTTCTGAGAACCACACAAATCAGCTCTTCTTGTATTCAGGGAATCAGGTTGTGAGGAATAATGGCTTGCAGGGTCACCTTGCTGGGCCTAGCCTGGTTCCCAATGACCAGACTTATGGCGCTTTTCCACCACACAACACGGTTCGGCAACCGTATCTTAAACCGTAACAACCCTTCCTGGATTGAGTCCCTGTGTCGTTTCTCCATCGCACAACAGAACCGTGAAGATACGAGGAATCAGATAGGAGTTATCTGAATTGACAAAAAAGAATGCGACCGCTGTGGTGATGTAATTTCTCACATCGCAAATGCTGCAATATGACTTGGTAGACCTTCTCGTTGTGAATGCTGGACTCCAGATCTCGTTGAATTTGGTCTTCCGATCAAACATTGATGAGGGCTTGCACCTCAAAAACAGACCAAACTGAACTTTCCATGTTTCTTCTTGTTCTGGAACACAATCTTCTCCTGGTATTGTGATACTTAAAAATGCAGGTTGTGTCTGAGCTGGTCTGAGATTTAATGTGACGATTGCACTTGCCCAATCAATGAATCCATCACCGTTGGAACCAATCACTCAGGTCTGAGTTCTTTAGCTTGGCACCACACATGGACACCATTTGTCAAGAGCAAGATGAAGGGTGATTCATCGGACTATATCACATTTCACAACTGCTCAGTAGTCAGTAGCTTGTGCACTTTACCTGGTGTGAAGAGTGCGGCAACCATACTATGGTATCCGGCTCTGTTCTCGGCAAACTGTTTTTGAGCTGCTCTTGCCCCAGGTTAATATTTGTAGTCAACTGACCTGCAGTTACTAGCCTGTTTTGCCTTGCACTTCGAACCCATTGTTGCCCTTTACCACTGGTGTCTTTCCTTCTTGAATTCTATGCTGACATCACCATAAACACTGTTGCTCGTGAAACATCAGCAAGTTGAGCTGTCTTGGTCACTGTAGCTCCTGCCAAATGTGTCGCAACAATCACCCCTCTTAAAGAGTCACTAAGGTCTCCTCTTGCAGCTATACTAGCCGTAATTATAGGCACCCTGGCCCGTCCAGCATTTTTATAGATGACTCTGCATGCTGGGCTGTTATTTGCTTAATTGATGGATGCGATGCAGGTGGGCCCATGAGCACTGGTCTGAAATCAGTGGCACGATTTTCTTCCTAAAGGTTAGGATTTGGGTAGTTAACTGGTCCTCTGCCAGTGCTGAGGCGCAACCTCTCCTTAGAGCCATGGATGTATCGCACTGCCTATGCTAAGCATATACTTACTATCCCTCATTTACCTAGGCTTTTCCATAATTTGTTCTGCTCCACTACCTGTATGTAGATCCGTGAGCTTTTCCTCAAAAGGGGAAGGTTTTTATATACATATTTTTTTTTATAGTCCTGTATTTTATATTTTAATGCATTTTGCCTTGTTTAGTACACTGTGGTAACAATGTACAACTATAACTTTGTACTTTGGGATTTTCCTTGTGAAATGAAAAGTGCGCTCTGTTTTTATTCACACCCTTGATAAAGATGAACAAAAGAGATCATATAAAATAAACTATATAAGTAATAAGGTATATTTTACACTCAAAAATATTCAGAAAATTATATTCTTCAATAATTTTTCTTTGCCCCCAAATAAAATCAAAGATATTCACACCCGTTATCAGTACTTTGTGGTTCCTCCCTTGGCCATTATAACAGCAAGTAGTCACCTTCTGTAGTGTCGTACATTATAGGTTAGCTGTGGTGTCATACGTAGGTTATGGAACTTCTTGGGGGGGATCCTTAACCATTCCTCCATGCAGAATTGTTCTAGTTCCTTCAGATTCTTGGGTTGACATTTGTGGACTGCTTTTTTTTGTTAAAACCACAAATGTTCAATTAGATTCAGGTCTGGAGACTGAGATAGACACGTCAGGACAGAAATCTTGTGCTCTGTCATTTGACATTTTAACAACCATTCTGTCAACTATTTCTTAGCTTCTTTGGACACATGTTTGGGATCGTTGTCTTGTTGGAAGGTGTAGCTGGATGGCAGAGGGAACAAGGTTTTTGGACAGAATGTCTTGGTACATGCTGGAGTTCATGGTTCCATATATTTTAATAAATATATATATATATATATATGCAAAACAATGCAAAAGCATTAAAGATCCACCACCATGTTTCACTGTAGGCATGAGGTGCTTTTCAACATTACTTGCATTCTTTGGATGCCAAACATAACGCTGATCTGCATGTCCAAAAAGCTTGATTTTTGTTTCATCTGACCACAAGACACAGTTCAAATTGTAGTTCAGATGTGGTTTGATGAATTCAAGATGCCCTTTTCTGTGAATTGTCTTCAAAAGAGGCTTCCTTCTTGCAACTCTGCCATAAGGCTATTTATTGTCATGTAGGCATCGTCGAATGGTAGCTTAAGACACCTTGTAACCCCAAGATGCCAGGTTCTTTTGGAGATCTTGAACTGTGCCTTCTTTTTGCTTCTTGAACCATCCGTCTCACTACAAGTGGGGGAAAGATAGACTTGCATCCTCTATTTGGCAGGTTGGCCACTGTTCCAGTGGTCTTAAAGTTCTTAATAATTGACACATCAGTGGAAAACAGTATCTTTTAACTTTTTTAACAGTTTTTTAACAGATCTCCTGATCTGTAGAGGTCAATAACCTTTTGTCGGATGCTTTCAGGGAGTTGTTTGCCTTTCACCATGACGATGGCTGACCACAGTGTATACCCTCCTTTCTATACTCTAGGGAAGCAGGAAACAAATGTAAACCACTGTATAGTTCCATAACCTTCCATTGAACTTCAAATAAGTTGTATATTTATGAAGATTTGTTTTTGTTGGATTAAATTGAAAAGAATAGTTAGGGGTATGAATAATTGTAATCCAGATGTTTTCTGGGAAAAAAATATTAATAACAAAATATGTTTTTCTGAACAATTGTATTAGTAATGTAGGTTTGGAATTTTCTGAATTGTTTTTTTTTATAAATAATTTGTTTCTGATTTTCTCCCATTTTCTCCCAATTTGGTAGCCAATTACACCCGCTATTTTCAAGTCAATCACCCCCTGAGTTCGCTGTCGTAGCCCTGTGACCGGTAGTGACGAAGGCAAAGTATCGTCTCCTCCGAGACTGCACTCGCCAGGCCGTCGACCATAACCCGGACTCCGGGTACTCCAGAGCCACTCCTGTGTGCAGCGAACATCCTGTCGGCTTCCCCCCTCCCTGGGACAGACAGCCAATCGCCACCCCAAGTCGCAGTCCCAGCCAGAGTCGACTCTGGCGCCACGGGGAATCAAACCCCGGTCACCGTGGCCAGCGTCGAACGTTGTAACCACTGGACCACGCGGGAGGTTTTAACATAAAATATACTTCATTACTTATATAGTTTCTTACTTATATAGCACGATCTCTTTTGGTCATCTTTGTCAAGGGTGTGAATAAAAATGAGCCTACTACATGTTTCTTTGTATTTATGTATGTAATCATAGACGGACGATTTGATACATCTATGGTTTTTGTAAGGCGGCGACAATGATTCCAAGATAAGTTTCTCTACGGGGACGATAAAGTATATCTTATATTATCTTACCTTTTGCTAGCTCTAAAACAGAGAGCTACAATGGAAGACAAAATCTTGATTTTCTAGTATGAATGATTGATAACAATTGAAAAGGCACACATGGAAGGAGGAGCAGGGATAAACAGTGGAGTAACACAGAGATGCATGGAGACAGTGATATACGGCAGTAACACAGATGTAGGTGAAAGACATCCTTCTAGTAAGAGGGAGCGAACCTGTGTGGGATAGTTGACGAACTGCAATGCTGAGTTGCTCGATACCATGGCTCCCAGGTAAGAGAGAGAGCACACACCATAGAGCCAGCTCCGAGTGTGATCAAGCCTGGGCCGCTCAAAGAACTGGATCACTGAGAGGGAAACCACACAAACAGAATTGCATATGTAATGACCCAAATGACTCATAGTTTGACTTTCAATTGTCATGAACATGAATGTCTAAATGGGGAAATCAACTTAATGTTTACAAGAAATTCAATATTTACCTGGAAATTTAAGTAGCTACATGTCTATGTCTCTGAGAAGGCTTACTGATCAATGCTTACCATGTCTGACCAACAGCTTTCCACCCCTGGGATTTTTTATAAGGATGAGAATCTTAACATAGTTATTTTAAAATGATATCCAAATCAAAACAGGACCAAAATACAACATGGTCCAGACCCTGTCACGTGCTTTGTAGGACAAATAACAAATGGGATGTCCTCCACAGTGCATGGACAACTCAGAATGAGGAAATACTTTAATTGTTTGAGGTTATAGAAACACTCAAAATACAAATATGGTCCCAATGCCATCTCACTATAAAATCATGTGGAAGATGTGCCTGCTTCTGGCCAAGCACATATTAAAAAGTCCAGGTAGTCTGGTGGTAATCGGTTGATGTGGTGTACTCACAGAACTTAGCAAAGGCAGCATTGATGATGCACTGAATGAAGACCAGAGTGGTGGCATATCTGAACTTCTCCTTCTGGTCCCCCTCTCCGTACTGACCTCTAGTGCTAGATAGATTCACATTAAAAACATGAGATCCTTGACTGGCCTGCACAATACGTTCAATAACAAACAATAATTCATTGTTCGTGAAATATTCAACAAAGCATGATATGGTAGTGTATCACAACCAATTTATGAACTGGTAGTGATCTTCAAAGTTGAGTCAATCATTCGCTAGTTACAATTTAACACCGGGACTCGCGAACAACATCTGTTAACGTGTTCCATACAATATTGTAATGGAAAATTATATGGACTGTATGTGCAAATATTCCTACTTGAGCAACAGGCTAAACATTAATGCATGAACAAAGTGGTAGTAAACTGCATGGCATTTCATTTGGTTTCCTTTGTGGTACAGCTGTAAGTGACCTACAATACGTTGGCGAACCAGCTGGTCTTACAAATCGACTAGCTTGTCAAACACGTGTAATGGGATACTGCATCGCACGATTTTAGAACAGTATAGTAGTGCTACGTGTTACCTGAGGCTTTAACCCATTCAAAAACATGAAAATTACAATTTGCATCGCTCAGCAGCTGGATTCTAATTGAAATTTTGATTTAGCACGTTGATGGTTTCTGTAAGTTTTCTATACGTTTTCAAGCGACGTGTATAACTGTCCTTATATGGTTTTAAAAACCTGCACCAAAATGCTAGGGAGCCAGGATTACACCCTTACTATTTTACATTTTGGAGGCAAACATTACTACCCAGCATTTAAGTACGACACAATGCCGGAGTTCTAGGTAAGATTGAAACTCTTTCATTTAAACATTTACAAGGTATAATACAACATGAAGTGTTAACTAAATTAAATTATCAACTCTAACCAACTTGAATGATCAAAACAGAAACACAGAAAAGTTCCTGCCTACGAAGGTCGCTTGTCAGCTATCGCTAGCCATAATGTTGATGAAGTCACCTTGGTTTATCTAGTGGTCTAACGTTACATACAAACCATTTAATATAGTTAGCGGTAGCTGCCTATACACAATAACGTTGCTAGACAAATAAACAAAAAATACAAAAATATGCACTTACATCGTTTCCTGCAATATTCCATAGTAAAAATAACAAACAAAAACTCCAACGAAACAGAAGATGAATCGAACTCGTTCATTCAAAAACAGTGACTCCTTCACAGCCCCCTTGCCTGCGGCCATACTGTCCCCTACTAGAGCAGGTATGGACACCGAAACAGCCCCGCTCCTCACTCCGCCGTCTCGCTCCACTCTCCCAGCAGTCAGAAACCCGGAAATGGTGGCGTCTTAACCCCAAAAAGGGGGTTTCAGCTGCGTCCCCGTTACTGAAATCCCCCTTTGTTGAATTTTGAGGCCCGATAAATACTTCTCATCTATGCCAGACAGGTGTGTAACTAGCTAGCTAAAGTAATTGGAAGCAGTATTTATGGGACTGAGCAATAGATGAAAATGCAATTGCTACGATACTTCTGCGAGATCCTTGAATCAATTCACTGTGTTTTGCCAAATTATCTAAAATAGCAACTAGCTAGCACTTAATATTAGTTACAAGGATTGGGGAAGTGCAAATTCAAGGTTGCTTGCTAGCTAGCTAACGTTTCCCAGTCTGTTTTAAAACCTAGACATGGTGTCTATTCCATTCCTCGATTGCGGCTATATCATGCTCGCCATCCCCAGGTGTCCAATTCACCCACTTCCCCTAACCTGTCTTTTTGTGACAACCATCCCGCTTTGCATCTGTTCTCGGAGGCTTGAAGAGCTTGAATTGTTGCCAACGGTGTTTAGCCGCGTCACTGTTAAACTGAGGTCTCGGACCAAGTCAGCTCTGGGATTCCATAAAACTTGCCTGTATTGCTTCGTTGTTGTTTTTTTACTTTCGAGTTTAAAAGTAGCAGACTGCACAGACATATTATTGAAATATGGTAGTGGTGTGGTCGTGATTTATTTCATTTTTCATATGCCCCCCACATATGCATAAGAATAATTAGCTTTCCTCATCAAACAAGTAAACACGCCTGGTTAATGTTCTTTAATAAAGATCCCAAAACAGTCCTCACTATGGGGAATGTATTTGACATCAGTGTTTGTTTCGGCATGTAATCATATTTACACACTTGCAATCTTTTCATGCAACTATATAGTGCAAACATATAGCGAAATAAAGAGCTCCTTCAACAATCATTTATTATAGCGAACAATGGATGTTGATTTACAATATGGCACTGTACGTGTCCTACTTTAGATCAAATTAAGGGTCTTTCGATGTGCGGTCGCTCACAATTCTGCGTCGAAGGATGTGTAGGTTTTCCATTGGCCTGTAAAAGAGCACAGAGGGTGGGATTTGATTAAATAATTCGTTGGGTTTATACAATAGGCGGGACTTCAGATTTAAAGTCTCCGTCCCTACTTTTATTACAATTGTTCAACAAAGGGACAAATGTCACGAATGCTGATGTTGTGTAAAGTAACTATAAACGATATACAAATCGTGTAGCATTATACTTATGTTAATCTAACACAGTGTTGATAAATTTACAAACATTTAGATCCATCTGTGGTACACTGCAGTCAACATTGTAGTTCCCCATCATTATTTCCATTTTTAACAATGACAAAATATTCAAACTCAATTTTAGAATGCATAATTTTTATTCATTTTTTCCTGTCACGTCGTTCACACATCATATTAAACATCTTATATACAGGACGTTGTATTACCTGCCACACGAAGTATAAAAAAAAAAAGAATTAAAAAAAGAAGAAGCAATAGCTATTTTTTAGGTCCAAATGCATAACAAAATGTTTCTCTCTGCTGTGGGGTGGGAGAGGGCGTCACATATTTGAATAGATAGAAGGCAGAAGTACAATACCATCCATCAACTTCTCATGTTGAACCAAAGTAAAACGTGTGACCAAAAAACAAATGGTCACACTGAATTAAGCCCTTGTCCAAACACTTATCCTACCATTAAAACCAAAAAAGATCTGGCTTAAAATGTGCATTTCAAATGTCAAAATAGCCTGTAAGATAAATGTGTCGGAGGAAAAGAAACACCGTTTCCAAACTATAAACAAAATGATTATCTTTGTCAATTCAAAGCAGAGCAGATGGAAAATTACCACAAGTAAAATGTATATAACTATGCTGCTCTAAACATTGAAACTCATACATACAATATATTTAGGAGCAGGGATCCTCTTTAAAATAAAAAAATCTAATCTCTATACAAAGCATTACTTTACGCTAGAACCTGCTGCTTTCAATGTGTGGGAACATCAATTGTCTGAACATTTTGGCACAACTGAAGAAACAAAACAGAAGGTTCTTGCAATTGTCAAGGAAGCACTAGGCAAGAACATGCCCTGGACCTGACAACTAGAAACTAAATATGGAAATACATAGGAAATACATAAAACGTCTTACAATTTCACAGTGGGACGACATATTGATCAGAGCAGACAAATAATTCTATACTTCAAAACAACTCCAAATTGTTCAGAATTATACTTAATTTATAGGAGTGCATATCACATTTATACCTTGCACTACATTCATGGAACTGCAGTATCGTAAATATTGTAATATGTCTGAAAAGTTATACATAATAATGAACCCTTCCTGCATTTATTGACATTATGGACTCCCCTTTCTAGGTTTGACTTGGGTTTAAAAAAAAACTAAACTAATATTCCATTTCCCTTTCAGCTGAAACTAAATAAATATTTATATTTAAATATTAAAAACATCCAGCATTATCATCTGTGACATTTGCATTGTTTCAAAAGGATCATTTAAACTCAATTATTACATTTGAAAGCACTGCGAATTGCAGTAACTTTTGTTGTTTGTTAGTTTTTTTACATAGTGAACAAACATTTTTGTCTCAGAAACAGATTGGTGCTGACACCAATGTTAGGCTCTAAAGACTACTGAGCATTAAAGAGCAGTTTGAGACATAGGATGCATGTGGCAATGCAAATGCTGAGGGCTGCTTGTTTTATCTTACAATCTAGCTTATGCTGGCAGCTGAAATAACACCACATCAAATATGCTTAAGTGAAAGCAAACCAAACCAAAAACAGTCCAAAGTGCTATGCAGGGGAAGCCCGATAGGCAATACATGTTTTGAAAATCATACCAATTACTTTGTCTGCATATAGCTCACAAGTTTGAATATCTTTCAAACAATTTGTGAGCCATGCGTTCGCACAGCCATCCTGATCTGTACACTTGTCAATCTACTCAAAAATATGCTGTGGCATTTGAGGACAGTCATTGCAATTTTTCAAATAAAAAAGGAAATTCATAAAGCTCCACACAACTAGGAATTTCCTTTCACTACGGTGAAATCCCTAGCTGAAATGGGAGTTGGACCTTTGGACATTTTGAAAGGGTAGCAATGCGGCCACTTTCCTCTTGAAGGGTTAATCAAATTTTCCCTCCACCTAATATATAACCTACTTGACAGACCTTTCAGCTCTACGCATTCATAATGAGAGGTTGATTGTCACATTCAGAAGGGGGGGTTGGGGGGAAACAGGTCTGGCTTGATGTTCTTAATTCCCTCATATTTCTGGCACCGGAACATAGTCAAGCCTACAATAGAATACTTCCTTAAGTCCTTGTGTACTTGATTGATCGTTCCTTGAAAAACATCAACAGATGACATTTAGTGCTCCTACTGGCCAGCAGGTGGCATGAGCACCCTGGGCTGGTAAGGTGGTGAGGTGCAGTGATAAGGATGGCAAACACTGGAGAGACTGCTGCAATTATACGTCATAATCTGCACAGACGTGAGAGAAACTTTTTGTTTTGTTTGATCGATTTGGGTTCCCTTTGCCAAGAAAACAATCCCGGGTCATCAGGAAGTCCTTGTCGTGAGACTTGGAGTTGGTGTCCGCCTTCCCCCCTCCCCCCCGCTCTCTCAAGTCCCTACTCACATGGCAGTGGTGGCAGAGTCTGGGAGGGGCCCCAGGAACCCGGACACGGCCGGCTGGCAGGGGACCCCACTTTGCCCTGACCGGCCTGTGACAGGGGACACTGATAGGCTGCGGAACAGAATGTCCATAGAGGGGAGGAGGGGCTTCAGCAGGCTGACAGGGCAGAAGGCAGAGCCTCCATGGGATGTGAAGTTCACCTTGTTAGGGTCAGGGCAGGATGGGCGTGGAACAGGCTGACCCTTACAGGGGGAGCTGGAGGAAGAGAGGCTGCTTAGCAACAAGCTCACATTCACACAGACACACAGGTGAATTACACACCAAACAAACAGTAACTTCCAAAGAGGATTTGTTCTCATGCATCATCAATACCCACAAATGGTTATTGTCCAACATGATAATGTCCTCCAAGGTGATGGCAACACTTTTCTAAAACACAGCCTATTCACAAGCTAAAGAGATTAAATTATTCAGTGGAGGGCAGCATTCATGTATACCAGGGGTGGCCAACATTGGAGAGTCGCAGGGAATGCTGGTTTTTGTTTTCACCTTCAGCAACCAATGTAGGGCCATAAAACGAGGCAGGGTAAAATAAGAACATGCTGACGAGAACAGGCCATTCAGCCCATCTAGGTTTATCATTTACTTACAGTCTAGAGAGCATCCATCTGAGATGAGATATTGAGGTTTCATGAACCCCATAATGGGTGGATCTACAATTTAATGTCAATAATGAGTTGTTTGAACCAATCAATGATTTTGCTCTACACCGCAAAACACAATGATTGGTTGAAATCACACACCAACCACTGATAGCATATGGTAGCTCCATCCATATTAATATAATATAATATAATGTATTATATGCCATTTAGCAGACGCTTTTATCCAAAGCGACTTAGTTGTGATTGCATACATTTTTAGTATGTCTGGTCCCAATGGGAAACAAACCTAACAAATGCCATGATCTACCTACTGAGCCAAACAGAACCACGGTGTGCCTTAGTCAATGACCTCTATATCCAGCACTACATAAAGCCTGTACTTGAACATCTCATCTACATCCCAACATACTCCACATGACCTGCCAAGCTGTTCCATACATTGACAACCCTCTCTGTAAAATAAATACATTCCTGATATCAGTGCGGAATTTGCCTCATTCCCAGCTATTCTCCTTGTTCTGCTGACAGACCTCAATCAGATTTTTTTTTTTCCACTTTGTTAATCCCTTTCATGAATTTAGGCATGACCTCCCCCCTGCAGAAACCATGAGATCCCCTAAGATCTTCCCCCAAGCAACATGTCCCTAATGATGGACTTTTACAGGAAATGGAAATTAAACTAAAAGGCCTTAGTTTCCTTAGTCAGTAGATTCCTTCCTATTTATGTTGGTATTAAATTACCTTGCTTTCCAGTAATCTGGTATTTGTCCAATAATTTAACTGATCAATTAAAGCAGTGGATTACTCAGTTAAGTACGGAGTAAGAATGGAAACCAGCACACCCCGTGGCTCTCCAGGCTCTCCAGGACCAGTGTTGGCCACCCCTAATATATACAATGAGTATTGAGCCCTCTTCTCATGTTAACACGTACTGATGTGAGGTGGAGCTAAAATCAGCAACCAATTTAGACCGGGTCTCCAAGGGCATACCACTGAGCTAGTGGGTGTGGGGTGTGAGGTCAGGATCCAGGTTTGCAGTGAGGGTTCTGCGTGGTGTACAGGGTGAGCGCTCAGGCTCGGACTCACAGGGCTTCCTCACAGACGCGCACTCTCTCACAGCCCTCAGGAGGCTCCCTCTGGAAGGTGTAGGTCTTGTTGGGACGAGGGGAAGAGGACATCAAGAGGGGTGAGGGGGACAGGCACAGGGTCCTACAATCCGGCAGGTCTGCCACTGAGCAGGGAAAATGCATATGAGTCAGATTACCTCACTGTCTGAGCTCAGGGAGGCCAGCAAAAATGGCTTTGTAGAGACCAGTTTGGGCCTATGTCTCACCTGCATCTTCCATGGAACAGGGAGAGAGGGGAGGGGAGAGGAGTGTGGGGTCCAAGGGGGCCGGGGAGGGGTCGCTCTGGGAGTCACTGCTACACCTCTGGGGCGGTACAGGGGCTCTGTGACCATCAGGGATGTCCAGAATCTAAAAGGAGGGGAGGGGGTACAAAACTTTAATTCCCACATACAACACCATGCATAAGACATCATGATGAAATAGTGACGAGTCACTGGAATGGTAATGGCCAGAAGGACCTTGGCATGCCCGTAAGAGGAAGTAGTCATTTTGGGAGTAAAAGGAGTCATGGCAAAAGGGAGAGGGGCTGAGCTCATGAGCTGTGGCTGGGGGCATATTATGGGCAGGGTTGATAAAACTGGGTTAGGACAGATCCATGCCTTCGTGGACCTGACATCAATGTGTGGATACATAACAGTCTGTCCTCTGTGAACAGACCTTTTGTTGCTCTTCGGGTATCTCCTGCACAAAGACCCTCTCCAGCTCCAAATTCAATCCCTCCACACTATGACGCAAACGCGGGGTCAGTCTGCACAGGGGTGTGAGGGGCATTGTCTAAGGGATAAGCACATATTACACAATGAATACACAGACAAGGAGTTTTCACATCACAACGACTTGGACATATGTCCTACTTTCTGACTGTTACCATTTAGAACTTTAAAAATTCTGTTTCTTGTTCAATATAATATAATAATATAATATATGCCATTTAGTAGATACCTTTATCCAAAGCGACTTACAGTAATGAATGCATACATTTTTCAGTATATGTGGCCCCAATGGAAACAAACCCACAACCTAAGCGGTCAGCGCCATGCTCTACCAACTGAGTCACACAGAACCAATATAAGCAAAGACACAACACAAACAGAAAACTTCAGTGATAAACCTTTTCTTAGAGGTTTTACAGGATTATCCATATCTTAAGATGGCAAAGGTTGATGGGACACCCAGGCAGGAGCTGAATATCACGTGTGCGTCAAAATAGCAATATATAGCAATTGTGAATTATAGGAGTTATCTGATATTGGGCAGGAGAGGAGGGTGGAGGTGTGTGGGGTACCTGGGTGAAGAGGAGGGAAGGGTGGAGGTGAGTGGGGGGTAGGGAGGAGGGGAGGGTGGAGGTGTGTGTGCTGTACCTGCGTGGCCCCAAGGGCATAACCCACAGGCAGAGGCTGTTGGTGGGGGCAATCCCTCTCATAGCCCCCCCTGGCCCCATGCTTGGAGCGCTTCTGCAGGTGGTGTTTGATTTTGGTGATCTGTGAACAGTACAGCAGGAGATGCTATCCAAGTTACTCATTTTTTAAAGGCTAAAAGGGGGGAGCTATTACTCTGAATTTTATGGTAGATGTCAGAGAAGGCAGCCTAAGAACTGCTAAATTAAATACCTCAGAAGACTTCTTTATGGTGCTAACTTAATGTAGCATTATACAGTGTTCAAAAAGCAGGGAAGAACAGTGTCTTCAATATCTTGGTAGTCACAGTACAACCATATTGGTCAAACACACATCACTCTCAGGTTCTGAAGCAATTCTATCCTGTTTACATTCTTGTTTTTTGAATGATACATGGCAAATTACTTTATTTTGCAATCCAAGGTAGCTTCTCTAAAGTACATCTTCAGCTGATAATGGTAATTAGTGATGGAAATAGGTAATTAGCAGTGGAAATACTGGCCTCCTTCAGGTGCTCAACACTGCCCCAGGACGCAGAGCGCTTGTGTCCCACACCTGCCCTCCTGCCCCGGGACTCTTCGGACCAGGTGCTGGGCGTCTGCAGAGAAGAGGAAACTAGAACATCAAGGAGTCTTTCATATTTGTCTTCCCTATTTAACAGTGGGACCTTAAACATAAAATTCACGAGTAAGCACAAAAATAAAAACATACTGGGGAATTCTTCATACAGTCTATGAACTAGGACAGCCTGTGGCCAGCCCTGCTGTTGAACTCTATGGGATGAGAGACTTGAAAAGGAAACAGACTTTCAAAAAGGTTACGGTGGCAGGGGCCTCAGATAGCGTAACGCAATATTGGCTGGGCCTTTATAAGTGTGAGCTGCCAACTGTACCAGACCGGCCCTGGTGGGGAGCACTGATTAGGCACGAGTTCACTGAGAAGCGCGTAAGGGTGACTCCAGAACGTGGGTGGGTGAATTCCGTCTTGAAGGAGGCAGAGTTCGCTGAATTAGCTTGCCTCGTAAAAGACGAGCGGCGAACTTGTGTGGAGTGGGCAAAATAGAGGGTATAATTGGCCACTAAATTGAGAGAAAAACAGGAAGAAAATTTGAAACAAATAAAAAATAAAAAATAAATGTTTTAAAAAAAAGGTTATGGTGGGGCATAAGGTTCACATTTCACTCTAACAAACCCATTAAGATGGGTGTTTGTGGAAAGAGCCGAAAGCCCTGGCTATCAAAAAACATCACAAACACTGAATTGCCCAGGTGGCTAGACTAGATGAAGTCTGGTCCAGAAAAGAAAACCCATTGATGAAATGGTTTGATTGCAACACTCAACTATTTAGAAGTTCCAATGCTCCAAAAAATAAAAATCTGTCTTTCCCCCCTGTACAACTGAAATGAAGTGGTGTTTACTTCAATTTGGTGCAATAGGTAAATTGCTCACAGCGGTCATGTACAGTGGGGAAAATAAGTATTTCACCCCCTGCTGATTTTGTGAGTTTGCCCCCTTACAAAGAAAGGAATGGTCTATAATTTTCATGGTAGGTTCATCTTAACAGTGAGAGACAGAATATTTAAAAAAATCCCAGAAAATCTCATTATATGAATTTTAAACATTTATTTGTGTTTTATAAGTATTTCACCCCCTAGCAAAACATGACTCAGTACTTGGTGGAGAAACCCTTGTTGGCAAGCACAGCGGTCAGACGTTTCTTGTAGTTGGTCACCAAGTTTGCGCAGATCCCAGGAGGGATTTTGGCCCACTCCTCTTTGTAGATCCTCTCCAAATCCTTAGGGTTTGTAGGTTGTCGCTTGGCAACTCGAAGCTTCAGCTCCCTCCACAGATTCTCTATAGGATTGCGGTCCGGAGACTGACTAGGCCACTCCATGACCTTAATGTGCTTCTTCTTGAGCCACTCCTTTGTTGCCTTAGCCGTATGCTTTGGGTCATTGTCATGCTGGAACACCCATCCACGACCCATTTTCAGTGTCCTGGCTGAGGGAAGGAGGTTCTCACCCAAGATTTCCCGGTACATGGCCCCATTCATCCTCCCCTTGATCCGGTGAAGTCGTCCTGTCCCCTTAGCAGAGAAACAGCCCCAAAGCATAATGTTTCCACCGCCATGCTTGACGGTGGGGATGGTGTTCTTGGGGTCCAAGGCAGCTTTTTTCTTCCTCCAAACACGGCTCGATTTTAGTCTCATCTGACCACAGCACTTTCTCCCAAGCCTCCTCTGAATCATCCAGGTGCTCATTGGCAAACTTCAGACGGGCCTGTACATGTGCCTTCTTGAGCAGGGGGACCTTGCGGGCACTACAGGATTTCAATCCATTACGGCGTAGTGTGTTACCAATGGTCATCTTGGTGACTGTGGTCCCAGCTGCCTTGAGATCATCAACAAGCTCCAGCCGTGTAGTTCTGGGTTGTTCCCTCACCTTTCTCATGATCAGGTTCACTCCACGAGGTGAGATCTTTGCGGAGCCCCAGACCGAGGGAGATTGATTGTCAATTGGTGTTTCTTCCATTTTCTAATTATCGCACCAACAGTTGACTCCTTCTCACCAAGCTGCTTGCCAATGGTCTTGTAGCCCATTCCAGTCTTGTGCAGGTCTACAATTTTGTCCCTGATGTCCTTAGACAATTCTTTGGTCTTGCCCATTGTGGAGAGGTTGTAATCTGATTCATTGATTGATTCTGTGGACAGGTGTCTTTTATACAGGTAACGAGTACTTAATTAGGAGTACTAATTAAGTAAGAGGACTAATCTGTGTGCCTCCTGGTCACATAACCGGTCTGTGGGAGCCAGAATTCTTGCTGGTTGGTAGGGGGTGAAATACTTATTTTCCTCAATAAAACACAAATAAATGTTTAAAATTCATGTGTGATTTTCTGGGATTTTAAAAAAATATTCTGTCTCTCACTGTTAAGATGAACCTACCATGAAAATTATAGACCATTCCTTTCTTTGTAAGGGGGCAAACTCACAAAATCAGCAGGGGGTGAAATACTTATTTTCCCCACTGTATCCACAACAGTGAAACAAAACTGCAGCTCTACATAGATGCCATACTACGTACGAACATGCTGCATAATGAACGGACCCTGAGCACATTATAACATGGAATATTTTAGGACAAAGTACAGAACGCCACCACTGAGGATGCTTGCTTGTATACAAGAGATTTGAAGGCCTGCAGGTGCAATGGGTGGTGGTCTGCTTCAGAAGCCGACAGCGAGAGGATGTGAGATCGCTGCTGTGGTCTGAATCATGTGCTCACACGCAAGGCTTTGATCTTCCTGCAAATCCATCCTGTAAGTGAGGAAGAGCTTATGGTCTTCTTCACCCCCTAATCCTGCACAAGAACGTTACAAACATACTGGGTTCCTGGTTTCCTTTCTCCTGCGAGACATGTGCAATCATGCTAAGAGCTAATGTAATGATGTGCAGTGTGTATACATGGGAGCTACAAAAGCTGAGCCGTTTTTCGACTCTACCCTCAGCACAACATTAGACTCCATGGCTAAATAAATAAGTGCAGTACATACAAATGCCACACATTCCCTCAGAAGCTCTGATATAGTGTTACTGTACCCTCAGGTCATGGGACAGAGGCTATAAAAAGCCCTACTACATTACAACATATGGTGTCAACCAAATTCGGTCTGAGTGCATCTTAGAAGAATTCCAGATGCTGGTTCTAATATTTCATTCAAAGCACTAGCAGGAAGAAGAGATTAGCTGTACAGTGAGATCTGTACAGTGTGTGTGTGGGGGGTGAGCGGGTGTTCAGAGTCTGTGTACAGTGGACATGCACAAGCACTTTGTACAGTGGCTGCATTAGAAGGCACAGCACTGACTTGAGGGGCAGTCTAATCATTTAAAACTTGGGGAGAAAATAATCATTTAAAAAAATGTATTTCTTCCTGGCTCCACCTCAGTTTTATTATTCATAATGGGCAAAGTGGCTTAACCTGGCAATAGCAGTAACCTGTTTGTTTTCCAGTGTCCCAGGCTACCTCCATGCGTGTCAGAGCCAGGCTGGCAGATGTGAAAAGTCTGATTCACATCACTAAGCAACATGAGACAAAATAACAAAAACAGGCGTGAACTTGCAACAGTGCTACAAGAATCAATTCAAGATGAATACAAATGACTTAAAAAAATATAAAAAAATAAATCAAAGCCTAGAAGGGTACCAACTCAAGAGGGCAAAACCAGACTCAGGAGTCTTACTCCAGAGTTTTCCAGGTCAGAGGGTGCAGCAATGTGGGGTGGTGGTGGGACAATGAGGGCCATCCTGCAGGGCTCTGATTGGCTCACCTGAGTGGCTTTGTCATTCACACAGGAAATTGTCTGGTCCGGCTCTTTGGGCCACTGGCCCTGAAGGTAGGGTCCGACCATGTTATCCAGGGACAGGGTGCGGCGAATGCTTGGCTTTGGGGGCCGCGATTTGGTCTTCTCAGCTGATATAGGAAGCCAGAAAAATAAGAAATAGAAACTACATCAATGCCACTTATATTTCACTGGATATAAAGTACTGTGCAAAAGTTTTAGGCAGGTGTGAAAAAATGCTGTAAAGTAAGAATGCTTTCAAAAATAGAAGTGTTAATAGTTTATTTTGATCAATTAACAAAATGCAAAGTGAATAAACAGAAGAGAAATCTAAATCAAATCAATATTTGGTGTGACCACCCTTTGCCTTCAAAACAGCATAAATTCTTCTAGGTACACTTGCACACAGTTTTTGAAGGAACTCGGCAGGTAGGTTGTTCCAAACATCTTGGAGAACTAACCACAGATCTTCTGTGGATGTAGGCTGCCTCAAATCCTTCTGTCTCTTCATGTAATCCCAGACAGACTCGATGATGTTGAGATCAGGGCTCTGTGGGGCCAAACCATCACTCCCAGGACTCCTTGTTCTTCTTTACGCCGAAGATAGTTCTTAATTACATTGGCTGTATGTTTGGGGTCGTTGTCCTGCTGCAGAATAAATGTGGGGCCAATCAGACACCTCCCTGATGGTATTGCATGATGGATAAGTATCTGCCTGTATTTCTAAGCATTGAGGACACCATTAATCCTGCCCAAATCCCCAACTCCATTTGCAGAAATGCAGCCCCAAAGTTGCAAGGAACCTCCACCATGCTTCACTGTTGCCTGCAGACACTCATTGTACCGCTCTCCAGCCTTTTGGTGAACAAACTGCCTTCTGCTACAGCCAAATATTTCACATTTTGACTCATCAGTCCAGAGCACCTGCTGCCATTTTTCTGCACCCCAGAATGTGTTCATGCATAGTTGAGTCGCTTAGCCTTGTTTCCACGTTGGAGGTATGGCTTTTTGGCCGCAATTCT
Organism: Aldrovandia affinis; assembly: GCA_029706075.1. NCBI lineage: Eukaryota > Metazoa > Chordata > Actinopteri > Notacanthiformes > Halosauridae > Aldrovandia > Aldrovandia affinis. The sequence goes on from JAINUG010000176.1 coordinate 1,960,779, forward strand.
TCCATGAAGACCACTTCTGGCCAGACTTCTCCGGACAGTAGATGGGTGTACCTGGGTCCCACTGATTTCTGCCAGTTCTGAGCTGATGGCACTGCTGGACATCTTCCGATTTCGAAGGTAAGTAAGCATGTGTCTTTCATCTGCTGCATTAAGTTTCCTTGGCCGACCACTGCGTCTACGGTCCTCAACGTTGCCCGTTTCTTTGTGCTTCTTCAAAAGAGCTTGAACAGCACATCTTGAAACCCCAGTCTTCTTTGAAATCTTTGCCTGGGAGAGACCTTGCTGATGCAGTATAACTACCTTGTGTCTTGTTGCTGTGCTCAGTCTTGCCATGGTGTATGACCTGTGACATGAAACAGTCTTCCACAACCTCACCTTAGTAGCAGAGTTTGGCTGTTCCTCACCTAGTTTTAAGCCTCCTACACAGCTGTTTCAGTTTCAGTTAATGACTGTGTTTCAACCTACATATGAAATTGATGATCATTAGCACATGTTTGGTATAATTGGTTAATCATACACCTGACTATAATCCTACAAAATCCCTGACCTTGTGCAAATGTACCTATAAGAATTGATGCTGGTTTGAAGGCAAAGGGCAGTCACACCAAATATTGATTTGATTTATATTTTTCTTCTGATCGCTCACTTTGCATTTTGTAAATTGATAAAAATAAACAATTAAAATTTATATTTTTGAAAGCATTCTTACTTTACAGCATTTATTCACACCTGCCTAAAACCTTTGCACAGTACTGTATGTACACAACTTAAATGAGTTCTTCAGCAAACTTGTCCAGGACTTCCTACAGTGTGAAACCACTCTCTTACCTATTGCAGTACATGTAGTACTACTTATCCAGATCCTCAGCAGGCAAGCAAGCAACCATGTCTACCCTAAGCAGGACAGTATACAGCTGCTTAGTGCATAGTGGGGCTAAAGGTACAATCTCCTGAAAGCAAAAGTCAAAATGTCACAATATCGCCTTCTCTCAGACCCATTGCTGGATACTGGGCGGCAACAGGTGATGGGACCACGGCCAGTTGACAAGCAGAAGATTCCTCACGTTACGGCAGTGACCTCGCTGGGAATTAATTCAAATCAAGCACACTGACAAAGGAGGTAAAAATAGAAACATCCTAGACATGTATGGACAGTTTATTTATTTTATGTTTTATTTTTTTGGAGGGGGGGTGGGGTAGATTGATTAACAAGTCCTATCCTTAACCCCTTGCTAGGGTGCACATGTAGAGCTACATCTGCTAGGTTAGACATACAGAGCTAGGTGAATACAGAGCTAGGCAGCTGAATAATCCCCAGCAGGTGCAAGCAGACCAACGGGCAGCAGTGTGGTCTAGAAATGAGCTGTAACACAGGATGCCATTCAGTTCTGCTGCTGCCCTCCCCCTCAAACGCACGCGAGCTACCCACTGCAGGCAGGATATAAAAATAAACACCCCGTCAACTGGACTAGTTACTGAGTACACAGACTAAGCAGGCCTATATCTGCAGGCCAACACAAACAAATTGCCCTTAAACTAGGAACCCTACACTGGTAGGTCACACTTGCCAAAGCAGCATACAGGAGCTGTGGGTTAACCAGTCTGATAGACCTTTAGTGTGAAGGACAGGTTCCCAGTAAAACAAAGAAAGTTATTTTTTTATACCACATCAAACATTCATTGGACTTCAAAATATACACATCAGAATATGGTAAGCAAAATATGTGTATTCAAATGAATCTTTAGACAGTTTCCAATTATTCGCTTGAAATGGCTTTCATTCCTGTAGTAATTGTACTGCACCCCTTCCACCTAAAGGAGAGTACAACCAAGAGTGCAAGATATGTGGATATGTGGACAATATGGTACTGACTACTTTCCACATTTTCACCATTTAAACATTCAGTCTTATAGTGTTATATTATAAGTTAGTAATATTGGAGTAACATATGGAATATGTGTGGATGAATAACAGACAAAAAAGTCCAACATTTAATCCAGGACACATTATTGTTTATACAGTTGCTGCCAGTCAATAAGGCTGGTCAAGAAAATAGGCTAAAATATGTCTGATAAAGCAGTATTTATACCTTTAAAGTATACCTTATATACACTTGAGACACACACACATGTATATATATATATATATATATATATAGAGAGAGAGAGAGAGAGAGAGAAGAGAGAATAGGGAGCTAGTGCATCTTCTGTTGAATATTTGCTTAAGTTGTTTGACTCAGCCAAGCTCACTGAAAACATTACAACACTACTAGACCATGCAGACGGATAGTAACGATCTGGCATCAACAGGATCTGACTATTATACAGTTTATCTTGTTAGATTTTTGGATCGTATATGGGACTGCGAATGTTTTCTTGCAAATAAGCCCATAGCCTACATAATCAACACACATGCTCAAATACACCAAAGTGGATACGTTTTATGGCCTTTAATCTGCATCTATAAAGTCAGTGATATATTTACCTGTCTTGGCATCTTTGAGGCGCGGTTGAGCTTTGTTGTGTAGCTGGAAGGGAACTGTGGCTTTCAGTGGTTGTACCCCCGAGGTACCCCCCCTGACCACTCCACTTCTGCAAGACATCGTTAGTGGAAGCGGCAGCAAAACGACTATACTTCAGAATTCAATTGGGTTATCGTAAGTTTTAAATTTATAGTGAAGCTTCACTCAATTGGCTTAAATTCAGTTAATGGACTCAATAAGTAAATTCGCCTTGCCGGAACAATAAACTGTGGTTTGATCGCAAGATCAAGCAAACGTTGCTATTAGCTAACTCAACTAGCAAGCCTGCTAATTTCTTTTGTGATGATATGGACCTTTTCCTAATATTTTCCCGAGCTAATTATCAGCGTGAGCTCTCAGAAACAGTTAGACACTGTACATTCTACATCTCACACCAGACTGCAAGCAAAACAACTTAATTTTTTAAAACTTTTTGGATTTAATGTGGCAACTTCTCAACTGCTTCGTAGTCAGAGCTCCAACTTGCCACTTTTCCCTGCAAAACTGACAACAGCAGCACGCTCTTGTTCCTTTAGCTTCACAGGGCAAGACCAACGCTAACTCCCTGATTTGGTTGGCTGCTTAAATGTACTACTTTAACTTTATTGGACAAAAGAAGTATCGATCTTATGAGACTGCCCACGAAAGCTATGTTTCCGCCCACTTTATTAATATTCGTAGTATGCTACTACTTCAAATCAGCGGAGTTCTCTGTGAAGTTTTAGCCCCATCTGTTGCAAATGTGGGTTTATATTTGGGTAAATACATTTCTTTTTCCCACTCAGTGTAGCATAGGACGGGTCAATTGTTTTCGGCTTAACATTAATTTTAGGGTTTGAGCAACTAAAATGGGTTTAAAAAGCTATGTCGACATTAAACTGCCATTTTAACCCACCGCAATAGAGTTAAGTTTTAATTTCAAAAGATTTTTCAAATCCGTTGATCTTTAGCTTTAGCTCGAACTAAGCCCTTTATAGAACCTCATCAACGGCTTGGGCCATTGTCATTTCTGGTGAGCCATTGTCATTTAGGATGTTTCTGAATGTTGCTCAGCTTAAAACAGTATTATGAAATGATATGATTTGAATTAGTCTTATAAATAATACATCTATTCAGGCACAGTAGGCATGGATGGACACCCGAGATGGAAGAGACAGGGACTAATACTGCAATAAATAATAATGATAAAAGAATATATTTGAGTACGAGGGGGTAGAATGACTTTAATACATAAAGCAAAACATCTTCTAGGGTTTGAGCCATTTTGGACATTCTTCAAGACAAGTTTACTGCACTAATCTGATATTAGTCATAGTAGCCTGTATAATACTGTGTGTGATGTAAGATGTACAAGCCAGCACTGATGTGAAGGAAATAGGCAAGAGGCCATGCTTGTGGCATTAAAGTTATATTCCAAACTTCCTCTTAATTTCTGCACACAAAGGTAGCAGTTTATAAATGACTTACTACTTACAAAAAGCAATTCTAAATACACAGTGGTATTTACCCATCACCAGTATAAAGTGACCATACTTTTATCTTGTGAGGGGGTGGTATTTCAAATTCAGATATGAAATACAGGTAACTGCAAAAATAAAGGCAACACTTTGGTAACGCAGGGGGGACACTCAAACGACCCTGGCACGAGCTAGAAGAGTCCCAGGCAGGCATGAGGAGGGGAAAGGGAGCCTACTGGCTGTGGAAACCCTCAACGGACACTCATGGTACTGCACCTGTCTAAATGATCCCTCATTTATTCAAGTGCTCCTTTTACCTATATATACAATGTACAAATGCAGCCAGAGTGATTTTTGTGTGGTGTACAGTTACTTTTTTATAATGTTTGCAATAAGAGGCATAACCTATAAGTATAGGTCTTGAAGTCTCATATCATCTCATGCCTTCCCAAACTGCCCATCCTACCCCCTCCCACCACTACCCAACCACCCACCTGACTAAATGTCAGTCATTAATTCTCAACACTATATGTATATCCATTTCTCCCAAAAAATGTTAAATGTAAGATTATTATAAATGATTAATTCTAACTCGAAACGAAGCACAGCTCATTACTCAGTTGTAAGGACACCAGGTTTGGGGAAATCCTGTCTCCAAAACGCTATGGAGCCAGTAGACAGAAATGGAGATTTGTATACCCTGAAGATAAACACCTAACATTCATCAGGATTATGGGTAGGGTCAAAGCAAAGAAGCTTTTGAGCTGACGAATTTACTAAAAGTGTCACTAGGGGGCAGCCCATCCCAAACTGTGCACAAATGGGCTGAAATCAATTTTGAACACATTGAATGAATATCTTTGACCGTTTTAATCATATGGAGAGAGTAGTTCTTATTGATGGCACATGATACTGTGACAGAGGAATGTAAATGTTTTTGAGATGACATGTACCTCCACACTGAATAGCTGTCTATGTGTATTGTTGTATGTATTGTTGATTGTTATATTGTCTGCAACTATTGTGTAGGCCTACTGCTGCTACCCTGGCCAGGTCTCTCTTGAAAAACAAATTTCAATCACAGAGAGACTTCCTGGTTAAATAAAGATTAAATAAATAAAATAAAAACATGGATGTGAGGATGAAAAGAACATGTGATCTGTGATTGATACACTGGCAGATCAGAAGCTTGAAAGTGGTGGTTTCCAAACTGGGTTTGGGAGAGGGGTTGAAGTGGACTGCAGGGTGCATATCAAAACACAATTTGTGATGTAAAGAAAAGTAATGCTATCATTGTTATGGGTATCAGGTATGCGCATGAGCATTAGAGAGTGTGAGGACGTAAAGAACCAGGTGGGCCAGTGGCGCATCTACCTAAATAGTAGAGGTTAGCACAGGGGTGGGCAATCTTACCCTGTGTGGGCCGGTGTGGGTGCAGGCTTTTGTTCCAACTGAACAGTGACACACCTGATTCCACTAATCAAAGCCCTGATTGAAGACTTTGTTAGCTGATTAGTCAAATCAGGTGAGCTACTGCTCGGCTGGAACAAAAGCCTGCACCCACACCGGCCCACACAGGGTAAGATTGCCCACCCCTGGGTTAGCAACTGGGGTCTGGTATGAATGCAATTTTTGTAAAGTGTAAATTGAAAGCAGTTATCCATAAGTCTCATTATTGAAGCGTGGCTATGGCACTGTGTCATTCGTTTTTTTGTTTATTATAGTAGGGTTTGGATGCAAAGGGTTCAACAGGTCAGCTCTAAGCATTCTGTTTTTGAATGTTCTTTTGGTCCACCAGACCAAATAGAAAGTCGCTATTGGTAAACCGTTATTTTCCTTCTCATCTTTTTGTTGTTTTGTCCCTGACCCAGTGGCGCCAGCAGCCATACAGCTATACGCACTGTGCATACATCAGGCGAGCTGTTTTACCTTGATAATAAAATTGTGACAGCAGCAGATCCCACTGTCTTTGGATAAATGTAAAAAAATGAATCCCACCTGCACTTGAGATGCATTAGGCCTATTGGTTGTGTCCACTGGTTGACAGTAAGCGTTTGATGAAAATAAATTGAAGGCGTCTGCCTTTTCGGATTGGTTAAATTTGATTGCACGTTAGGTTTCTCGATATTGTGTTATTTAGCTGGTTGTTGTTAATTGTTTCAAATGTTTGAAATGCGCGTATTATGGGTGGGCTGAGTAGACTGGTATGTGTCCATGTGCACGTGTGCGTATCAGGCCATTCTTGTGCGTATTATGAGATAGAATTCTGCTGGCACCACTGCCCTGACCTACTGACTGAGTTTCCCCTCTGACTGACCGTTTCCCTTTAATTTGCATTTTGGGTTGTATTATGTCACCATTGAGAGGAGACAGCGGTAAGTAAGCGTATATGTTACCCTGTGTGTTTTGCTGTGTTTTACTAAGTGTTCAGTATAGGGATAATCTGAATGTCTGCCTATGGATTCCAGCAGGTTGTTCAGGCTGTAACATATATTTGGGGGCTTGTCCGTGATTGTTTTAGAGTTGTTTGTTTGTTTTTAGGTGTTGAGTGTGTTGATTGTCAGTTTGCTTAGCCTCTCTTTAGTTGTCGGAAATGTTTTATTTTTCGTATTCTGTAGGGTTTTTGAGCGGATTGCATTTAAAGCAATATGGTTTTTATACTCAATGAGTTTGTTATTAATCTAATGTCACAGAAATTTTATGAGTGCACTAAAGCACATCTCATTGCTATTGCAAACCATTATGATATAAAAATAAATTGATCTAGGGCAGCAGTGCAGTATAGTGGTAAGGGAAATGGACTTGGAACACAAAGGATGCAGGTTCAGTTCCCAGGTGGGGCACTGATGTTGTACCCCTGAGCAAGATACTTAACCTGAATTGCTTCAGTAAATATCCAGCTGTATAAATGGATTGTATGTAAACTGTATAAATCGCTCTGGATAAGAGTGTCTGATAAATGCCTGTAATGTAATGTTCTAGTACCAAAAAGGAAATTACATGTGTTAATGTTGTGACATTTTGCAGATAGTAAATTGGACCATCTTAAACTATAGCTAGAACTAAGGAAAGTAGCATTAGCAAAGAAAGAAATTCAGTTGTAGTTTAATGAAAAACTAGAGCTTGGAGAAATTCGGACTTGAAAATGAGAAGTCAGAGACTGAAATTGGAGCATAATTTAAGGTTAAGCATAGAAAACTTGAGGTGGATAAAGCAGTATGCCTGAGAAAACCTGAACTTTGTGTTCGTAGTCATGGGTCTCATTCATCAGGTTTTGATGTCAGCTGACACATTAGAATGGTTACACCTGGGCCTCCCGTGTGGTTTAGCGGTAAGAGCATTCGATGCTAGCCACGGCAACTGGAGTTCAATTCTACCATTCCTCCATTGGCTGTCCGCCCCTGGGAGGAGGGATAAAAAGCAGAAGGAAAGACTCGCTGAATGAGTGGTCATGCGTAGGTGACAGGCTTCTGCCTAGGCGGGCACTGGCTTGAAGGAGGCAGTGCAGTGCTGGCTACTGGCCAGAATACGGCAGCAAGTTCTCATTAGGGAGGGATAATTGGCATGAAAAAAGAGAGAGGGAATTGGATACTAAAAAACTGGGGGGGAAAAATAAAATGTAAAGAAAGAATGGTTACACCTTTTGTTGAGAAAGATGTGGATAAATTCCTTTTGCGCATTGAAGTACCAACAAACCTGAAATGGCAAAAGGAAGGCTCTTCTGTTCTAGTGTGTGCTCACTGGTAAAGCTCAAAGGGCCTATTCTGCCTTGCCTACTAAGAAAAGTTAGGGTGGTTAAAGCAGCTATATTGAGATCTTACCAGCTTGTTACAGAAGCATACAGGCAGCATTTTAGAAATTACAGTAAGCAAGAGGGCCAAACATATGTTGGGGTTTTTTGCCAGAGAAACGGAGATGTTCTTTGATAGACATGACTCCCAGGAAATCAAGTCTGATTTTAAGAAACTGAGACACATGATTCTTGTGGAAGATTTTAAAGGGGGATATCCTGGTGATCTGGCAACTCATTTGAATGAGAAAAAAGGTTTGGAGGTCAGTCATGCAACTATAATGCTAGTCGCCTTGAGGTGATGGCTATTTCTGCATCCGTTTCCCTGTGTATCAGTACGGGAAGTATTCCATCTTTTGCATGTTGACAGGCTTCATGAGCTGAAAAGGACAACGAGATGTGGCAGCTACACATTTGGCCCTGAGGGGACAAAAGACACCTCCCAACTGTTACATAGGAAATGAGCAGCCATCGAATGGAGCTGTCAGGCAGGAAATGAATAGCAATTTTATTTTAAATAAGACACAAACATTAATCTTCACCTCTATTTAGTAAGTTATTTGTGTAGAGATTGTAAAAATGCCTTGGTTAGCCTAGAATGAAAGGCTTTTTATAATGTAAATGGCCGTAGATTTGTAGAACTATTACTCTTTGTAAATTGTGGATTTTAACACGTAGGTTTTTGCAACCAAAATCCTTGCAAATGTCATTTGTATCATGTTCACGCATAAGTGAGTAGTTTTTACATCATCAAAATCAACAGAAATGCTCAAACATATCAAACTACAGTATTTTTGTTTTTATTCAGAAATTGACTAAAACACAGACATCAACCCAACACCGCCCTTAATGGACACAGAAGGACAGTAGAAGACAAACCAAACAATTCAATTATGGTTAATATTATTACTTTTAAACACCAGGACTGTACCCGTACCCCCCTAAGTGTGACTCAGTGTAATCAAATTGGTAAAGCACCATACTCTTGACACGTGAAATTATGAATTATCAGTAGTTTGAAGAAACTATTTTCATATTATTATCTCAATAGTACTCAGATGATGGGTCATCATGTCCATGCCAACAAGGACACTTAAAGGTATTGATTAATTCCCTTTCCAAAAACATCAGATAAGGTCATGAGGGTATATGCTGTATATCTGCTGGCTGGAATGCAAACTGGTCCTTTGCATGACCTTCAGAGGCAGCTCTCCAGGACTGTGAGCTCCCAAGATAAGGATTGAAACAGAAAGGAAGAAATAACAGGAGTTTTTAGTTTAAAAACTCATATGGTAGATTCAATGAAATATTTTCATATACTGTCCAACTGAGTAGGCAGAGGAAAGTTTTTAAACTTTAAATTCATTTTTATTTTATTTAAATCAGGTAGGTGAACTCAATTATCTTTTGCAGTGATGAACTAGGGAATCAAAGTAGGTAGGGAATGCAAGGATTACATCGACAACAGATGTAGAGGATAATTAGGTGGCCAGATGCAGAGACAATTTTGAGGGAATTTGACAGGGACACCAGGGTTAACACCCCTACTTTTTCATAAAGTGCCATGAGATCTTTAATGACCACAGTGAGTCAGGACCTTAGTTTAACATCTCTCTGAAGGATGGCACCTTTTACAGCACAGTGACCCCATCACTGGGGCACTGGAATTCCATTTGGTACAAAGAGAAGAGAGCCTCCACTGGCCCACCTCTTTCAGCAGCAACTTCATATCCCCAGGATTTCTCCCAACCAAGTGCAGTATTAACCAAGCCTACACCTCCTTAGCTTTAAATGAGGGGGAAACAGGACGGAAGACTGAATGTGGTTCTGGTGCTGGTATGTTATGCTAAATAAGTTTCGGGTCATTAATTTACCCACAATTTAGGGTCTTTTGATTTAAAAAGTATAATTCCCCTGTATTGATATCCATTCTACACCCAGAGAACCATTTATCATCAGCATAATGGGGAAGTTAAACATGTTGGCTCCATGGTGGCAAATTAAGCCAAATCATTTCAAACTTGAATGTGAAAAAAATCAAAGAAGAAAATTAAGCAAATAACACAGTTTAGTTTTTTGCAAAAATTAAAAATTCATAGACCCAATATATTAAAGTGAAAAATGCCTTTTTATTTTAAACAATTCCGTCATAGCGAATGTCTAAATGTTCCAATAGCTTCTGGGACATAAGCGTTGCACGGTTCTACCATGAGGGACATTACTGAAACATTCCAAATCCAAATCCAAAACACATCAATATCCTGCTCCAGCCCTTAAATTAAGCTAGTCAGGAGTGGGTATTCTGCATGAGAGTCTGAGCAGCAGTGTGCTAAAGGCATGCGTCCTCACCACTTTGTAAGGGTAGTGGCTGAACCTAATAAACATTTTGGTGGTAAATCCCTTGGGGAAAACAGGATCAGCAGTCACAGCATTTGGAAGGTCATTCCTCTCCACTGGTTGCGAGTGTCTCTGGCGAGGCAGGAGGCCATCTGAACATCCTTTACAGATGAGCTGTTGCGAAGCACCAATGTATAGCTGTGTCATCTCCCGGCTCAGCATGTAGCCCACACCACTTGTCATGTAGCCCTGCCTGACATACGTCCTGAGCCGCCAGAGCTGGGACAGGGTTGGCCTCATATTCTCAACAATCACAAAGGTATTATTGCCGGCTTTGAGTAACCGGTCAGCCTGCCGAAGGTACCTGAGGATCACATGACCACGGTCTCCTCAGTCATACACAGGGACAGATGGGCCATGACATTCACTACATTACAGTGCATCGCTATTAGCGCGCTCTCAAGAATAGTGAGCACTGAGGCCTAGTCAGTGAAATCTGACATGTTACTCACCTTTCAGTGCAAATATGGATGCATCTGGAGTACAGCTTCTTCTGAGTTGCTACCACCCAGCAGAGTTGTCCTGAGGGGTAAGAGGGGTTGGTATTTGGGCCAGTCACTGGGGGGGTGGGATCAGAATCAGCTGTAAGAGAAACCAGGTGATCACTAAGAGTGTGTGTGAGTGAGGGAGAGATAGACCAATTAAGCACCAACATGGGCAGCAAAAATGTAATTCCATGAAAAGCCAAGATGCACCAAGCTGAATACCTGCAGTACACAAAAAGAATGCTTACCTGTAGGAGCACTGTACAATGTGACCAGATATCGGCGCCACTGAGTACTGTGGATTTCTCTGAGGAGACTGATGGCCACGAGGCATAGGCCATATCCAACAATAAAGCCACAGCAGAACATCATCTTTGAGAGCCAGGGATGTGCAGTCATCTTTACCTGCACGTAATATGCCTGCAAAATTATATTGCCTGCTGCCCATTCCCCCACAACCACAGAACAACATGCACAGTTAAGAGTAGCCTTAATCTTCTCCAGTGTACTGTACTAAGAAATGTTCACACATCCACACAGTTTACCTCCTTTGAACAATCAAGTATAGTACACAGTTAACGACACATACCCACAAACAATATACAGTACCCTCCAAAATGATTCACACCCTTGATGAAGACAGGCAAAGAAGGCTGTACAAAATAAGAAATACAGGTCATGAGCTCTATTGCATAGGCCGTGGAACCGGTATGGCCAGTAGGGCTGTGGCCATACCTACTTTGGTGTGCATTAAACATCAAACATTGTGTAAAAATTCTAATCTATCAGCAAATACATTACGTTCTTAATGTATTGCACTTTTGCACACTTCTCTGGATAATTTCCACTAGCTGTAAGCCTATGTACAGTACGTAGCCTATCACAAGCAACAAACTCTGTTTCCTAATGATTGATTGGTTATTTGTGTCATGTGAGCTTAAATAAATAACAATAATAAATAAAGTAATGCATTACGAGTGTGTGGCTTGGGTATCGAATGCCAGACAGCTCATAATCCATACACGTATTCTTATTATGATACACGTATTGTTTTATGATACACGTGTTGTTGTTTTTTGTCGTCATACATCCGTATGATCCAATCAGATAGCAGATTTGGATACGTGTATGTTTAGTAATTTCTGTGTATATGTCACCACCACATAGTAGTGACAAACTATGACAGTAACACTAACCTCTGTCTTGTCATCTGTAACATGCATTCACGTAGTAGTGACTAATGGTGAAATCACCGTTTTTCACGAAACTGGTAGCATAAGCATTCAGTTCTTCACATGAGATATTCAAGAATGGCATCGAGACCCGACCTGTAGAGATGCAATTGTCCAATGCACGCACATTAGTATGTGGACACCCAATTTTTTAAGTGTCCGCATAGGCCTACTTTTAGCCCCTTAAGTTCCAGAGAAGGGAAATCTTAACGCTACAGCATACAATAACATTCTAGACGATTGTGTGCTTCCAACTTTGTTGCAACAGTTTGGGGAATGCCCTTTTCTGAACAGAACATGCCTAAAAAACGTGTATCGATACACGCATCATAAAACATACGTGCGACATAACAATGCGTGTATTCATTTAATACACGTATCATAAAACAATACGTGTATCATAATAAGAATACGTGTATGGATTATGAGCTGTCTGGCGTTCGATACTTGGGAGGGCGGGGGGGGCAACGTCACGTCATTCTTGGCCCTACCCATTCGAAATGCGTTCCACGGCCCATGCTCTATTGCAGGGGTGTCAAACTCATTCCATCGAGGGCCGAGAGTATGCAGGTTTTTGTTTCAACCAATGCACTACACCAGGTGATTTCAATTAGGTTCCCTCCTTAGTTGAAGAAGTGAGCTAATTAGTGAAGTCACCTGGTGTAGTGCATTGGTTGCAACAAAAACCTGCATACACTCGGCCCTCGATGGAATGAGTTTGACACCTGTGCTCTATTGTATGCTCAAAAAATGACAAAACTATATATATGATATACATACTATTGCTCTGAGCAATAGTATGTATATCATATATATTGTGTTCTCAACACACAAAAACAAGTAATTTGTAAGTGTTTAACAAGTAATATTATACTTATTATAGTATATTTTTCCCCCAAAAAATAATGTGTCAGAATCATTCACCCTGCAGGACCAGTAGATGCAAAAACACCATATTTCTCCATAGGTATGACATTCTTTTCAGCATAAGCATGCTTCTTCTGATGCCAAACCCACCTCATTTTGTTGACTGCCCCCTATAGAGGCTTTTTTCCGGGCTTCCCTTCCAAAAAGCCTATTGGCAGGGACGTTTGTTCTGATGGTAGAGTTGGAGACTGCACCCCCAAGATGCAGCCAAGTTTTGTCGATTTCCAACTGTGGCCCTTTTTTCGTTGCCTCCCAAACTAGGCTACCCAAAAGGGTAGCATGTTAACGCAGATATATTTTTGGTGGACTTTATTTATAAACGGTGTGAATAATGACATATTTTGGGGTAAAAATGTGACTTATTAATATAAAATAATATTTTAACAAACAATATAGCTCATTACCTGTATTGTTTTGTTTATTGTTATACAGCCCTTGTTGCTCATCTTTATCAAGGGTGTGGCTTGCTTTTTTAAAACAGTTAAGCCCAAGTGCTGGGCACTGAGACCAGAGAAAGCTCAACAACATAAACATCACTCCACAATGCTAAAACACCTGAAAAACCTGAAAGTTAAATAATATTCAGAGCATGGAAATGATGGCGTGCTGATTGAGGGAATGGTTTGTCATCCCAAACCAGCGTAACTCTTTCCTTAATCAATGGAATAAAGCAACTATTGAACTAATTTGAGTAATTGGTGAACAATGTAGTCATTAACATTAAACAATGCCAGTAAGTTTTTAAGTAGTGTAATGCCACTGCCTGTAACCCACAGCCAACTGTTCGGATGAATAATGGATAAAAAATCATATTCATTATTAATATAAAAAATATAATATATGAAGTCAAATCCATCCATCCATCCATCTTCTACCGCTGATCCGGGTCAGGTCGCGGGGGCAGCAGCCTAAGCAGGGAGACCCAGACTTCCCTCTCCCCGGCCACCTCGTCCAGCTCTTCCGGGGGAATCCCGAGGCATTCCCAGGCCAGCCGAGAGACATAGTCTCTCCAGCGTGTCCTGGGTCTTCCCCGGGGCCTCCTCCCGGTGGGACGTGCCCGGAACACCTCACCAGGGAGGTGTCCAGGAGGCATCCTAACCGATGCCCGAGCCACCTCATCTGGCTCCTCTCGACGCGGAGGAGTAGCGGCTCTACTCTGAGCCCCTCCCGGATGACCGAGCTCCTCACCCTATCTCTAAGGGAGAGCCCAGACACCCTGCGGAGGAAACTCATTTCGGCCGCTTGTATTCGCAATCTCGTTCTTTCGGTCACTATGAAGTCAAATCAAGACTAAATATTTGTCTTTGAGCAACCAATGGTATAGTTCTAAAATACCTATTTAATACATTTAAAAAAACGTTGAATTGTGAATTTAACCTAGATAAGACACTCTGGCCAATCATTTGCATTAATTGTTCAATTAACTACCTGCTAGAAAGGAAAACCAGGACCGAATTTGAGGGCCAGATGAGTAACACTGATATAGGTGGTCACACTGCAATCGTGATCAAGAGAAGACTAGACCAGTATTTCTCAATCCATTCCTACAGGGCACACTGCCCTGCATTTTTGCATTCCAACCACCACTTAATCATGTTCAAGTGGTCATTAACAGACGACCGATGCAGATGATAGGTTGAGAGCGGAGGTTGGAATGAAAATTTCCAAGGCAGTGTGCCTTGTAGGAATGGATTCAGAAACACTGGAGTGGACTAACGCGTTTAAGAGCACCTGCAATCGGGCCGAAGGCAATCCAAGACTGCCAAAAAAAAGAAAGCTGCATTTAAAAGAAGTTGAGTTGAGTTGAGTCACATTTACATTATAAATGTAATAATTCAATTAATAATTAAATGATATAATATGCACTTTATTGTGTGTTGTTATGCGCGTGATTTCCCCCGTCCAAAAAAATTGACTTGCATGAAACTGGTCCGTGGTGCAAAAAAGGTTGGGGACCGCTGAGAACAACACAAAACTAAGCTGGCCCGAAAGACAACAGGGTTGAGAAACTACGTCTAATGTTATGAATACTTTATAAAATATCAAATTAGACGGAGCGAACCTAAACAACGAAAATGTAATAAAGGACGTTTATGAAAAAGATGCACTAAAATCACTTTGTAAAAAACATTTTAAAAGTGATTTTAACACCAACTTGAATGACCACGAATCAAGAATTTCAGTATGCTAAACTAGCTTTTATGAAAATCTTTAAATACCAGAAGAAAACTTGAAATCTTCCCTACCTAGGTCTCCAAAAAATATTCGCCGGTTGAATGTATCATCGAAATAACTTACAGGTATTAGAATGGAGAGTAGATCTTGCCAAACATCAGTGCGGAGTGCGAAGGGATACTCTTTGTCGATGTTGAAGTATGAAGCATATAAGGGATATGATTTTGGCATGATCCCAGCGTGTTTCCTCTCGAGAACGGTAATTACACCACCGCTTCTCAAGCGGACAGCCAATGTAAATTAAATATCCAACCGCCCATGTTAATTTGTGCAGAACACGTGTCCATGTGTAGTTAGACTGCAACGAAGGAATGTGCTTTGCAGAACCTCACAAGTGTAATTAAAATTACAGCAAGGTGTTTGGTTTAATCATTTTTATAATAATACTCGGACGTTAAAACAGAGCGACACAAATGACACGAGGCTTCCTTCATATTATTAAGTGAAATCATTCAAGTATAATGCATAACAAAAAGCAAACGCAGAATCCCCTTCAATAGGCAAAGCAAGGGGTGCCTATTGCTGACATCTGCATTGCTGCCTGCTGGATACAGGTTCTACCACCTCAATACAGTCACCGTCGTCAGTGAGACCCAGCTGGCAAAGACCAGTCAATTTGGCAATATTTTTGTTTTGTTCAGTGGATATGCATTTAGGCTACATATAGTTATAAGGTATATAATGGCTGCACTTGGACATAGGTCACTGACAAGTGAGACAGGTACAGTCCAACTAGTGCTATAGAATCAAGAATGGAAATGCTATTTTTTTGTGATTGTCTACATAGAGATGCATTCAATAAAATCTAATATGTGTCTAAATGGCTAATGTCTCTTAGGTTTATCATTTTTGAGTTTACTGGTGAAATTACTACTGCAATCATTTTTTACAAATATATATTGTGGCGAGCATGCGTTGGGTGGTGTATCAAGGAAGGAGACAGAGTCCAGGTAGAACGCAAAACTGGCTATGCGGGTAGCCACTTTAATAAAGAAAATGATAATTACCCATGCTCCATACACCGCTCAGCTATGGGTAATATCCAGTGGTGGGCCGTCAGGGCCTGCAAGGCCTTCTCTGCTGGCCTAAAAATATCTGAATCACAGACTGATGTTAATTATATTTTTCCATGAATACTTATTAAATAATTCCAAATGGTCTGTCCTTCTTTTCATAGCTTTTCCCCTGGTAAACGTGTATTTTCATATTAAAGCATTTAACCAATCACATTTCAGCCATCATTTGTGAAATTACTACTGCAATCATTTTTACAAATATATTTTGTTGCCCTTCCCAAACTCCCCACTGCCTCTATCCGCCTGCATTCCCCTGGACATCGTCTCTGACCGCGGACCCCCAGTTCACCTCCCACGCTGTGTCTTGTGGTGGTGTATCAAGGAAGGAGACAGAGTCCAGGTAGAACGCAAAACTGGCTACTGCGGGTAGCCACTTTAATAAAGAAAATGATAATTACCCATGCTCCATACACCGCTCAGCTATGGGTAATATCCAGTGGTGGGCCGTCAGGGCCTGCAAGGCCTTCTCTGCTGGCCTAAAAAATATCTAAATCACAGACTGATGGTCCCTGGTTGCGGTGCTTCCAGACGTGTATTTTCAAAGCATTTAACCAATCACATTTCAGCCTGTCAAAGGCCTGTAGAAATCTGCCTTCACAATCAGTTCTGCAGGCCCTGTAGCATAAAATAAGTGTTGATCAAACTGTTGCTTCAACCAATCAGATTTTGAGTTGGGGACATGAAGGCCTTCTAGAAGGCCTAGGTAACGTCAGCGTATTCACACCCTTTGATTGGATAGTCAGAGAGTGTCTGACTATGATGTAATGTGATTGGTTAAATGCTTTAATATGAAAATACACGTCTGGAAGCAGCACAATCAGGGGAAAAGCTATGAAAGGAAGCGGACAGACCATTTGGAATTATTTAATAAGTATTCATGGACAAAATATAATTAACATCAGTCTGTGATTCAGACATTTGAGCGAACATTTTCAGTCCTAAAGCGAATTAAAATTTATGCCAGAAATACGACAGGGCAGGCTCGACTTTCAGCATTAGCTTCGATGGCGATAGAAAAGGACTTCTTGATGGAACTGAAACACACGGATAATCTGTACGACAGAGTAATTGAACTCTTTTTGAGGAAAGAAAGGAGGATGGATTTTGTGTACAAATAATAAGGATTTTTGGTGAGTAAAATGTTGCTATTTTCCTAAATAATATTGCAATTTTATGAGGTTATTATTGATGCTTTGTTATGTGTGTCGCAGCTGTAGCACCCCGGGTTTGTTTCTTCAGTAAAGGCATTTATTCTGGATACATGAGTTATCTATCTGCGATGCAACGGCAACGGGTTTCTGTTCGGTTTGTTTTTGCACTTTGTTTATTTATCTTTCTTCAGTCATGTTTCATTCTCGTTCTGTTCCCGTCTGTCATTGTTCCTGTTCGAGTTCCTCTCCTTGTCTTGTCATGCACTTCGGGAAATTCTATATTTCGGTTTTTTAGGGAGGAGGAGGAACGCATAAAGAAATCTGCGTGCGAATAAAGCGGAACGTGAGAAGCGTACAGAGATAGGACGAGAGAGAATGACAGCGATAGTTAGAAGCGTGAGATAATTAGTGATTAGTAGTGTTAGTAACTTAATCTAAATCCCTAATGTTAGTAGATTAGTTGGTTAGTACTATATACATCTAACTAATATATACAAAGTGTAATTAGAAAGTAAGAAGGAAGTAAAACGAGATTAGAAACGAAGACGGAAAAACCGAAACATAGAATTTCCCGAAGTGCATGACAGAACGAGAATGAAACATGACTGAAGAAAGATAAATAAACAAAGTGCAAAAACAAACCGAACAGACACTCAAAACATAACAATAAGATGGCTTTTATAGCCATAAAATAGTTATTGAGGGGTGGATTGATTCAGACGGAGCACTACTGAAGGCCTAGGTGTGAAATGCACGGCCCGCCACTGGTAATATCAGTTGCAAGCATCCGTGTTCCGTACACCGCACAACCCCGGGTGTTGCCTAAAATGGAGGTCTTTGCTGGTCTACCGAGTCCTTAGAAGGACACAAGAGACCGCCGAAACGCCTTCCGCAGACACAGTCAGTCAGAAGGTAACAGTTCACTCCACACATGGCTCAATGAACACTCTCCCTCTGGAACTCGGGAGACAGCACTACACACACAGCGTGTGCTGGTCGCGGTGGTTCCAACGGCACACAACACAGTTCCACTAAACAACACACACAAATATGGAACAGAACATTTTAACAGTTTAGCCGGTGGAGACGCTCAAAGTTACAGCAGCGCCTCCCCCAGAATCAGGTGCCATCGGTCCTATGCTCTTTTTGGCTTTTGTAGTACTGTTTTGCATGTATGATGTAAAATAGTCACTGGCTCACAAATGAGCCCACCATAGGAGTGCACGTGGTTCAGCTGCAGTACTTTTGGTATGCTAGTTCAGGTGGCAAAGAAGTAAATTCGGATACAACTGCTTCTGATTCCAATCTGGGGAGATAAAGGAAAATCTGTAATCTGCAGGAAAGTTACTGGTGTCTAAAGGGTTAAAGTACATCAACTAATTACTTTACCCAGGTATGGTTTGAATAAAGCATTTCCATTGCTACTCTACTCTCTTCTGAGAAGACTGGAGTTTTAAACAAGTTGCCCACAACAGGAGAGAAAATATGGTCAATGAACACCTGTGTTAACATGTATGAAAATAAGTGTGCTCTCAATTGTATGATGCACAATGACAACAGCCAATGAGATGCGCTGAGATTGACATGTGATCTGTGGGTATATAAAAGTGTGCATGTCTCAATAAAGTTTGTTCCAGTCAAAAGCAGAACTGATGGCTCACCCTATGTGTTTGTTCCTCCGTAAAGGTAACTTTATATTTCGGTCTAGTACTGGGTATACAAGCCAGAATCGCTGAATAATTCAACTCTGTCAACAGGTTATGTGCCCAGGGCAGAGTTACCCAGAGATAGTTATTCAACAATTTTCCACTGAGAGAAATATCGCAACATACCGCGTGTGTCCGGTGAGAGTTAGCATGCTAGCACCATGAGTAGAAGGGACGAAAGACCCAGGCTGTGTTCGAAACCGCTCACTCGTTCACTATTCCCTATTCCCTATATAGTATATACTATATAGTGTACTATGTAGCGAACGAAAATAGTGTTTTCGGATACTACAACTGAACGTCATTTGCGTTAAAAAAAAGTGCCAGGCCTCCCGCGTGGTCCAGTGGTTACAACGTCCGACGCTGGCCACGGAGACCGGGGTTCAATTCCCCGTCTCGCCAAGTGTCGGCTTTGGCCGGGAGTGCCACCAGGGGGCGGCGATTGGCTGTCCGCCCCAGGGAGGGGGGAGGGAAGCCGACGTGACATTCGCTGCGTATAGAATAGAATAGAATAGAATAGAATATCTTTATTGTCATTATACCAGGGTACAACGAAATTAGGATAGGCTCGGCCTAAAAGTGCAGGACAACATACAACACAGTCACGAACACATACAGTATACCAACAGTAGTAGAAAAAATAGAAAAGTAGAAAAAATACCCAACAATAATGAAAATAATAATAATAATAAATATATATATATATATATATATATATAATACACAAACACAAAAACACAAAAAAATGGGCTACTAAATTAAATCTATATTGCACTGTACCGTACATAAATATAAATATTGCACCAGATATTGCACTGAATGGCTTATATTGCACAGTGGGGGGGGAGAATGGAGGAATGGGGGATCAGTGCATGTTAGAGTTCAAGGTGGTTATTGCTTTAGGGAAGAAACTGTCTTTCAGCCTGTTTGTTCTGGATCCCATGCACCTGTAGCGCCTCCCGGAGGGCAACAGTTCAAACAGGTGGAAGCCAGGGTGAGAGCTGACCTTTGAGATCTTTTTTGCTCTGCTGAGCATAAGAGTATAAGAGTGGCCCTGTAAGTACCGGGGTTCGGTCGACGGCTGGGCGAGTGACGTCTCGGAAGAGGCGTCACTTTGCTCTCGTCACTACCGGTCGCAGGACTACGGCAGCGAACTCACATTACTAGGGGGGGATTGACATAAAAAAAATAGAGGGTCTAATTGGCTACCAAATTGGGATAAAATGGGACAAAATTAAAAATTTTTTTTAAAAAAAGTGCCGGATATTCAGGTGACGCAAGCGGACGCGCCCAGTATCATAAACAAACCGAGCACTCATGGCAGCTGTTGAAATGTACTCAGGTGGTATCAGTGGCGGGCCGTGCATTTCACACCTAGGCCTTCAGCGGTATCGGGTTTGCATGTTCAGTTTTGAATGTTAAATCCCAAATAAATTGTTGAAATTCTAATGATGTGCAAGTGTGGTTTTGTCAACTGTGGTGCTGTCTGCTAGCCACTGCTTTAGCCACCAATAGCTACCGTTATAGAAGTCGGGAGCTAACTAGCTCGTGTGGAGAAAATAACGTTAGGATAACTCACAAGCTCACGACTAGCACCAACTTCCATAGCGATAATAACGGTAGCTATCGGTGGCTAAAGCAGTTAGCTAACGTTACCACCACCATGATTCCTGAACTTTTGTTCTTGAGGCATAAACGGAGGTGTATGTATGACGGTACGACACGACCGCATTGCATTGTGGTACACGGGAGAAATTGTAGGGTACATTCGATGTACACTACAAATCACGGTGAATTGTGGGTATTTTCTCGTTCACTATATAGTGAACAAAATTAACAGTTTAGAATTCGTCGCATACTACAAAATGGCGTACACACTATATAGTGTATTATATAGTGAATAGGGAGCGGTTTCGAACACGGCCCCAGAATGGAAAGGTGAAGTAGCCGTTGGTCTCGACTAGTCTTTGACGGAGATGAAAATAACTATGAACTGTGGGAGACAACATTTTTAGGCCGTCTTCGGTTGCAAGGGCTAAAGGTCACTATTTTAAATGAGCCTACTGACGATGATGGAGGGGCAGTAGATGGCGCGAAAAATGCAGAGGTAGAGCTAATCCAGTTTCTGGATGATAAAAGTTTGTCGCTGGTAATGCGAGAAGCAGCGGACAATGGGCGGAAAGCGCGAAAAGTTCTGAGGGACTATTATGCAGGTAAAGGGAAGCCGCGTACAATTACCCTGTATACAGAACTGACTTCACTTAAAAAGTCGAGCAGGGAGAGTGTGATAGAATACGTTATATGCGCACGTAATTACAGGATTGAGAAACGCTGGTGAGACATTGAATGATGAGCTGTTATGTAGCAAGGATTTTGAAGGGACTGCCACAATCATTTAAACTTGCCCAGGAACCTAGAAATTCAAAATGGTGGTGTGCGGCCATTCAAAGTGATGTGACAATGCCATCTTTGTTTTGAGGCTGAACGTCAAATCGTGAGTTGGGAGTACATCGGAGCTACGAGGACGGGTGGGAAGAAGATGCACCGTTCCAGTCATTTTCACGACGAGAAGGTGGGAAAACACGAGTTGCAGCCGAGCGCGCCAGACAAGGATTTTGAAGGGACTGCACAATCATTTCGGCTATTCATGTCACACAAAGTGCAGACAATGTTTGTTTCAGATGAGGCCTGAAAGGACACAACAGCCAGAACATGTCAACGAGTGCAAGCAGTGGTGTGAGTGCAAGTGATCGGGAGCCAAGAGTGCAGACCAGATGTGGCCTGAAAGGACACAAAGCCAGAAACCTGCAGTGGTGTAGTCAGTGTAAAACGCCACACATCGGGACGGAACCTGCAGACGAGACAGTGGCGGGAGACAAGTTTCCGAGGAGGCGAGCAACTAGGCGTATGCATTCCTGACGAGCAACGGGGACGCGGAGATCAGCCAGGGCGCGGTGTCAAGATGAAAGGTCTGATGGTGGATACGGGGGCAACTTCGCATATCATCACGGACATCGCAAAGTTCAATAAGTTCTATGACAGGTTCCAGGCCGAGACACACTGCGTGGAGTTGGCTGATGGCACGAGGAGCAATGGAAGCGCAGAGGAGACGCGG
Organism: Aldrovandia affinis; assembly: GCA_029706075.1. Taxonomy (NCBI): domain Eukaryota; kingdom Metazoa; phylum Chordata; class Actinopteri; order Notacanthiformes; family Halosauridae; genus Aldrovandia; species Aldrovandia affinis. Next base: position 1,982,872 of record JAINUG010000176.1, read on the forward strand.
AGGTGTGCTTTATCGACAGCAGGGGGCGACGCCACAACACGGCGCTGAGAGGTGTTGTACATCCCCTCATACCCGCAGGACATGTTTTCTGTGAAAGCAGCCACTGCCAGCGGAGCGACCGTAATCTTCAAGGAAGGGAGAGACGTCCTACAAGACAGAGACGGTACCCAATTCCACATTCATGAGCATAACAGACGACTATTTACACACAGTAAGTAATGAATGTGATGACCAATGTAATGGGTGTTATGATATGCAGACATGGCATGAGATTCTAGGGCATTGTAATTATGATGATGTTCAGAAATTACAGAATGTTGTTGATGGTATGACAATCAAGGGTAAAGTAGACAAGCCTACCCTACATTGCAAGGTGTGCACTCAGGGAAAGTTTATTCAAACCAGGAACAGGGAACCTGATGTGAGAGCAAAAGCAGCTCTAGAGTTGGTACAGATCTAGCGGGACCAATAGACCCAGAGTCCAGAGACGGGTATAGGTTTGCGTTATCATTCACTGATGATTATTCCAGTGCAGTGTTCGTGTACTTAAAAAAAATAAAAATAAGAGTGACACAGTGCAAGCAACGGAGAAGTTTCTTGCTGACACAGCCCCATACAGGAAGATTAAATGTGTCAGGTCTGACAATGGTACAGAATTCATGGGAAAGAATTACCAGGCATTACTCAGCAGAAATGGAATTAGGCACAAGACCTCAGCACCATACTCAACACACCAAAATGGTACTGCTGAGCGAAATTGGTGAACTGTTCAACATGGCTAGGTGTATGCTAATAGAGAGCGAGTTGCCAAAGGTGTTATGGACCTGTGCAGACAGCAGCCATAGTGAGAAACAGATGTTTTAGTAATCGCACAAAACAGACGCCTTACTTAATGTTGACAGGAAGACGGCCTAACATTTCTAGGATGCAAAAGTTTGGGTCAGTGTGCTATGCTTATAAACAAGACAAGAGAAAGCTAGACTCAAGGTGTGAGAAAGGAATTTCTGTCGGGTACGACAAGAATAGCCCAGCCTACATGATCTACTATCCTGACAATGGGAAAGTGCAGAAGCACAGACTGGTGAAATTTGTGACCAAAGCAATTCTAGATCAGCAGACAGACTGACGTGACGCCTGATGACGATGACTTTGAGGTGCAGAATAGGGCTAGCAAGACCAGGCAAGATACTGATGTGAGTCCAGGACGTACTCAGGGCCAGGTTCCAGTAGCTAGGCCTGAGGTGAACAGCCAAGCACAGACGGGCGAGACCAGCCATGAGCCTACGCGATACTCTTCTAGGGTAAGGAAGAAACCTGGTTATTTAAGTGAATATGTATCTAACGAGGATAGTGATGATCAAGTACTGACTAACATAGATTATTGTTACAGATCCATGTGTAATGTACCCCTAACATTCAGGGAAGCTGTAACCTCCACTAACTCGAAGGAATGGGTTAATGCGATGGATGACAAAATGCAATCGCTGAGAGAAAATGACACATTTACCCTGACCAACTTACCTGAGGGTAAGAATGCAGTGGGGGGTAGATGGGTATATGAACAATGTTGATGGATCTGACAAATACAAGGCAAGGTATGTAGCTAAAGGATACAGTCAAAAGATGGGTTTTTTGTCATGGAACAACCAGAGGGTTATGAGGTGAAATCTAGTAAAAATGGAAAGTTTGTGTATAAGCTAGAAAAGTCACTATATGGGTTAAAACAGTCAGGCAGAAATTGGAACAAAATGTTGCATGAGTATCTGAGTGAAAACGAGTTTGTGCAAAACCCAGCTGATCATTGTGTTTACACAAGGGAAAAGGGAAATGAAAAAGTGATCATGATAATATGGGTTGCTGACTTGATTATTGCTGCCAGTGATGAAAATGCACTGAAGGTTGTAAAGGAGATGCTCACAGCAAAATTCAAGATGAAAGATGAAAGACTTTTTCTTGGTATCGATTTTAACCAGTGTAAAAATGTCAGAGGTATGTGGAGAAAATGCTAGAAAGGTTTGACATGCAAGACCGTAAACCCAGAGCGACACCTTGTGAACAACAATTTAACTACACTGATTATGCAGAAATGATGAGTGATCCCAGAAAATACAGAGATATAGTAGGTAGCCTAATCTATCTGACTACATGTTCAAGACCCGATCTAAGTTTTGTAGTAAGTAAACTATCACAGTACTTTACTGAGCCAACGGAAGAGCAATGGATTACTGTAAAACATGTACTGAGATATCTGAAAGGTACAACTGACAAAGGGTTGTGTTACAGGAAATGTGACAATGAGAAACTGCGGCTACAAGCGTACAGTGATGCAGATTGGGCGGCTGATGTAACCGACAGACGCAGTACAACTGGTTATTGTGTAAGCCTAAATGAAAATGGTCCTTTGGTTTCGTGGAAAACCAAAAAGCAGCCCACTGTTGCACTGTCCACTTGTGAGGCAGAGTATATGGCATAGCCACAACTTCACAAGAGTGTAACCTAGTACAACTACTAGAAGGTATTGACAGACGTATGCACCACCTAAGGTCTATGAGGATAACCAAGGTGCAAAAGCGTTAGCAAAGAATCCTGTAAGCAGACAGAGGTGTAAGCATGTTGACACAAAGTATCACTTCGTAAGGTCAACTGTGAATGATGGAAAAATTTGTCTAGAGTATTGTCCAACAGACCAGATGGTAGCAGATGTGATGACGAAACCTGCAACAAAATTTAAGTTTAAGTTTGCAAAGTTCATGTTTGGAGACTAACCATGCAAGTAAAAGTTTACATGATGCAAGGTAGAAAACCTTAAGATGTTTTCAGTTAACAAGATAACAATGTGCGAGCAAGTGGGGGTGTTAGCATGTATGAAAATAAGTGTGCTCTCAATTGTATGATTCACAATGACAACAGCCAATGAGATGTGCTGAGATTGACATGTGATCTGTGGGTATATAACAGTGTGCATGTTTCAATAAAGTTTGTTCCAGTCAAAAGCAGAACTGATGCCCCACCTTGTGTGTTTGTTCCTCCGTAAAGGTAACTTTATATTTCGGTCTAGCACTGGGTATACACGCTAGAATTGCTGAACAATTCAACTCTGTCAACAACCTGCTCCAGAAGGCCACTTCAATAAAATGTCTCAATGCTAGCACTAATTAAAGCTACAACAATTGAGAGTACAGAGAAAAATGTTTCAACAAACAAATGCAATAAAATCAATGAGCATACCAAAAAGATGGTAGTTTTATTGGGACTTTCAATGACAAACAGCAGTTTCCAAACAGTTAGTTCTGAACTGACAAAAATGCATGTCTAGATATAAATAAAATGTATATAAATGATCATTATAAACAAATTGAGTTATAAAATATATTAAATTTAAATAAAATTTAAATGAGAAATGACAACAAAATGCTTAAAGATTGTGTCAATATATGCACACGTTCTCTCATGCACACCCACATTAATAAACTTGATAACGAGTGCAAGAGTATCAGTTCTTAAAAATGAGCCTCCATTTAGAAACTGAAGACCAGGCTCAGTATTATTCAGTCATGCAATCTTACAAACAGCTACTCTGTCAGGTACGCCTCACAGACCTCAAAAGACAACACTGATTGAGAAACATCTGGCTGAAAATAGCCACTGAGAGATCCTAGCAACTGTCAATCCGGTTTTGCATTCTCTTAGCCTACATGGAAATGTCATGGACAGAAGCTGATAAAACAGAGATAGAAAGACAAATACATACTGTAGACAGATATATATGATGCAGATGGGAGAGCTGGGAGATGAGGACAGTGGGAAAGTACCTTGTAATTTAGTTGATCTGGAACAGAATGATTTTATTTACCACTGTCATTCTTGACTGAGTATATTCTCAGTGTCCAACAAGATGAACAGTCAGAGGCTTTTTTTTATGTGGGTGGTTTTTCCCACAACCATGTAAAAAGAGTTTGAAAAGAAAGATCTGCAGACACACGTTCATTTGTTTGCATGATCATCTCTGTTTGCATTTTAATCTTCAGTGTGGGATGAGCCTTGTCCTCTCTGGGACAGGTTGTTTGGGGCTGGTGGGTCAGACAGGGACATAAATGGCAGGTTATCAGCAAGAAAAAGGACTGCATACTATCGCTCACAGGGTTCAGGTGTGAGTGCTGTGCAGGGGAGGACATGGCCTTTAGGTGGGAGAGAGGGCGGGGCTAGTCTCTGTGCTGATGTTGACCAGGTACTCGTTGTACTTAAGGCTGCCCATTGACTTGCAGCTGGGAAGAGATGCCAGAGAACCACCCAGGCTAAGCATGGAGGGGGTGTAGTCTTTACCTAGGAGAGAGACAATAAACATCTCAGAGCTGACACCACCTAACTTTGTTAAGCAAACTATTTTAAAATGTTTGGTGATGTACGCCTCAAGTTATACAATACAAATACAGATGAAGATATATATCCTTTGATATCGTCAGAGCCAAAAAAGCCCTGAAACTAATTTCAATACCATGATAAAGTCAATACCATGTGCCTTTTGTGTGTGCATGTCTGTGTGTGTGTGTCTTTGTGTGTGCGTGCATGCACGCATGTTTGTGTGTATGTTTATGTGTGTGTGCGTGTGTGTGTTAAAGTACCAGTTGGGCACCAGGCATCTCCATTCTGCCTCCCATCTCTCTTCTGTAAGTCAGATTGAAGGCTGACCTCTGTAGAGAGCTGCTTCAAGCTGTGGAAACTTCTCCTGTAGATGAACACACAACAAAGAACAATCAACACACAGATACAGATGGGTTTTTGGAGGTGGAGGTGACAGAGCTCTTGTTCTGACAGAGGTGTTGTCTGTGACTTTTTATTTTAAAGCATACAGCGTACATCACCTCGAAATGTATTCCATCAGATACAGGTAAAAGATTTTTTGTTTACCAGACCTTTTATGCAGACATAGGAACATAACAATATAAAAATATAATGGCTAGAACAGGCTAATCAGCCCACTTGTCCCGGCTTGTATTTATTTCCTGATACCAGTACAAAATGTACTTTTAACTCATTTTCACCTATGCCCCCTTGTTCTCAACCTGAAAAATATTTTGTAGTTCACTTTCATAATCCCTTTTAAGAATTTAAAAACCTCAATCAAATCCCCCTTATTTTCCTATTGCTGAGCCTGAAAAGATTACATCTCTTATGTCTCTCCTAATAAGTTTAGTTGCCCAATTTAGTAGGCATGGGATTGGGCCTTGGATGCACATACTGCTAGCCAGAGGTCCTGTTAAAAGCCTGATGACACACCTGCGAAACATCTTGACGTCTTTCTTGTTGTTATAGGTGCGAAGCGAGGACCACTGGTTGACCAAGGGGATGGACAAGTCTTTGGCCAGGTGATTGGCGTCACAGGTAATTAGAGTTGCACTGCAGTGGACACAGAAAGCTGCATCATCAGTATCTGGGTGTGATGTGGTTGTACTGTAGTAGTGAGTGCGTGTGTATGTCATAATCACAAGTAAATTAGTCTCATACTTAGGAGAGTGTACATGTATGCATGCACACATTCGTGCATGTGTGTGCATGTGCATGTGTGAGCATGTGTGAGTCTGCGTGTGCAGGTGCGTGTTTGCACCCATGTGTGTTTGTTTGAATGTGTATGTTACACTCCCCTGTCCTGTTTTTTTATTTGTGGATTCTATGTGTGTGTGTGTGTGTGTGTGTGTGTAGGTGGTGCTCACGCTGGTTGGTGCTAATTAATGAGGACACGCACATGTGTCTACCTGCATTTTAAAACAGCCCATCTACTCCCACAAGACACTCTCGCTCTCTTGGGAGTAGTGTAGTCCTCGGCAGGCCCTCACTCTGGCCCGCCCACTGACCTGTCCATCTTAGTTAACATCCTGTAACCTAAAAAGCTTGCAACATTGCCCTGATAAATGATTACTTAACTGTTTCCCCCTCTCCTACTGTCTGCAACCTTGGTGTCATCCTGGATCTCACCTTATCATTTGACACCCACCTCAAAAACACTGTAAAAATCACATAGAGCTGGTATCTTTGTCCCCATTGTCCATGACTCCCTGTCACACTGGCCCCAGCTTACAGTTGTTCCTGCAGCTCCAGTACCACGCTCTCCAGCTCCTCCTTCTCCTGCTGTCCCTGCTGCCGCTGCTCCTCCAGCCGCACGCTAAGCCGCTTGTTCTCCGTCTCCAGGTTCTTCAGCTGGGACTCCCGCAGACGCACCAGCTCCTCCAGGTAACCCTGCACCAGGCGCCAGGACAGAGATACAGCAGAGTCAGACAGGAGACAGAGGGGCAGGGAGGCACAGGACAGTCAGGCACAGATGGATCAAGAGGTACAGCACAAGTACAGGAGATGGGAGGTGTTTTACAAAATGATTCACACTGGTCACTTCTTACTGGTGTTCCCTTGTATCTGAAGACAATAAGAAGAATCATCATGTTTCACCTTTTGGGCGTAGACAATCTTAAACCTCTGTTCCATCTTGCGGCACTTGCTGCTCCAGCTCTCCTCATTGGTGAGCAGTGGGATATAGGGGTGCTCTGGGACACTCTCATCGCTGGTGCTGCTGTCCACACTACATCTATCCTCTTCATCACTCATGTAGTCATAGCTGTACAGAGGCACAGGTGAATGTCTTCCTCTCTCACTGTCTCTCTTTCTCAAGTACATATACACACACACACACACATACATACAGTACACACACTCTCTTCATCTACGATGGCAAGTTTAAACAGTCCAAATGCAGGAAAATCTGGATGATTTCACTGGACATTGTGACAGGAAAGGAATGTTCAAAGCAACAAAAGGAATATTCAAAGTAATGAAAAGAAAGCTTAAGCGACATTTGTTGGAGGGGTGAAAGGGTGCTCATGAGGGGTGAAAGGGTGCTCATGATATGGGGGCTTATGCTGATGATATTGTTCAGGAGGAGAGAAACATGTCCATAATGTTATGATTTTTATTAAAAATTGCAGGATAGCATCCATTATCACGGGATTGGATTACTATCCACACGATGTGGAACATCTGGGGCCTGTCTCACGAAGCAGGATTAGTGGGTTAGCGAGCTAACTTTGGGTTTAAGCCTGGGTTTTCGGTCACACGACTGTGGCTCACTTTTAACCGGGTTGCATCGCCATGGTAACTTATGCTGCAAACCTAACCTGCTCTGGAGTAGGTCAAGTTCAGGCTAATGGATCAAATTCTATAAAAAGCCACCCCCTCACCAATCAGCTTTCTGTAGAATGGCCTCACCAATCCAAGAGAATTGCGTAATCAGATTTTTTAAAATATCAGAGATACAATATTCCCTCTGTAGAGAATCTGTATCTTTGCAAGCTTCTAGAGCCGCATGTCACAAATGCCACTCATCGAAGCCATGCAATCACTGTGCAGCAAACTGTATGTATTGCCCTACGTTTTCTAGCCACCGGTACATATACGTAGTCCATTGATGATGCGGAGAACCTGAGCAAACAGTTTATATAGTTATATATATAGTAATCAATAATGAATACAATTTACTGTTGCATATTAAGTGCCGTGTAATTTTCTCATGATTCCCGAGTGATTGGTGCAATAGATTACACTCACATTACCATCACCTGCAGTCCTGGGTGAGCCACAGTCGTGAGACCGAAAACCCAGGGTTAAGCTCAATGTTAGCTCGCTAACCTACCAATCCTGCTTCCTGAAACAGTGCTTTGGATCTGTCCATGTTGCATGCAATTGGCTGTGTTATAAACACCGCCCCTTTTGTGTGCATGCGCTCATAGCTTGATCGGAAAAAACAGGGTTGACAGAGCATGCTGATAACCACCGTTGTGAGAGTTTAGCCGTAATTGCCTTTGTTAAGTTTTGTGTAGCCAGCTAACGCAAAGATACTATGTTGAACTTCCTTCGTGAGACAGGCCCCTGGTCACCCTGGTCACCCTATCTCTCTCTACACACACACACGCACACATGCACACGCACAAAAAGCACCTCTGTGTGAGTGTCAGTGCACAGAGCCCTCACCTCTGTGTGAACTTTAGATAGGGTGTGTAGTCAATCACTGCCACAGACTTTCCATCCAGCACCTCCCCCTTCAGACAGAAGCTGGGGAAAGACAGTATTGTGACATATTGTGAGATTTAAGGTAAACGTAATATGGTGGTTGGAAGTAAATGGGACATGACATAGACAGTACTGCCAAGATTATATGTGTAGAATCAATCGCCAGGCATTCCTAAGATAATTGGAGCGATACGTGGGACACCAATTAATTTTATTGTAGGTGGGTATACGATTCAAAATTCCACACTGGTAAATATATATGAGCAGAACTCACAACAGAATTGCGGTTAGGTATTTGCTAATTAGGTATTTAGGTGCTCACAACTAATTTTACAGAGGACATTTAGATGGAACCAGAAAACCAAAAAAAACAATCAAGTCAGTGTAGGAAAAACTGGAATATTATTCATTGGCCCCTTAATAGGCATGGAACTCCTGGAAAACTGCAAAAGAACAATAGCATGTTAATCATGTTATGAACTGAAAGGAAGCAACCATAAAGTCTTAACAAATCATTCCTACTCTTCCAAGAGTGTTTTTCTCAGGTAGCCTATATGGGACTCATTGGGACTGTGCAGGCAGATGTAATATGTCCATGCAGAATGATAGTAAAATGCTCTTGTCCTGATGAACTGGCAGTCTGTCAAGTTTACACTAGTGGGTAAAATGTACTAGAGCACTTAGAATCACCACAATACCTATCCAGGAAGAAAGCAAGCTTGTATTGTTGATAGAATTTACAATTGGCTCTCTTGCAAGTCCTTTGTGGGAGAGACACTGTACTCAAACAGTATACAGTTGTATGCATTTTCCACACAGAGTACTGTGTAGGCCATTGTGTGTTTATTTTTGTACTGAACAGGGCTATTTTGCCCTAATGCTCTGCAAGCTGCTGTAGATTATGGGAGTATGACAAATGAATAAAACATAGAAATCAAACAAGGGTAAAATTGTGTTTATTCGACTCCATACAAGCCAGTTCAAGTGGGTCCAGGTTTCAGGTTTCATCTGAGACAGTTCACAGCAGTGTGGTGAAAAACAGAACCAGTATGCTGGAATGAGATGTTTGTGTATGTGTATGTGTTTGTGTGTATATGGATGCTTATGCACGCATGTGTGTGTGTTTGAACGGGTCTGCATCCCCTCACCTGAAGTCTATGGCACTGAGGCCGATCAGCATGCCAGTCAACACTGTGGCCTCTTCCCGTAGCACGATGGCACCATCATCATAGAATCTCCTGCAATATACAGAGAAGCCACTGGACTAAAAATGCACAGCTTAGAGGTGAGGATGGGAGAGTTCACAGACAAGCCTAACCTGTGAGGACCCATACAGCAGGGACCTTATGGTATTTTTCCACTACACAGTACGGTATGGCACGGCACAGTAACCATCGGTACCCATAACTATCCCCTTCACGGGTCAAGTCCTTCTGTCGTTTCTCCATCGCACAACAGAACCGTTAAGATAGGAGGAGTTAGATAAGAGTTATCTGAAGAGACAAAAAAGAATGTGACCGCAATATATATATGCATATTGGCAAGTTTCCCCACGGAGACAAATAAAGTATATCGTATGGTATCTATATTTATTATTTGGCGTTGGTCTTCCAATTAATTGCAATTTACCAAGATCACATTTATTACCTCATATTTCTTGCATATGTAGCCTACATTTTTTTCAATCATATAAAAATGAAAACAATATGCTTGTCTTTGTGTTTACATCTGTCCTTTTATGTAGCTTGTCACTGCAAAAATATATCCACCATGGGCTACAAGCAAAAAGAAATTCAATGCCAGTGTCGATTTATGGAGATGCAAGGTTGTTCAACACTTTGTAATTTGACACTGTCCAGTTCAAATCCTTTTGTTTCAAAGGTCTGCATCAGAATGCATCAAAGCAATTCCTATATCTTTTGTGGCATCCCAAGGGGCAGGACGAGGAAATGGCCACTGGATTTGTGGATAATACTGGATAATTCTTGGGAGCCACTGGAGAGGGAAAAAAGTTTATTTCCCAGCAGCCCGCAGTCCCACACCTTAACGAAGTCAAGCGATTGGGACTATGGACAGCTGAAGGCCATTCGGAGGCCTATTTAAGGGACCGACTATGGGCTCAAATTAATGCCAAAAGTATTTCGTATCTGTAAGCAATGACTTCTGCTTGCAACTTATAGTTTTGTTTGAACAATGCGAGTTGTAACTGAAATAAAACATTTTGTACTTATAACCAATGACTTGAGTTTGTAACTTGTGGTCTGTGTTTGTACTTTGCAAGTTGAACTTGTAAAAAAAAAATGTGTTTGTGGATATATATTGTGTGAGGGGGGAGGGTCACGTCTGTAAATTAAAATCTACATGTGTTTTGTGATCTGAACTGGTTTATGAACATTTGTGAACAGAAATAGTACGAATGGAAAACAGTATTTATGTGCAACACTCCCTCTACATGCAACGCTCAGTTTACAAGATTTCTCTCTACACACAGACTTTTGGCACTGTTTTGCCTCTTCCGGTAAACTATCCAATCGGCATCCAGAAGAGATCAGGTTGCCATGTTGGCCACAAGTTGCTTATCTAGGCTAGGCTAGTCTCGCTAGCCAGACCTATCTCCACACTACGTTATTTTGATAGGCTACAACTAGCCTATGGCTTGTAATGGAGTAGGCCTATGTTGTTTACAACTTACAAATCTATAAAATTGGAAAACTAGCCAAAAGAATAAACTTTTCTATTAATGCAGTAAACCTTTCTATGAACAATAACGAATAACTTTCCAGATCGTTTGAAAGCCTTGAATTATCATGATTTGCCATTGTGTACAATCTATCAAGCCTGCCCTTTCTGCAGTGTGCTGGATGACGTTCAATAGAATCTTCAACGTGGCGATGCTACGTTCTTGGACACTCCATAGGGGAATGTTGCACAATAATTTGAGCCCATAACTGACTCCTATCACACTGGGAAGAAGTAGGTTGGTGGCTGTAGAGAGTGTGTTGGAGAGTGTGAGAAGGAAAGTATTGTTTGGAGAGAATTGTTTGGATTTGAATTGGATTGTGTGAGGACCCCGCTTTGTGTACTGATTTTTGGACAGGATTAAGGAACTGGATTGGACTTTGATGTATTATGGATAATGACGACGAGTAAGGATTGTGTACTTTGTGTTTTGGATTCCCCTGAATTCCTTGTTTAATAAAGTGTTGTTTTGTTGGTAATACTGCCTCCTCTGGGTTATATAACTTGCCTATGCCCTCTGCAAGGTCCATGAGTATCGCCCAACCCCAAGGGACACCACACTTTCTAAAAAGCTATTTGTGACGACTGAAAATGTTGTACTATGAAAATGTATATTCTAATTGCATTAATGAAAATGAAAATGACAATACTATACTTTGTCCTTTCAAAGAAAATGTGTTTATTTCAGTTTTTGTAACAAACCTAACTCGTAGAATCATGAAAACCTGACAATAATGCCAAACTCTATGTAATACGCTTAGGTCCCTGTTCAGCTCGCTAGTACCTAAACAGCGCAGTAGCTAAATTCAGCACGGATGCTTAGGTTCGGTAGGGTTCGCTTGGCAGTGGAAAAAGTGGCAAAACATGGGCACACGGATTGGTTACCTTACTGTGCTGTACCATACTCTGTGGTGGAAAAACACCATTAGAGAGTATTATGCTGCATGAGTTTTGTGCTCTAGTGATTCTACAGTTTAGTGACCTGGTTGTTCGCGTGTCCCTCAAGGCTGTGGCGATATATTCCGACAGGCGCTTCTCCATTAGAGCCACTCGGACCCACGCTCGGCCCTGCACAAGGAGACATAGACAGAGCTCACCTGAGCTCTTGGCACATATACACCAGACCCCCTGCATTGCCTTCTCTGCCATCTCCATGTTGTTTCTCTGCTGCTGCTTCTTGGAGCACTTGGAGACCCCACACAGCCCAATAGCCCTAATTCCTTGTAAACTGACTTTTTTTTCTTCTCCAGCCTAGCTGCTCCATGGCCTCTGTCCCTTTAAGTGACACAGAATTCTGCTGCTCACTCTGTCTTTTCCCTCTCTCTACCCCCTCAGGCGTATCCCTCTAGTGCCAGTGTTCCCCAGTTTCAGGCAGTACCCACTTCAAACCCTGTGACCTCTCCTCACAGCTGTCTTCACATGTCACTTACGTGCCTGGAAGACATTCAGCCTTCTGTGCCTGGTACCAGGTGGCAATGCCACGGAAACCCAGGGCTGTGTAGACACTGGCCTCCTTCTGCTCTTGTAGTTTAGTCTATGATGTAACCATGCAGTTACAATGATACACTGTGTATGAGATAAGGCTACACTATGTCTAGAGTCTGGCTGCTAGTGGCAGGGAGGGAGTGTGCTTCATGTTGCACATATCCGGTCTTGGGCAGTGCTCTTGCCTTGGCGCGCGATGTGCTGATGTTCTCTATATTCTCGATGCTGGCAATGCAGTTGTTCTGTACTTTGCTGCAGGCCACACGGATGTAGTCCCAGAAACTGTGCTGCCCGTCATAGCTGAACCAGATTCCTGGACCTGAACCAAAAAACAACCAGGTTTCAATACTTTTATTGATACGCGCCATTCAGCTTCGTACTTTTAAAACAGATGTATGCTAAATATAACATTAATATATAATTATCATATAATACGGTATATAACAATACGATGATGTTAAAGATGTCCAAAAGGTAGTGAACAAACAATGGAAACAAAAAAGTAATGAATGCATTAGCCACACCTGTGTAGTAGCCTCTGCTTTGCATATACTTGTTGTCCCTCATTTACCCAGGTGTTTCCAGTTTTTTGTTACTGCCTGTAAATATTGTGGCCAAAGGGGAGGAGGTGAAATTTTCAAATATTCCTACACTGTACTTTATTGCAATAAAGTGTGACATCTGATATGACATACAGCCTTTCATTCGTTCACTCCCACTACTGTTGTGTATCATTTGTTTATGCTACACCTTCCCGCAGATTCCATCCAAGTTTAAGAAACTCAAATTGCAGAGTGGAGTTTTCCACTCCTTTTTCCTGTCTTGAACCCACAGACAGACACGCCCATGCGCAGGTGAATGTTTACATACTATATTACCTTTGAAGCGATGGCTAAGGATGTGCTCCATGATAGCGGCGAAATTGATGAACTCTTCAGATGAGTCATCGATGGGCTCGGCGGTGTACTTTTCCAGGAGTGTCTTCACAGAGAACCTTCCAAAAGCAAGTAACAAAGAGACCTCTGTCACAGTGATTTTTGCATGTGTTCTCTGTACCCACCTTCACCATGGTTGAGCCCATTGACTTGTCGGACGACACCACAATCACTCTACCATCTTCCTGAGCACTATTACTATCATCAGGGAACAACAGTGGGTATTGCACTCCCTTGGTTCTTGGTCTCCTAATAAAGCCAGATTACAGACATGTGTACTGACCAGCAAGGACACATGCAGAATATTGTGTTTGGCATCATGCTGGGCTAGTGCTTATTATAAGAAGGGATTTGGGTACAATGCCATAAAGTTGAGTGATGTCACTGCCATTTTCCTTGTGTACAACAATGTGTCCTTCAGCCATTCAATAGTGCTCCTAAGACAACAAGACAATTGATCCAGTGTACCACTCTCTCTTTGGCAGCCACTGTCCTTTTACAGCTCAGATAGAATCTATTCCTGGCCTTTAGTAGAGTTTTTGCATCTCAGTGTTCAACCAATGCAGGAAAAGTAACAATCATTTTGCCTGACGTGATCCATTTTGGTTTGTTACAGCAGTTTGGCATAGCCAGTAATCTCACAAGTGATATATGTTTTGAGTAAAACAAAAATACATGTGAAGGGCTTACTATATTAATAGTTAACATTGTCATGGGATTGTAATTTGAAATAAATATTTAATAGCAGATATAGGATCAGACAGACAGTAGTCGCACACTCACTACTGTTCCTCATAGCTTGACACACTCATATTGGAATTTGATAATGATTTGCGTGATTTGCTACTGTTAGCCTGCTAGTATGCTGGTAGTAGGAGACAGCTGTGTCTGTACTATGTACGAGGAGATACAACAGCACCTGTGTACAGGGTATTTGAAGTATAACATAACATAGAAATATTAAATGCACTTTTAATTGACTTCATTTATTTAAAGGTACTCTAATTACAGAGACATACAATGTTAAAAAAGTCCCTAATGGCTACAGAGAAATGAGCAACCAACTAATCTCTGCTAAAAGAATATGTTAACAATTCAGTATTGCAATCTCAAATATTCAGGACTGCTAAGATGCCAGCTGGACTGAAACAAAATATTGATTGATATGTCATCCCAGAAGATTTAGGACGAAGGTATGCTTCAAGTATATACATCCCTATTCAGACTAGATAGACATTTTTATAGCCTCTAGAGCCGGGGACGTGGATCATATTCATGTGCCAATATAAATGAAATATATCAATCAAGTAATTTATTTTTATAAAGATAGATGCATATGAATTCATAATATGAACTACAACTGCTTCTTCCAAAGAATTACAAAGATGCCAGAATGCCTTGTCACATATTGAGTCTTTTTGCTTGATATTTTCACAATTTCCTTCAAAAACCTTCCTTTTTTTAAATTTCCAAACAAAATACCAGCATTAACTGTATTGACTATGCTATCACATGGGATAAAGCTGTGTGTCTGAGAGAGAACATAGTGAATGTGTGATACATGGATAAGTGAGCAAAAGAGCATTTCGTGCTATTAAAAGACAATTTGACAACATACAATACCTATGAGAATATTGAAGAAAATAATTGACAGTGTATTACAGCCTATTGTGCTATATGGAATTGAGGTACTGAGCCAACAAGATTTATTAAAATAGGACAAAAACTCAGTTGAAACCCTGCATGCCGAATTCTATAAGAATATACTTCAGGTTCATCAAAACACATCAAATGCATGCAGGGCGTGATTAGGCCGTTTCCCTTCAGGTATTTCGTATTAGCAATCAAAAAACAGTAATTAATCTGGATTCGTCTGAACAAAGGTAAATCAATTTGTTTCCAGTGTAAGCCATCTTATCCCAAGAGTTAATCCCAAGAGGAATCTTGTCTGCTGGGTAGCATCTCTAAACAGAAAAAATAGGATACAGAGTGGCTTGTGAGAAGACATTCTGGTAATGGAAGTCATCAAGACCATGTGTACATTCTTTTCCTCTGTAAATCATCCTGGTTAGTTATTGTAGTGTGGTTATTGTACTTACCGGTTAAATTAAGGATAAATAAAATATATAGAATATGCTGAATGAATAAATGATAATTAAGTAAGAGCAGAGACATGTATGCAAATTACCAATGTAGAGCAGGGATACATGTGGGACAGGGCATTTGACATCATGCTGGGTGAGTGCTTAGTGTAAGAACAATTTGGGAACAATGCCATGGAGCTGAGTGATGTCACTACCAGTTGTTTAGTGTGTAACAATGTCTCCTTCAGCCATTCAATAGTGTTCCCATCTCAACAAGACAATTGGTCCACTGTACCACTCTCTCTCTGGTTGCCACTGGCTTTTACAGGTCACATGGAATCTAGCCTTGAGTCTTTGAGAGGCTGCACCTCAGTGTTGAGCAAATGCACCATGTTACAGAAGGACAACGTTGCCCCTCACTTAGCGGTTAGATCTCCTCTGGTTTGTGGCTGCAGCTCTAACTGATGACCTGGCGCTGAGCACTGTAGGCAATGCATTGTACTGACTAAATCCAAAACAGATGCTGAGGCAGGATTACCGTCTCGATGGGGAACACCAGCATCACTGAGGGAAAGACTGCCATCTCCATGGGCTCCTCAAGCCTCACTAGAGGAAAGACCACCATCAACATGGGTGCTACAACCATTAAAAGGGGTAAGACTACCATGTCTTTGGGCAAGTCCATCCTCACCCGGAGCAAGACTACTACGTCTTTGGGCAAAGCCACGTTCAGCAGGCGGAAGACCACCGTCTAGATGGACGTAACAACCAACATCAAGGACAAGACCGTCATCCACATGAACAAAACCACCACAACCAGAGGCAAGAGCAGCATGTACATGGACAAAACTACCACAACCAGGGGCAAAACTGATATCTTTGTGATCAAAACCAACAATAAAAGCATGATTACCATTTCGACACGCAAAACCAGCCTATCTAGGGGTAAGACAGCCATCAGTATGGCCTCAACCATCATCACTAAGGGCAAGACTTCCATCACCGTATACAACACCTCCTTCACTAGGGGCAAAAATTCTGTCTCACTAGACAATATCAACATCATTCGGGGGGAGAAGGACATCTTTATAAGGAAGACCACCATCACTAGGGGAAAGGAATCTCAATGGCATCTGTACTGGGAATATAATTTGTGATCAACAAGTGGGCCTGAAAGGTTTGGATCCTTTACTTTGATCACAGAGGAATATATCAAGCGTCAGGTGAGTACCATACGCCTATCCAACTGAAAGTGGAAGGCATGAGCAGTACTGACATAAAGTCCTTGTGAATTTTTAATAGGATCTAAGGTACATGCTGACAGTAGCAATTTCTTTTCACTATGTTTTAATGTTTTTTATGTATTCAATCCTAGTGCCTGTACTTATACTAGTGCTTTTACTAGTGGCATATAAGAATCAATTGAGTCTGTAGCATAATAAAGACATAAGAGTATATGTATAAAAACATGACTCTTGAGTACTTTTCATGAATGACATTAAAATTACCCAATTTTTATTTCAGTGATTACGGTCAGATAACACAAAAAAGACAATTTTCTGACCAATTAGAGAAGCTGGAGGTTGAATCAGCTTCAGAATGAAAATATTCATAAACACCAGTTACTGAACAGAGGTACAATTTCCACGCACAAAATGTCAGTGCGAAATATATCTGGATCATTTCTTTCCTGAAAAATATGCTTTTGTATTAACCACAGATTCAATAAGATACAATACAATTCCTGTGTAATCTTTTTGGAGTATGTCTCCTTTATACAAAAAAAGTTGTCCAACCAGACAGCAAGATCGTCTTTTTTAAAGTGCTGTTGCATTACATAGGCATGAAGTGCAGTGTGGGGTGCTTGAGGGCACTGCAACCACATGAAGATGTGTGCGATTTTTTAACTGGACAGTGGATACAAATGCTGATTGTTTTGTGCAATATATAACCACAAAATTCAGAAACATTGTAAGGTGTATTTCTAAGTAAGCATTCTGGAAGTGTTAGGGGAGAAACTGAAGAAACAATTCTGCTGATAATTAAAGCCATTGATACTTCTGATTCTTCTCTGATGAGACCCTGGATAACACCATTGAAGAAAATTGCATTTATAAAGAGAGGGCAGAAACTTGAGTCTCAAGTACATGCATAGAACAAGGACAAACTTTTGATATATCACAGGGCAAATGAATTTTATAAGAATAAATTGAGATACTATTCCATAGAGTTGAGTGATGACACTACCAATTGTCTTGTTTGCAACAATGTCTCCTTCAGCTATTGAACAGTGCTCCCATGACAAGACAATTGATCCACTGTACCACCCAATAAGCGATGACATTCTCTGGCTGTCACTGTCCACTTACAGGTCATATGGAATCTATCCCTAGCGTTTGAGTGGCTGCCTTTCAGTGTTCAACCAATGCACCTGTGGTGGTGGACAAGAAGAGCCCATCGCCCATCAGAAGGACGTCTTGACCTTGGGCCCCGGACTGGTTCTGATGTTTACTTCTAAGTCGGTTCAAGATTGCATAGCATTCACTCGTTCAAAACACCCACACTTCCCAGAATTGTATAATATTTGTTTCTATGTAACCACACAAACTATTAGCTTCTCAAGTTGATCTTCTACTAGAATCTGTAGGTCATATAGGGGAAATATATTATATTTTGATATTTGCAAAGGTGGAGGGTCCAGGATTGCATAAACGGGTATAACAAATAATATTAATCAGTACTAGAAGTAGATTCATTAACTTTCAGAGCAGAGCTTCTAATATTTTTTCTTGCTTTCAGTGTATAAATTATAGCTGCTGCACAGAGGACTTCCAGACATTTGGGGTCTCAAGGTCTCATAAACATGCTTTGTATCTTGGATTTATCCTGAGCGCATTAAAGCTTTCCATTTGACCTTTGACCCGGCTGCTTAATTTCCCACCAGAAAGTGCTGTTGTGGACAGATCAGATTGACCCCAAAAAATTACTATTTTACCTAAATTTGCATTTGCTCACAAACATCACAGCTGGGTAAGTATTGTGGTTTACCATTTAACCAAATACTGTACAGCTGCTGTGTGCATTGAATATTAATGAATCTTAAAGGGAATGATTCAATCAAAGGTGGGTACGGGAGAATGGTGGGGAGGGTTGGGTTTTGGCAACCCAGATAACCAGGGAGAAGGGGGAAAATGCCAAGAGTTGGGAATTGTGAAGCTTTGTTGTGTCAAGGGTCCAGTCGACTACTGTGAGAAGCCAGCCCCAGGTGGCTTCTGTGGAACTGGGTGAGGCCCCACCCATTTCACATTACAATTTGGCGATGATGCAAAGTTCAAGGGGAGTTTTAAGGACCTAGTGGAGCATGTAAAACTGTGTCTGTTGATTTGAGGACTTATGTGCAAGGACTCCTCTGTTACTGACAGTGTCCAGTATTCACAGCCTTCAGTGGAGCTTTTCCATCAATATACAGAGGAAAACCAACTTGGCTAGACATAGAGGCACATATGCCAGTATGTCCATACTGAAAAACGTGAGGGATCTATCGATATGATTTGGGAAGCCTGGAAATTAGAAACAAGCCAGGTTACCTTTATTTCTTGTGCATTGTATTGGTGGATCTCATAACAGTAGGAGTAACCAAGAAACTGGATGGGATAACATGCATTCAAGAGTTGCGGTTCTATGTGGCTCACTAGGTAGAGCATGTCATTGGCAACGCTTAGGTTGTGGGTTCAATTCCCACTGGGACCAAGTATACTGAAAAATGTATGCATTCAGTACTGTAAGTTGCTTTGAATAAAAGCGTCTGTTAAATTGCATTAAAAATGTAATAAAAAAGGTACAAAAAAGAGTTGAGTAGTCTAGCGATAACAGAAAATGGAGCTGTGGGAAACATGCCACTGACTGTTAATGGCAGAACTGAAATATACTGAGTGAAGTAATGTTGAGAGTCACTGAATGTGAGAATGTGCTGGAGGAGAATGGCAAGTGAAAATGGGTATTGAGTACGTTGTGGAGAGTTCTGGACTGGTTGGACCATGGATATGAAAGGGAGGAGTTGGCATGTGAGAGGTGGAAAATTCACCCAGTTAGAGGAATTGGTGGATTTGTTTCTTGCTCCTATCCCTATTTATATGGAAATCAGAGCCTGTTGCAAAATACATTAAATTATATAATTTGGAGGACATGGATATTCAGTGCAAACTGGCAGTGTCACCACCTTTGGGAAGATAACAGGAGTAAACTTCATTCAGAACAATTAACCAGAAGAATGTGAAATTGTGACCTTTCCCAGGCTATAAGAGAGACTAAAGTTTGCCAAAATTAGGAACAAGAGAATAATGGAGTGAATTTTCCACAACTGCAAGACAAAAGTGAGCCAAAAAGATGCAGATGCAGTCAAAGATTTTTCATTTACAGGGAACTCTAGAGTTTATCATTATCTTCACAATTCAGGTAACTGACCATGATGAGGAAGAGGGGAGACAGGTGTTTTATAATTGATAAGCCTAATGTGGTGAGGCATTGAGAGGCATGCAGATAATTAAATTAATCATAATTTATCTCAATGTGAAGAGAGTACAGGATGTATTGACATTGATTCTATGCCGGGTATGTAGCTGGTTAGCATAGAAACAGGGAATATTAATGATTGGGTGCAGGGGGCAGACCACCACCACTTTGAATACAGTTTGTGGAGATGCTTGAAGCAGGGGTTTCTAAGTGAATGTGTGCTTCAAAAGTAGTAGTACATGGTCGCAGATGGGGGCTGGCCAAAATGGTACCTTGCAGACCAGTGGACCTGCCTAGCTGAGCCTTCATGCCCTTGTATCCCCTTGCCGCAGAGTTTCTGCCTTATCATGCCTCACCAGGTACAAGTCGCAGACAGGGGTACACCTAAAGGAGATGCTGAAGAACCAGCAGCTCTATAGTTCTACAAAAACACCCTTTTCATCTGAGAGGGGTTGGAACTAAAGATGGGCTAGTAAGGTGATGTACTAGCAACCTCTCTCTGCCCAATGTACTACTAGGAGGTCCACCCATTGCCATTAAGCTAGCAGAGAAATCTGTGGTAGAGGTGGTCTAAAGATCAGGGATGGACATCTTGGAGCTCTGGGCCCTGGACTGTTTCTGAAGCAGGCTAATTAGTTTTCCAGCAATACCAAGGTCAATAAACCTATATCACTCAAAAATATATAGCTCCCAGAATTATATCATAAATATTACTTTCAGTGTAACCATGCAAACCTGTTAGCTTGTTAGATTGATCCTCTAATGTAACCTGTAGGTGGGAAGGGTATTCCTGACATTTGCAAAGGTGGAGGATCCAGGGTCGTGCAAGCAGGTATAACAACAAATCTTAATTGGTGCTAATACTAACTTTAATACCAGTAGTGAATTCCTTCACTTTCAACTTGGCATTTCTAATAATTTTGTACTCATTGACTATGTACAAATAATGACTTCTCCAATGGGGACTGAGTTGTTTTGAGGGTCTCCAAAGCCTGAGTTGTATGTTGGATTTATCCTGACCACATTAAAGCTTTCCAATTTACCTCGTCTCAGCTGCCTTATTTTCCTTCACACTACATTCCAAAATAACTGCATTCCACTTGTTCATAAGTCTCATTTCTTTTGGGCTCTGGTCACTGTTCTACTTAACGAACTGCCTGGAGCTATGTGCTGTAAATTCTGCCTGTCCACAACAGACCTTGTGGCATGATTATAATCTACTACTAAGGAAATACTGATCTCCGTCATTACTAGTAGCAAAACTACATACACTGTGAGTAGTACCACTATAACTAGGAGTAAGATAAATATACTATATCTCAAATGACAAACCCAACATCACTAGGGGCAAGGAAGGAATCTCAAAAGAATATACTGTGGAGTGAATAAGTTGTGATCAGAAAGAATATTAGCAATGAATACATGAAGTACAATTCTACTCAAGTGAACCTGGATGGTGTTTGCTGTATTCTGTTGAGCAGTACAAGTCTAAGACATTAAGTTCCAGAGCCAATTATTTTAAGCCAGAAATACATTTATAATGTAGCCTAATCTGAACTATGCTCACTGTTTTATTTTGACTACGATACCAAGTGCTGATCTTGTCTTCCTGGGGTAGTGCACCGTGTCCTTAACCCGAGATGGTTGCAGTCATAGCAACGACACCCTCCATGATATTGTTACTGAAGCAAAATTTCCATCACATCCATACATCAGAGACCCCATGCTAGGCCCGTGACAAAGCCTACTGTGAGGAACAGCTGATACACAGCATCCTTCAGTGCACCTTCCAAAACCCGCGAACAAGACAGTTCGTGTCTGCAACGGGTTCTCCTGCAATACCGATGAGAAATATTACTAAATGTAGTTGTCAGCATTAACAACAATGGAAACATATTTAAATCAAGTGCATGACTATTCATTAAGCTAATTGCCACCCCCACCCCCTCCATTAATCGAATTTATTTAGGGTATCCTACATTCTGTTTATTCGGTCTAGGCTTTCCGTTTTGTATTCATAAATATGACACTCGCCGGGCTCAATGTAACATGATGGAAAGGTTCAACATCTAACTTTTCAATCTCATTGTGAAATATACCTCCCAGACAACAAGATTGACACATGAACACATGAATTAGGTATTCGTATTGTTTCTTTAAAAAAATAAGAGGAATACATTTAATGTGCAGGTTTTACAGACGCATGTCGCCATAACATGTACCTGCAAACTGTGATGAGATTTTTACGCTCCACTGCGACGCTCCGAGAAGATGCCTTTTTCGATGACAAACCCATAGCCATCGCTGACTCGACGTAGCTCGACTGCATTTAGAGGCGGCACAAGACCACAGTATCCCTGTAATACGGAACACCTCCCTTGTCACGCCATGCACTCGTCTCCTTACGGCTGTATCGAGACGAAAAAGAGGATTGATTACGGTACTAATGGAGAAGGGGTGAATTTCCCTGTTCGGATGGATAAAAGAGGCGCTGTAATTTCTTCAGATCATTATGAGATCCAAATGATCTCCCTCATAACTTCAATACTGCTTCTTCTGTTGTGTATTGATTGAATTCATAACAGATATATTGGCTGTTCTCGACGTGCTTGCGTTTCTCGTCCTCTCTTCTGCATGGCTGGACTGCTTATCCGTACTCTCTCCGCCAGTGGTCCTCCCCTCCCGCACTCATATTTCGTCTTTTGCATCGATGATCTCATCACAGACACAGTAGGTTATGTCCTCTATGTGACTCTCTACCACTCAGAAAAACAGGGGCGGCACATTTTATATATTTGGATGATTAACTTTAAGTTAATTGACCTAACGTATTATTTAGCGGTCTTCATCATAAACACTGCCACATCAACAGTCTAGTTCATAACGAAACATAACATAACATGTTAGTAAATAATAATACCAATAATCATACTTGATTCGGCGAGTAGGCCTAATCAATGTAGAAAGTAAACAATGGCTTGCAATGACCAGCAATAAGACCAGCAATTTTAATTAAAATATTAATTCAGATCACTCTGGATGAAATATTTTTTACCAGTCCACGACGAGATTATCTGCACTAACGTTACTAACTTAATAAGCATTTCAAAAATATTGTATGAGATGACAATATAAACTATATAAAAGAATATCAAAAGCGTACATATTTTTCAAAAGGGTTCTGTGGATTCTGTGTAGTTCAGTAGGTAGAGCATGGCGTTGGTAACGCTTAGGTTGGGGGTTCAATCCCCAGTCGAACCACATATACTGAAAGATGTATGCATTTAATACTCTAAGTCGCTTTGAATAAAAGCGTCTGCTAAATGGCATATATATATATATCAAAAGCATATCTTGTGGGTACTTGTGCTCGAAAACAGCGGCTCATATAATATAGTGCCTCTTTAAAGTCTATTTTGGCTATTAAATCAGACGTTTTCCACCTTTATTTACACATTGTACCCTATAACAACTGGAAAAAACATTCTCAAAATTTCGGAACATTAATGAAAAATTAAAAACTAGAAGCACGAGGATGGACTCTGTGATAGCCTATATGCAAAGTTCCAGAAACTGTTAAACGTGCTTTTAGACTGTTAATTTTCAAGGTAATGCGGGGACATGTATAGCTATTTGGCGGGCGTCGGCGTGACTTCCTCTATGCCACTGGTCCGTAAGAGGTTTTTTAAAAATGTATTATTATATAGCGCTGAGGATCTTTCGGACGTGTGGGGGGCAGTAATACGCATACAAGCGTTTAGTCTGTAAATATTAAAGGAAGAAGAAGTCATTTGGTGACACCAGGGGTCGCTGCGCTAAACATCAACTCACTTCTCGCAGTTTGTTTTTAATCGGGGGGAAAGATGGCCGACTCGGGTGAGCCCAAAGCTACCTGCACTTTTCTGTTTAAAAAAACAAGCAAGAAATTCGCCGCCCGGAAAAGAAAAGCCAGCGACAGTGAAAAAAGCAAGTGGATCAATTACATTCATTCCGTTATATATTTTCACCAGATTGGAATGATCTGTTTTAGTTACATCGTGACGGTTGGTAGGCGGCTAGCCAGATCTAGCCATGCCTTTGAGAGATTTAATTTACTAGTTAGCTAAAAATGCTAATGGCAATCGCCTCTTAATTTGTCCCGTTGCTATTTAATAATCAAGTTTGCTATGGGGTTAACGTATAATGGGGATTCGCTATCAGTTCTTCAGACTTAGCAATTGACTCAAGAATTGTTTCTGAAGTCGAGAGAAATTGCACGCATTTTGCTAAGTTACATAAATTAGCTGATTTGCAAGCCAAACAAGCAGTTAGTTAGGTAGTTAACGTTAATTAAAAGTGAAGCATCAGTGTACGCTCTGAATTCATAATTATATTTTCTTTTTATCGCACTAATTTACATATTACAGAACAACATACGTATTTTTCTTTATTCAGGTGGCAACAGTGACGAAGACAACCGCACGGTTATCAGAAGACACAAGAAGGCCAGCGTTTCCAATCCAATGATTCAAAAGGGAAGTGTTGGCTAACGCCAGGAAATGATTGGGTTTTTGCTGCAATAATTGTTCATCGGTTGTAATGTTGATACCCCCGCCTTCCTCCTATAGACAAAGAAGGCAGAGCGTGAGAAGTTGTCCTCCAGCGATGACGATACGGAGGAGAAGAAAGTCACAGTGGCCTACAAGTCTACACGATCAGCCGTGAGTTAAAACCTCGTTTTTTAAAATGTATTTTTTAAACAAGCGTTTACGCTTAAGAACCATTCCTGTACTGCCTTTCCCGTTCTCGGATCTTGCGGAGTTTCCAAGAAGAACATACGTTTTTCACAGTACATGTACCCAGCTAGCTTATATCCACTTTCAAGTATTTTTTTCTACGGTAGAAACCGGAGGGTCCCGAGGACATGGGTGCAACTGCGGTTTACGAGCTGGATACGGAGAGAGACAAAGACGCACAGGCCATTTTCGAACGGAGTCAAAAGATCCAGGATTTAATTTTAAGCAATGGCGTAATTGTATAATTTAAGTGTCTGTCTTTTTTTAGTCTTCACTATGGTGATGACTAATGGGGATCCGTAAACAATAAACAATAAATAAACAATTACATTTAAAATGTGTCACCTAGTGTTTAATAATAAGAAAACTGACTGAAATACATCCTGAGGGTTAGTCCAAGTGCAGTTCTTGCCTATGTAATAAGAACAGAAAATAAAACATTGGCTGATAAATAGGAATAGGAATCCCTTATAATTCTTGCCCAATATTATTTTGGTTCACTGCAGGAACCTAGTCGGTATGACTAAGCAGCCATTGCCACTGGTGTTTTTTAGTCAGTGTTGCGGCCTGAACGGCCAGTGCTTTCTGGTGTTTTCTTTGTAATGGATTCATATAGGCTTAAATAATTATTTCACCAGGAGCTAGTGGGAAAGGAAGATGATAAGATCTATCGTGGCATGAATAACTACCAAAAGTTCATCAAACCCAAAGATTCCACCATGGGGAACGCATCTTCTGGCATGGTTAGGTGAGCTGTGTGTTTCTGCATGCTCCTGCTTTAGCTGTGTAAGTTCTTTATTCTTCAGTCTTTAATTGAGCCTGTTATGGAGTAATTGCACTGAGAAGTCAAGATGTGTTTTTTTATTATTATTATTATTAATTGCTTTTAAAGATTTTCTCCCAATTTGGTAGCCAATTACTCCCGCTATTCTTAGTTCAATCCCCTCCCTCGTAGTTCGCTGTCGTAGCCCTGTGACCAGCAGTGACAATGGTGAAGCACTGCCTCCTCCGAGACAGCACTCGTTGTGCTGTTGACTGTAATTCCGGCACCCCAGAACCACTCCTGTGTGCACCAAACTGTGTCGGCTTCCCTCCCCCCTCCCTGGGGCAGACAGCCAATTGCTGCCCCCCGGCCAGAGCCGACTCTGGTGCGACGGGGAATCAAACCCCGGTCGCCGTGGCCAGCGTCGGACGTTGAAACCACTAGACCACGCGGGAGGACATCAAGATGGTTTTTGTCATTCTTTTTGTATGGTTCCTGTTCAGGAAGGGCCCCATTCGGGCCCCGGAGCACTTGAGGGCCACTGTACGCTGGGACTACCAACCTGACATCTGCAAAGACTACAAGGAGACAGGCTTTTGTGGTTTTGGGGGTAAGATAGACCCGTGAACTTTCAGAACCCACTTTATGGGTTTACTGTGACCCACCATTTATATAAATGTAGCCTGGCATGTCTTAAATATGAAATGCTTTAAAAAACATGTAAAAACAACTGCATGAACAACTTAGCACATGCAATAGCTGCTGTATTTGATTTGACTGGTGATTTGAATTTCGAGGGAACCTGAAAATATGCAAAAAAATTATTCATGTGCCGTGTCACGACCTACCTTAACCCCCAGTTTGGGAGCACTGAGTTAGACTATTGGTTGGGGTAGCTCTCACAGGACATAGCGATCTCAGCAGACCCCCAAACTACTTGTTATAATCGGATGTCATTCAGTATCCATGCCTCGATGGCAGTGTATATACATGAGATCAGAGGTTACCATCCACTGCTCGTTCATCAACCAAAACTGAGCTAGTTAATGGAGCACTTTCAGCAATTTTGTTATACTGTACTACATTTCTACACTACAGCCAGTAACTGTAGTGATTTGCTTTAAATAAAATCATAACTGAAATATACTTACAATTTATAGATCTTATAAGCTCTTGATTTGCTTTCAGCTCTGACTATTAATTTTTGAAAAAGCTGACAAAATTCATTTAATTTTCCTTCACAATTGCTGTTGATTCACAACAAACTCACATAATGTAATCATAACATCACAAATACACTTGTCATGGAAACCCCGAGCTGGCAATACCTTAATGTTTGTATGTTTGTGTTTTTCCTCAGACAGCTGCAAGTTCCTGCACGATCGCTCTGACTATAAACATGGCTGGCAGATTGAGAGGGAGTTGGACGAGGGGCGGTATGGGGCCAATGGTGAGTCTGTTGTATTTTTATGCTGGTTAATTGACTCTTCTCAGGATACAGTCATGAGAAAAAGTTAGGACACCCCCCAAAATACTAAGTTATTCTCTTAAAAATATGGACATATCAATATTGTATCTTCTTTCTAACAATATCTATAGATAAAGGGGATGTAATTGAACAAGAAACAATGAAAATGTAACTTTGTAATCATTTATTTAATGAAAAATTAATGCCAATTCCTACTGAGGAAAAAGTTAGGACACCCTATGCCCTAATAGCTAGTATTGCCCCCCTTGGCTGAAATAACCTCAATTAGACGTTTCTTATAACTGTCTACAAGTCTCTGACATCGATTGGGAGAACGTTTTTCCCACTCCTCCTTGCAGAATTCTTTCAGCTGTGTGATGTTCGAGGGGTGTCTTGCATGCACAGCCAGTTTCAAATCAATCCACAGCATCTCAATAGGATTAAGATCCGGGCTTTGACTTGGCCATTCCAGAACTCTCAATTTATTTTTCTTGAGCCATTCCTTGGTAGATTTACTGGAATGTTTTGGGTCATTGTCATGTTGCATGGTCCACATCCGCTTCAGCTTCAACTTTCGAACAGATGGTCTCACATTTTCCTCAAGCACCCTCTGATACAATACAGAATTCATAGTGGATTCTATGATGGTGAGCTGACCAGGCCCTGCTGCAGAAAAGCAGCCCCAAACCATGACATTTCCACCCACATGCCTCACAGTTGGTATGAGGTTCTTGTTCTCAAATGCTGTCTTGGTTTTGCGCCAAACATGTCTACTCTTACTGTGCCCAAATAGTTCAACTTTGGATTCATCTGTCCAAAGCATTGTTCCAGAAGTTCTGGTCTTTCTCTAGGTGTTCTCTGGCAAACTTTAGTCTTGCCCTGATGTTTTTTTTTGACAGCAGGGGTTTCCTCCTTGCACACCTCCCATGTAATGCAAACTTGTTCAGTCTCTTTCTTATGGTGGATGCATGTACTTTGACATCAATTGTGGCAAGAGATACCTGTAGGTCCCGTGATGACATTCTGGGATTGTTGGAGACTTCTTTAAGCATCTTTCGGTCAGCTCTTGGGCTGAACTTGCTTGGGCGGCCTGACCTGGCCATGTTGGTGGTCGTTTTAAATGTTCTCCACTTGTAAATTATTTTCCGGACAGTGGAATGGCTAATTTCGAATTGTTTGGAGATCTTTTTATATCCCTTCCCAGACTCATATGCATCTACAATTTTTCTTCTGAAGGCCTCAGAGAGCTCTTTTGATCTCGCCATGGTGATGCAACTCACTTCAACAATCAAGAACAAACCAAACTAAATGTCTGAGGTTTAAATAGGACAGGCTCCTCCAAAATCCTCTGTAACAATGTTCTAAACATTTGCACCTGATGTGGTGCTCTTGATTATAATTGTAGGCATTTTAAGTGGAACTAAATGTGGGGGTGTCCTAACTTTTTCCTCACAAGAAGATTGCATTTCTATTAATCACATTTTACCAATCATTTTTAAAATAATTTGTTTCAGTTGTATTTGTTTAGTTATATTACCTCAATTTTTCAATATTGTTCAAATGAATATCAAATGTCCATATCTTTGAATATGTTGAAGAAGACAAAGGTTTTCATAGGGTGTCCTAATTTTTTCTCATGACTGTATATGCTAGGAGCCCACACCATACTGTTACTGTTTATTGTGCCCATCAGATATGTTTTCTTTTTCAGTAAGTTTTAGCTTTCACTGTGATGGTGTGCAGTAATGTGTCTTCTGTGTACTGTGTATTTTAGATGAGGAGAATTATGAGGTGAGCAGTGATGATGAGGACCTGCCCTTCAAGTGCTTCATCTGCAGAAGTTCCTTTAAGAATCCCGTCATCACCAAGTGAGATTCCTACCTTTGTGTTCATTCTGAAAAGGACCATGGCTGTGGTTTTGCAGTACAAACACAATAGATCCAAACAACCATGAGATAAAATCAGGAGTAAAAATAAGCTACCAGATCGTTAAAACAAATATTTTTCATGTTGCATTCACAGCGCAAAAATGATTAGTTCTTGTTATGTAGCCAATCATGAAACAAGGAGTAAAATATTTACATTTTAGGCATTTAGCAGACACTCTTATCCAGAGCGACTTACAAAAAGTGCATTCATACATGGTAAGATTAATTATGGTTAGTGCAAGAGCTTGGTGTAGTAACACTGCAGTAGACATCATTGTTGGCAGCTGCGCACTGCAGAAAAGTTAGTAGTTTTAATTTTAAGACCGTAGTGATGGCAGTTATATAATGTATAGCGACAGTGGTAGTAGAGTCTAAAGAGGTGGGTTTTTAGTCTCTTGCGGAAGATGGCCAGTGACTCTGCGGTCCTGCCTGGGTGCTGAAGATCATTCCACCACCAGGGGGTCAGGACAGAGAAGAGGCTAGACCGCGAGGAACAGCTGCCGGGCACACGAAGGGATGGGACAGTCAGTTTGCCAGAGGAGGCAGAGCGCAGGGGTCTGGGTGGGGTGTAGGGTGTGATGAGTGTCTGGAGGGAGGAGGGAGCGGTTCCTCTAGTGGCCTGATATGCCAGTACCAGTGACTTAAATGTGATACGTGCTGCCATAGGGAGCCAGTGTGGTGAGTAGTGGAGTGACGTGTAAACTTGGGTTGGTTGAAAACTAGGTGTGTGGCGGCATTCTGCTGCCACACACGGCAGTGGCAGTTGCAGTGGCTTGATGGCACAGGCCAGTAAGTCTGCCAGCAAGGAATTGCAGTAGTCCAGACATGAGATAACCAAAGCCTGGACCAGGAATCTTGTGTGGGTGAGGATTGGGCGAACTCTCTGGATGTTGTGGAGGGAGAATCAGCATGTCCGGGTGATTGCTGCGATGTGCCCCAAGAAGCAGTTAGTCGTCTAGAGTCACTTCAAGGGTCCTGGCAGCCCAAGACGGGGACACTATAGAGCCTTCTGTGGTGACAATCATCGGGGAGCTGTTCACTGGGAGGAAGAGCAGTTCGGTCTTCCCCAGGTTCAGCTTCAGGTGGTGGGTGGGCATCCAAGCAGAGAAGTCTGCCAGGCATGCAGAGATGCACGCCAGGACCTGGGTTTCAGAAGGAGAGAAAGAGTTGTGTCATCAGCATAACAGTGATATGAAAAACCATGAACAGAGATAACAGAACCAAGTGACTTGGTATACAGGGAGAATAGGAGTGGGCCTAGCACCGAGCCCTGTGGGACACCGGCAGTGGGTGCTGGGAATGGAGAGGGATCCTCTCCAGACCACCGGGTAGGACTGGTCAGCTAGGTGTGATTCAAACCATGCCTGTGCATGTCCAGAGATTCCCATCTCAGCGAGAGATGAGAGCAGGATCTGGTGGTCAAAGGTATCAAGTGCAGCTGATGGGTTGAGAAGGAGGAGGACGGAGCTGAGTGATTGAGTCTTCGCTGAGTGGAGAGCCTCAGTGACCGCAAGCAGAACAGTTCCAGTAGTGACCCGCCTTGAAGCCTGATTGGTTGGGATCAAGCAGGTCGTTCTGTAGGAGATAGACAGACGGTTGATTACATACCGTCCATTCTACAGTCTTGGACAGGAATGAGAGGAGAGAGACAGGTCGGTAGTTGGAAATGTCAGCAGGATTCAGAGAGGGTTTCTTGAGGAGGGGGATGAAATGAGCCGTTTTTAGTGCAGAGGGGACAGAACCAGGTATTGGAGTTGATTATATTGAAGACAAAGGGGAGGATGTCCCTAGCGATGGACTGGAAGAGGGGGGAGGGAATGGGATCAAGAGGGCAGGTTGTCCTAAGTTGTGAGATGCCAGAGTCAGGGAGGGGTGAGAAAGAAGACAGGGAGGCGTGTGGTTTGGGTTGTGAGATGGGTGAGGGAGGGTTAGGTGCGGGAGGGGTTGGGGAGGAGTTGCAAATGTCATTAACTTTCTTGCGAAAGAAGGATGCAAAGTCATCCGCAGTTAGAGGGGGAGGAGGAGGAGGAGGAGTGAGGAGAGAGGAAAATGTAGAGAAGAGTTTGCGTAGATTAGATGCAGAGGATTGAATTGTAGAGGAAAAGGTAGCTAGGAGTGTGGAAGGCTGCTAGGTCAACGGGAATTCGGATTTTCTCCATTTCCTTTCTGAGTCTGTCAGCACGAATGCAGTCAGTGAGCCAGGGACTGGGGGGAAGGAGGTGAGCAGGTTTGGTGGTAGTTGCAGCAGCCAATTCATGCCCCTTTACTTTATCAATGATGACCTAGAGGAGTGTCACAGATGCTGAATAATCCTTCTATTCCAGGTGCCGGCACTACTTCTGTGAATCCTGTGCACTCCAGCACTACCGCAAGTCCAAGCGCTGCTACGTTTGCAACGTGCAAACCAACGGGGTCTTCAACCCAGCCAAAGGTAATGAAGACCCGTGACTAAGCATTTGACAGTGTTTTAAGTGTGCTTTTTCTTGTTTTAATGCATGGAAATCTGATGGTATGTTGTTCAGATTTGCATTTCAAATAGTTTGTTACTGAAGTCATGACTTGATGGTGATTTTGTGCAGGAAACTGAAATTAGTTGTGCAGGCAAACCCTGTATACCCCCATGTAGTGCGTTAGTGAAAGAGCGCTCAAAGATGGCTGTAATATCATCTCTGGAAACTAAAAAGTGGAACTCTTTAAAGCGGAATATCTCCACAATGTCCAGTGATCCTTCTCCAAACATTGTTGGCTTTCCAAGGGACACGTAAACAAAGCTTGTGTCTCAGCAGGTGGTGAGACTCATATCTTTTAACTGGTATCATGGATTTACTTATTGGTTATTTTATGATTAACCAGCCTTGATAACCATACCAGTTTTTAATTAGACTAATGTTACATCATTTGTCTTTTTAAGCAGCATCGCTTTCTGAGCAGAAGGGCATTCGTTATATAGCTAGTGGTCATTGTTGCGCAACACACCACCAAAGTACCCGTATTTCATATGGAATTTTACTTCTAGAAAATTTTGAATTTCATTTAGTTTTTTCTGAAGGGGGTGTTGTCTGTCTGTACTGGTCCTTAACATACTGCACTCTGCCTGTGTCCTACTCAGAGCTGATGTCAAAGATCCAGAAACATCAGGCACAGATGGACCAACCGCCCTCCGAGGATGAAGACTAGCACCTACCCCCCTTTTTTACTAAACAAGGTTTTCTTTTGTAATTTGTGATGTACAATATCAAATCAGGTTTTTTGGAATAAATTTGTTTTGTTTGATAGACTTATCTGATTGCTACACCACCAAAGGACCCATTTCGCATAGGCTTGTCAGCTGAGTTGAATTTTAATCAGGTACAACTGCCAAAGATCTCTGCTGCCAGCTCATTTGCACGCCTGCTTAAATTGTCACCAAAACATTCATTACATTACAAAAATGATCAGTCCATAAGCATTTTTACATGAGGTAACAGACTTTCAAATGAGAAAAAACTGTGAAGAAGCGAGAGAGTGCACAGAGCTATTCACTAACTGGCACTTTTGCACCAGGGCTTGATCATTTGTGGGTACAAGTTGTGCTGATAGGATAGACCTTGGGTTAAAAGCTTATTGGATCAACATCAGGGAACACGATGGGTTCAGTAGATGAACAACAGGTGACTGAATAAAAATCTCATAAAACACTGAGGTGGTGTGACAGGCAGCTAGCTCTGCTTTACATGGAAAGGAGGCTCCCAATTAGACACAGAAGAAATGTATCCTAAGAAAAACATGACTTTCAGCCTTTTCAAAGAATCCTGAAATTAGCCCCTGTGATCGCAGCAAAAGGAAACACATTTCCGCTGTGTAACATGTCTGACAATAACCTTGAAGAAAGTCTGTCGGGCTGTTTGCACATACATCTCAAAGTCCATATTTTTCCTTTTGAAAATGTACAGGGTAATAAAATGAGTCATCCACCGTCTTCTGAGGCCACCATCAGCTAAAATCACGCAGTCCCTCTCCCCGCTGTCAGAAGTCCCAGTCATCCACATTCAGGTGACTCAGGCTGGACTCCAGGCTGGCTAGGCCCGAGGGGGAGTCCGACTGCTGGGCGCTCTGGAAGCTGCTGATGGGCGATACGGGGCGCAGCAGATCTGGCAGGGCTTCAGAGGGTCGCCGTTTTATCTAGAGTGGCAAGAGAAATAGTCCCTCTGTCTACCACAGAAATGCCATTGAATCAAAATCAATGACAAAGTCTAAATCTGATTGCTCACCCTGCATTACGTTTGCATTAAAATCAGAAAACCAACTCATCATCTGGGTGTGAAAAGTCTACAGTTGTCTGCATCTATATAATGGCCTTTGCTGTGACATCAGCAGTACCTGGTTCCACCCACCTGTTTGAAAAAGGAGTGGCTGAGCAGAGTGCTGGCAGAAGGTCTGTGAAAACGGAGTGCCACAATGGAAGGAATAGGTCATCGCATTTTTAAAAAACAATAACGAACAGTTTATAAAAATCTAGGCATACAATCCTCAGCATGCATTCTAAACATTTCAGCCTTTAAAAAATTATGTTTTACCATGTTAAAATGTGCATGGGAACTAATAAGTGACAGTAGACAGTTTCATACAGCAGGTATTAAGACAGCAGGATGTGAGTAAGAGACTGCAAGTGAGGCGGTACAACTGGTGAGAGATGATTGACCTTTTTTGGGGGTCCCTCTGGAGGCAGAGCTCTACGAAAGCATGGAAGTGCGGGCTGAAGGTGCGGTTGTAGGGATGGTTGTTGGAGGAAGAGGAGGGCTCCCCGTTGGCGTGGCGGGCCCCACAGGCCCCGGGGCCCTCGCAGATGCCCGAATCAGCTCCAGAGTGTGAGGGCTTCAGGGAGAGTTCCTCCGGGGGGATGGTGCTGGTGTCCAGCAGGCATGGCACGGTGCCGTTCAGCTTCTCCAGGAGCATCTGAACCCAGGGAGAGAGGGGCTGGGTGGACTTAAGGGCGTACATTTTACAAATCCCTAACGACCCACCTGGACCTGAGCTCACCTGGGTGGCTGGCATGTCCTTGAAAGGTACGTGTCCATTAGCCAGCTCACAGGCAGTGATGCCCAGGCTGTAGATGTCTGAGCGAAAGTCGTACCCCTGCAGATTCTGAAATAACCAGTGGGGAGGTTTACGCACTATGATATAACTTGGAAGTAGGTGGAGTTGACCAAAACGTCACTCACGGTGTGAATTGAACAATTTGGAGAGAAGTGAAGGAGTTTTATGGATGGATAGAAAATGTAGGTGTGTGTGTGTGTGTGTGTGTGTGTGTGTGTGTGTATGTTACCTGCTGCAGGACCTCAGGACTGAGCCAGGGCAGCACCTTGATGCTGTACTGGGGGAAGTCGTGGACAACACGCGCACGCTGGCCGTGGCGGATCAGGCTGAAGATGCTGCGGAGGCCTGACAGGAAGACCTGGCCGTCCGCAGATATCAGCACGTGGCTAGCCTTCACACTCCTGCTCATCAAGAGGACAGCACTCAATACCAACAGGTGCTGGAAGATTTACAGGCTCCAAAAAACAAAGAACAAAGCTTTTTGCCAGAAACGAGCCATGCACTGACCAAAATTATATATATTTTTTAAACATTTATTTATGGTTCACAGACTAAATTAATCTGTTTAAGTATTTGTTCTGTTAGGGTATTACACTATATTATATTTGTAGTCACATTTTTTGTATTCAATACCCAATATTAGAAAAATATACTTGCAGAGAGATTACAGAACACAAGTCCAGATACATGTCTATAATGCGGTCAGTAAGTCATCCTAAGGCAGCTTTGTCACCAACTAAACCAGTACTTTACTGCAATATTGTGAGAATGTCATGCATGTCCAGGCACATGTCCCCAATGCTCCATCAGCCCCAATCAAACCGCAACTGTTCTGTAAAATTTCTGAAATTTTGTTTTTATCCCCCCCAAAAAAAAAAAACAAAACAATGCCCTGACCTTCAACTGAATATGAATTCATGAATAATGAATAACTATTTTGTGAATTGGTTTGACAGGGTATCCAAAGCAAGAACAAACAGCCAATTTGTAACAGGAATCCATAAAAGTGATCTGGGCAAAGTGGACAATAGGGGCAGTGGTGCTCACCGGTGCACATAGCCCATGTGGTGGATGTAATCCAGGGCCTTCAGGACACCCAACAGGATGCAGGCGATGGCTAGCTCACTCATGCCCTCAGTGAAGTGGGTGCTGATCAGGTCTCTGGCTGATCCTGGGGGGGCACACACACATCAGAGCACATCACATCGTGGAGAAACAGAGAGAGAATATACAAACAGAGCTCTTTCATACCACACAAAATTCCCTCTCTACACCTCAGCTGATGTGTGGTGAGCGTACTGGTGGAAAATGGCTGGTTTGTATCATTCAGGTGGGTGCTACACACTGGTGGTGGCTGAGGTGGTGGCTGAGTTCCCCCCCTCACTGTAGAGTGAATGGGGAGATCATGAGATGAAAGGCGCTATATAAATGCACTTCATTATTACCATAAGCCATGAAGGGAGTGATGACCCACAGCTCATTCTCTGCAATAAAGATGCTCTTGTAGGGCAGTATGCTTGGGTGGTGGAACAGCTTGGAGACGTGGAGCTCCCCCTGTAATGTTTTTAAATTTTACTTTCTTCCTTTTAGAATTTTACCCATATTCAGTTTTTTTATGTTATCCTTATTGTAGCATGCGTTTAAAGGTATATACATCTTTTTTTGTCGATTTAAGAATTAAAGCTAAAACAAATGGAAAGCATTTTTCTTTGCAACTCCTGTTCAGCTTAATGAAACAACAATCTGCCATAATGCATTTCTCTATTTCCTGCAACAATGCAAAAATCACATATTGCAGTCTTGGAAAATGAGGCAGATGGAAAAGAAATTAATAGATCACTCTCCATCTTGTGCAACAGTTAACAAAATATTGACGTTCTCATTACAACATAAAGGTCTTAATATGTCCAGGACAACCATGCACACATGCCATGAGACCCTGCATCGCAAATAACTCAATATGAATGAGTAAAATGTCACATCTGTTCATGGACTTGCTTTTCCAAATGCCATCATTTGTGAGGAACTTAATTAACAGAACGCGATCTCAGCTAACTAGAAATTGTGTCATTATTTTTTTGTCATGTATAAATTGTCAAAAGACGGACAAAACATAAAAATATAGGTTTTTGGGTGAAGTTGACTTTTAAAGGAAAGTGAATGGGTAAATGGCGAGTATCGGGGGACCTGCAGGTAGGTGATCATGTCATTGGTGCAGGACTCCAGGTCGATGCGGCGGATGGCTACATGTTCCCCCATGGGATGGTATCTGGCCAGGTTAACGGTCATCAGGTCCTCCAGACCCCTGCCTGAGAGTGATCATCAAGCATGATCACAACGCTACTTCC
Organism: Aldrovandia affinis; assembly: GCA_029706075.1. Lineage (NCBI taxonomy): Eukaryota > Metazoa > Chordata > Actinopteri > Notacanthiformes > Halosauridae > Aldrovandia > Aldrovandia affinis. Next base: position 2,019,040 of record JAINUG010000176.1, read on the forward strand.
CAACGCTCAATTCATATCACTTTTCCGATGTGAGAGTTGCACAGACAGTGCCGCCCAAAGTGCATAAGGCAGGAGGCAAGAGGAACAACAGTCAGGTTGCAAGTTGTGACTAAAGGCCTCAATATACTTCAAATGAAATCGAATTTCGCACAGGCTGCCGAACTGCTGTCCAATGCGACCAAATGTACAGTACACTCGCTGTGACTTGAGGTCTGTTCGTTTAATGATGCTCCACGCCAGATGGGGGAGCTTACTAGTCGCTAGACTACAGAACCGCAAATATAAATACCAACGAAGCAAACATCGGCAAGGGCCGAATGTATAACACAGTCATGCTTGATGTATAAAATAACCCTATGTTTAAATCATACCTTATGATAGGATCCTGTAACAGACAAGAAAGTGTGCTCCAGAAACTGCAAAATGTAATTTTTCATTGTACATTGTATAAAACATCAAGTGACAGAATTGTCTTTTTTTATGTAGTAGACCATGGGTTAGCCTGGCCTATATTACATTTAGAGAACTGTGCATCAGCAATTGTCATTACTAAGCACTACTGAGTTAATTTTCTTTTGATGATAACTTCGAATAAATGGTATCTGACTATCCGTATTAATATATTGTAGCTAATTAGCAAGCTGGTTAACTTGATTAGCAACTAGCCTACGTCACACCATTGGTGGTGAACTGAGGCCAAATGGACGTCAAATAACTAATGAGGATTTTGGTAGCAGGCTAACGTTAGCTAGTTACCAAAGCGGTGCATTTCCCCAAGAACAAAGTTCCAACTGGATTTGCTGAAAAAAGTATTGCTTGTCAACACAAAATATAGCTAGCTACAGCTAACGACGCAAGTAGAGAACCAGCTGGACGAGATGATAAGATGTAAACAGGAAATAAGCGGTCCGAATGACATGCATAAAAAACACAACCAATTGTTGACCAATTGCAGACGACGGTGTATTGAGAGGGGCTGTGCGAAAAGTTAGACAAGTTCAGCTAGCCAGCCTGCACACACTGCGGTGATCGAAGCCTAACGCAGCACTTTGTTTTAGTCGCAAACCCGCCTGTGCGAACACGCCAAATTCGATTTCGTTTTAAGTATACTGAGGCCATAAAATAGAACTGCAGATATCTGCAACAATGTGATAGCTCACCCCAAAAATCGATGTATTTTCCCCCCCCCCATTGTTTTCATACATTTCTTACAGTTGCTCAGCCATGTGGTTCAATTGGAAGTTGAACATGTATATAATTGTGACACTGGGGGGAGGAGGCTGTGCCTCCCTTTTGGCTGCTGTCAGGTGTTCCTGTTCCCTCCCACAGCTTGGAGAGTACTACAGGACCTTGGAAAGCAGCAGCCTCACCTACAGGCAGGCTCACCTGAGGCTAATGGGCGATCAACTCAGGTGTTAGCCATTGCCTTCATTAGGCCTTTATAAAAGCAGTCATGCCTGAAGGAGAGTTTTTTGGGACATGGAGGAAGAGGTGGTGTTTTTTCGTTGGTTCCCTCGAATATCGTTTTTTGTTTAACTTTGTTTTACTTGTTTTGTAATCATATAAAAGTAATAAATTGGCTGCTGCCCAACTGGAAGTTTTTTTTGCTTAGTTTTTCTATCCACTCACCACCTGTCATGGTGGCCACCCTGCTACAATAACATTGGATGATATGTAACAGTGGCTTAGTGAAAGCAGACTACTTTCAATTTATGTCACACTACCATCACTATTCTTATGAACTTTATGAAAGCATATGCTTCTATCTGCAAAAATAGCAGCTATAATTTCAATAAAACATTGTTTCCACATGAAAGCCCTTCCTGGGTTTGTTGGTCATATCAACAGAATTAGCTATAAAAAAAACTATTCTTTGAATGCACAGAAGATTGTATTGGAAGGCAAAAAAATGGATTTTGGGTAGGTAGCTAATAACATTGGTTTTAATGACAAATCTTTGCGATACAACAAATCTTAGGGTCCCTTCTCAAGGTACTGGTAGTCAAATAAGATGGTGGTTAAAGGATTCAAAGGATTCACACTCCAAATATTCTTAAGATGAGACTGACCTATGACAGTGAGCAGCTCATAGGAGGAGCTGTTGGGCAGGAAGCTTCCCATGGTGTCCCAATGAGGGAGGGAGGTCAGGGACTCGTGACTGTCTTCATGGGCCTGAACAGGAAGCGTGGCAGAAGGCGGGGACAGCAAGAGGGGGGTTATTAACTCCAACACATTGGCTCATATCACTTTTCGGGTGTGGCATCTCAGGTGATGCTAATTACGGCTTCCTTTGTACTTACAGAAAAATGTAATGACCATGACGTGAGGAATAAATCTCAACCAAGCTGCCAGCTTCAGACGGGTGGGGATGAAGTGAGTGTGGGGGATTTGTGTGTCACATTAATGTAACCCTGCCCCATTCAGTGCAGGTACCAGTGAAACACTCTCCAAATGCTGGAGACATGCAGAGTGAAGACATGCTTGTTTTAGGCACATTGTGGGAACTGGAGTTCGGTTTCTTCAGCTTGTCAGTGTAACAATCTACATGTAAAATTCATCACATTAGCATAAGCACAACATCCATCGAATAATGACATTGCAGATGCTCTGTGCTTAACTATACCTGACCATATGTGTATCCATTGCTCTGTGGTCAATAATCGAACAAAATAAGCAGCAGAAAGGTTCAGATAATTTCCTTGGCATCAAATTCCAGCCACTCAAAAGATCAAACTGTTTAATCAAAAACAAAACAGCAGCATTGTTGAAAATTACAGTTATATATTTCCATTCAATTAAATCCAAGTTACCAAGAGAAAATTAACTAGTCCAAATCTAGTCGAAGGAAAAACAGTCCAGAGGAATTCCTGATTTTAGAAGGCTGGAGTTTGACAGATAGCAGCAGCCATATCTCATGGAGCAGAGGATGCTACTGCGCATCAAGGCACAATGGGTATCCATGGAGACCAGCAAAGCAAGGTCAGGGCAGTTTTTAGATTTTATTTTAAGCAGCAATGTGAGCATTGGAGTTACCATAAAGCTACTCTTAAGCAACATAGAATAGTACACCATAAAGTTCCACCACTCAGGATACTAATAACATACACATTAGATTTACAAAAGGATACTGTTAACATAAACATTGGATTAACAAAGGATTAAGTGAAATACTGGTCCACTTTACACCCAGTCACTTTTTGTGAGGGACGGCATTTACCCAGTTACATGTGAGCCCATAGACAGAGACAATGGATTGGAGAGACCTCTCAAATACAGATTAAGTCAAATTAGGAAGCAAATACCACCATGTTCAGACCACACATGGTTTCATAAATGCCAAATCTGACCTGTATATGATGTATATGATATGATGAGATGGACATTCCAGACTACATTTAAATTCTGCACCATTCACTGCTATGAAAATATTCCATACAAAGTAATAAGCAAATCCATAGGGCCATTTTCTGGGGGTAATAAATAACATGTAGAAGTAATTAGATCTTTCTGTTGTAGGTATGGAAGACCATCTAGTCTACTGTAAATCCAAAATACCCCCAAAAACCAATTCACTTGAAGCTGTATTATTTCCACTGCCATGAACTCAGAAGATCAAGTTGAGAGTCCCTTTCAGACAACAAAATGAAAAGCTGAAAAATGTTGATCCCAAGACACAGTTACTAAAACACCATTTAGGGAACAGAGCTTTCTGTAGGCTACCAGATCTTACAACATGTTTATCAATTATAAATGATTTGCCTTTCACCAAGGTCTCTGGACTGTAAAGCCAGTTACAACAACTATTCCTCACTCCCACCTGAAGCTAACCAAGCGCTTCTTCCAAATTCAGAGTACAATAGCCTGCATTTAAGCCTTTGATGTGATATATAATCCAAACAGTATTTATCTGACTTGGATGTCCCACCACCTCTATCGGCACATGCAACTCCATGTCTATAGCAGACTGACCTGCAGAACTAATGCTGATCCTGAATCCATTTCAGCCCTCCGCCCCCCTCGACCAAACTTATTAAACTGTGTCTACACCTACCTACACTTCATGTATCATATGTTGTGGTTTCTGAGTATTCTCAGTCCATCTATGGGCCAAGACTCATTAGTGGAGGGAAAATAACCCAACACCAGACCCCCAAGAGAGTAATAATGGGGCTCCTCCCTCCTTCCCCAATATGAAACCCTGATGGCAGGTGAGACACGATGAGCTTCATCACAGAAAGCGCATAACAGGATGAGCTGGTGTCCATGCATGACAGCACTCAGCCGTGACACATCTATACACGCACAGAGAAATCAGCCAGGGTTCAAACACCAATGGAAATACTGCACTTACTTTCCTGTGCGAGCTTCCCTGAGCTTGCTCTGGAGTAGAGAAACCACACGATGAAACAAAAAAACAAATGCAAAAGAGGGTCTAGGTCTTCGATAAAGGAACAAATTGGCATAGTTAACGCTCAATGCATGGTCTTTGAAAGTGCAGAACTGCTTTGAGCAGTAATTCATATGATGAGTACATCATGAAGTGCATGTCATTACTGCTGTCCTCTTCAGTCCAGGACTTTTGATGTACTTGAAAGTAATTTTATGTGTGGTGTATTATTAGAGTTCATAGTTTCAGTTATTTTTGACCTCTTCCCTTTGACAATTTACTAATAAGTAAAATTATTCAGTTCATCACTGAAACCTCACAACAGGAGCACTGTGTGTGAAATGCCCCCCTCCACCAAGAGAAAGATGTCATGTGAAATAGGATAAAGCTCTCTTGTGGTCAATGTCACTGTTGCTTAATCTCATACAAAATTAATTAAAGCATATGAAGAGAAGGAACTGAATTACATCCAGTTTAGACAGATTTGACCAGTTTCAATCATGTCTATCAAACAGCTCAAATGATTAATTTTATGCATGGCTGTATTCTCTATGCAAGTACTGCACAGCAAAACTTTAATTTCACCTTGAATAATTTCACCAAATGAATTGCACGGAACCAACAACTGTATTGCCCATTTATCACTTTACCAACCTGGACATTTCATAAGAGACAGAAAAATTGGCATCTTACCTGAAGGTCCAATATGATTTCAATACAGAAACAAATATTAATTCATATACACCGCAGAGGTGGACAACAATGATGTGCCAAACTAATGCATGTGTAGGCTTTGCCACTGGAGGATGACGTAGCCAACAGAATGTTTTGATCAAACAAAACTTAATGATACATATAAATGAACATGCAACATTTAAGCAATGAGGAAATGGCAAAATGTACATGATAGAAGCTAGAAAAGCAAGACTTTGCTGGTGACTTTATGTACCCTGCAGCTCCCCACCTGATGACCCTGCAAATAAACATTTTACCTCTCCAAATACCTTAAACAACTTTCTGTTATCTCCACTTCCAGCTCATAAATGTACTGTATCATGTTCCTGGGCCAGTTGGCATAAAATCCTAAAATGGCAAAAGTTTAGGACATTTAATTGAATAACTGCTACTCAGTAAGGTGTATCCATCATCCTTCATCCATGTTGACTCTATAAACTTGAATGTAAAAAATTATTAAAATCGCTTTAGAGTAAAGCAGTAAAGCAATCTCATCTTTCATCAGGTCATAAAAATACTTTGAAATATATGTTACACGGAGGATAATGTAAATATTCTGCCATTCTCTCATAGTTTTACATTCAAACCAAATAAAAATGTATTAGATTAGATTCGGTTAGAAAAGGTAACAAATTCAGTGTATAACAGTGGCCAATGTGTTTTTGGTGACCAGGTTTTGTAGCCTGCAATTCAGTTGTAATGTGCTATGAGCCTCTATAGCCACTCAAGTTGGCTGTGGTTATGTAGTCATTAATTCGATAATAAGAGGCCAACCTAAATTAGTTGGGTGCAATCCAACAAATTATTACGTTAACTAAAAGGATTACATTATAGAGTTCTGGCAATATAAGTAACAATAACATGTATTATGTAAACACCTTTTCTTTAATATTCATATGCAGGTCTTGGTGCATTGTATACAGATGGATATAAATTAGGTGATTTAGCACAGACTTTGTTTTCACAACACAATGTCAATCGATGTCATAAAGACCAGGTTAATCAAATGACAAAGCTAATAGCCAAATATGAAGCACTGATCTTTTTTTTACTGGAAGTGATACGCTTCCATGCAAGAAGCAAGTATTTATATATATATATATATAACTTTTGTATCGAAGAGGCATCACGCAGCCATCATTTTCAGGATTAAAAAAAAAGTTTACGAAATATTGTGAAACATTGTGAAAGACAGTGAAACAAACATTGTAACAAGGAGACAGACAAAATAAGATTTTCTATTTTTTTCAATTGCTTTTGTAATAAATGTAGTACATTACAAACGTAGACAAATGTTGTGCTTCGGAAAACAGAATACAGAATTCTGTTAGGATTTTCATTGCTGTATGTGGTGCAGCTACAAAAAACATAAAACTCAAAATCCAAGCAATTTTACAACCTTTCACTTTCAACATTCAAAATGAAGAGCTTCCGTGGTTTTCAAAGACTGGTGGGAACCTTGTGTGAATACTGTTGAATAAACTGATAAATACATACCAATAACCAGAATTACAGGCTACAAAACCCAGTCATCGAAAACAACAATCCTCAAAAGCATTATCATACAATTAAATCAAACAGAATGTGAAACATTTTTTTATTCTTCCCCAAAACAAAGCATGCAACTTCCTGGTCAATGGCTTAAAATCGACTTAATCGTTATATTGCAGTACTAGAATTCCTCAGCATTGTCATGAGAGCTCAAAAAATAAACATAGTTTTTTTAAGTGAGCCATTGAGAGTATTAGCAGATATCACTGCTTCTGACTGCAGAATGTGGCCAAGCTTTAACAACAGGTACCCTGGACAGTCACATCCAACTCTCTACAACTGTATAGATGTGTGTGTGTGTTTAACTATTAACAAAGACTCTTTAATATTTGCATACACACATTATTTCAAGCATTCTTGTCTCATCCAACCACTACATCAAGCTCACTTTCAGTCTCCTTGATTATGCACAGTGGGGCTTTTTAGTTATCTCCACCTGCCACTTCCCTTCACTGTTGCTTACTGTGGCTTGTAGGACTGTCCTCCAACAAACATTTCACAATCACGTACAACTGCACAAATTTAAAACACACACTTAACAACCTCCACAAACGCTGACACAAACAGAGTATGTTACGCCAATACACAGGCTGCAAAATTGCACTGTACTCAGTAACCAACTGATGGAATTCAGCATTTCAGCTCACAACACTGTCCGTACTTACACTGCTTCAGGATGGTCTCACCTCAAAGTGCGCAAGTCTATTACAACTACCCACAAGAGTATTCAAACCTACAGAAAACATCTATGCAAGCAAGAGTGCCTTTTTGCACTAAATTCAGATGGCATGTGAAACTGACAAATACAGATACAACTCATAGCAGACATTAAAATGAACATGCACACGTGTTTATTTGTTTATGTCTATTTATTGCTTGTAAGCAGTACCATAAGTCACACCACACTGGGTGACAGTGGCCAGAAGTTATTGTAAGAGGCAGAACGAAGTTTGTGTTTTCAACTCACCTCCAAACAACTCCAAATCCCTCAAGCTCTCCACACTCAGCTTCTCTGAGACCCAGCGCTGATAGAGAGAAAGAGAGAGGGAGATGATGAAAGGGAAACAATCACCCACAAAATCCTATGTTTCAATAGAGCCACCCCATGTCTCATTTCACTTTCTCTACAACCATTTCTCCATTATGCACGCAAACCCAGCATAGAATCAACGAACTGGAAAGTAAAGTTGATCTGATATGTTACACCCATGAAAAACATAACTGAATTACTGGTGGTAAAGAGTGCCTTACCCTGTTTAAAACCACTATACCAGAGATTTAAAAAACTTTTAATTAGGGAAAAGGAGTATGTTCCTAGTGTATACGGGAAAAACAAGCAAACTAAAAAGCTATAAAAGCTAACTGGACAACAGAAAATACCTGCGAAACCCTGGCCTCTCAAACGACTTGCTCTTAAGACCAGGGGGAACAAGGGGCCATGGACTGCAGAAAGAAACTGTTCCACCCCAGGGGAAAGTCTACTCACCAAAAACGACATGGATCCTGCTTGTACTGTCAGCTAGTACATCAGAAATTCCATTCAAGGAGAATATCTGCTATTAGAAGAGCATGACAAGTAGACAAAACGGGAATTAATTACTTTAAAGCAACATCATGTAATATATATGTATGTGGGCGAGTGTATTTTATGATTGCAATTTTGAAAGATCTTGAATGTGTGTGCAGTGTGTCGTGGGTGGGGGGTTTATATAGCAACATATATGCACTTACTTGAGCACACGGAGACTCCGAGGGGCATGTATGTGCACTTTTATACTTCAGCACTACACGGAAGGTAGAAAACGGTGAAACATTGAAGCCTTGAGAAACAATTAAGAAACATTTTAAACGCCCAGAAATGACTAATGCTCCCAGTTAATGATAACTTTCAAAGCTCAAAAGGGATACACAGAGTCAAGCTCACTAACTAGATAGCAACCTACTACCATAACGTTGTAGTAGTGGGCGTTACGGTTCCTTTCAATGACACAGATCCTTTGACTCAGTTTCCTAAAAGGATTCGTTCACCAGTTCCTTTGCTGCTATTGTTCAGACTCGTGCGAATGAGAACGAGAGTTCTCCGTCGGTCCGACTTCAGACTCCGGTTCTCGGTCTGGTTCACTGACTCCAGCTCCTAGCAAATGAGAAAGAGTCAAGCAGTGACTGAAAACTCCAGGTGGCTGAAGAGAGAACCCAACTCGGTTTCTCGAACTGGTTCAGTGAAAAACTGCTCTGAAATAAGTCACTTAATTACTTTGTAGGCGAATTCCCACAGTTGGCAGGCCTACACTATTATGCTATTCAAGATCTTTTCGAAGCATTTCGCGAATTTAAAAATGAATAGCCTATATGGGCTTGTTTTCGGGCAATTTACTCGTCACATTAGTGTTTACTGTTAGTTCGCAAATAGGTAGCCTAGTTAGCCTACTAAATAGTTTGCAAACGACAAACAGTTGATGATAACAATATAATCTATAGCCTATTATAAACATTGAACAAAAAGTTCAGAAATTTGTGTTTGGTAGATTATTTCTCTTTTGTAACAATGCTTCTTGGCAATAAATTGTATACTGTTGGAAAGCCTGTTTATTTCCCTTTTAAATGGTGCCCCATTTGTAAGGAACATGCATTTGTGGGATGAGCAGCACAGCTGAGTATGTGGGTTGCGCCCATGAAAAATTTGCCAAATCTTCTCTGTCAATGCCAAACAGCTTATTCTGCTGTTGCTATTGACTCGTTTTGAGCTTCCGGTACCCCCAGGTGCTGGCAGCACCTGTGAGCATGGGCCATGCTACAGTGGTCAATTGGTGTCTGCTCCAAGAATCGGCATGCCACGTTTGTCTGATCTCGATAAGGCCCGTGCGATAGGGCAACTTCAAGCTGGTGTTGCAGCATTATTTGGAGTGAGCCCTAGTACCATCTCCAAACTGAAGGCAAAGTTCCATGAAACGGGGGATGTCAGAGACAGACCGCGAAGTGGGCGTCCCAAGAAGACGACACCCCAAGAAGACCGGTTCCTCACCCTTTCAGCACTTAGGAACCGTAGGCTGTCTTCTACAGATTTGCAGTCAAGGTTTGCAGGACGATATGGCACACGGCTCTTGGCCCAGACAATCCGGAACAGACTGCACGCAGCCAATCTCCGGGCTCATAGGGCTGCCAGGAGGCCTGCCATGACTGCCCTTCACCATCAGGCCCGTCTGCGCTGGTGTCGGCAACACCTGCACTGGAACCTGAACATGTGGAGGAACGTTATGTTCAGCGATGAGTCCAGATTCTGCCTACGGAAGTTGGATCGTAGGGTCAAAGTGTGGAGAAGACGGGGAGAACTCTATGCTGATTGCTGCACCGATAGAGTAACACCTTTTGGTGGAGGCAGTGTGATGGTGTGGGGCGGCATCTCCATCACTGGAAAAACAAGGCTTGTCATCATTGGAGGCAATCTCAATGCAGAGATATCGAGATGAGATTCTGCAACCAGTGGCAATCCCATATCTCCACAGTCTGGGACCGAACTCCATCCTCCAAGATGACAATGCTCGCCCCCACAGAACGGGGTTTATCAGAGACTACCTCCAGAATTTGGGAGTAGAGAGAATGGAATGGCCTGCCAACAGACCTCAACCCAATTGAACACTTGTGGGATCAGCTTGGGCGTGCTGTTCGTGCTAGAGTGACCAACACAACCACGTTGGCTGACTTGCGACAAATTCTGGTTGAGGAGTGGAATACCATCCCACAGCAGTGTGTGACCACGCTGGTGACCAGCATGAGGAGGAGGTGCCAGGCTGTTGTGGCTGTGTATGGTTCTTCCACACGCTACTGAGGCTCCTGACTGTTTGTTAAATGAATAAATTGTAAAATTGCCAATATGTCTTGTTTCTTCCTTGTTACTGAGACCTCAATCATCCAATCCACCAAACAACACCACACAAGAGTCAATAGCAACAGCAGAATAAGCTGTTTGGCATTGGCAGAGAAGATTTGGCAAATTTTTCATGGGCGCAACCCACATCATCCCACAAATGCATGTTCCTTTCAAATGGGGCACCATTTAAAAGGGAAATAAAAAGGCTTTCCAACGGTATAAAATGTATTGCCAAGAAGCATTGTTACAACAGAGAAATAATCTACCAAACACAAATTTACGAACTTTTTTTCGATGTTTATTTTATTAAAAAGAGAATAATATTTAGCAGTGTGGGACAATTTCTTATGAACGTGTAGGTTTATTGGTAGGCTACAGATATTGGGCTATATCAATTTAGTGGATCAAACAGGTCATAATAAAGCCAAAATCTGCGTGGACCCGAGGAACGACAGCATGTCCAGTTCCAGTTCCTTCACGGCTTCGGTCCTCACCGCTTCCAGTTCAGGAACTGAAGTTACTGAACTGTTGTTGCTTTCGGTCACCCCGACGGGAGGGGCTCAAAGAGCACGCCCGCTCAAGCGGTTCAGTGCTGTCATTGGTTAAAGGCTACTATAGGCTCTAGCCCAATGGTGGAAATGGTTAAATAGGAGGAGTCGCTGCAGTTTCAACGAATGGCAGTTCCCAACTGTATTTACTGAGAGATTAACCAAAGGAACGAATCCTACTTGGAGGTGTGTCAGTTCCTTTGGTTCACCAAAAGGACTCGTTCACGAACGACACACTGTTATAACGTTGGGGGAACGCTCGCTTAATTAGTTAAAATGAACAAGTGCAAGCACTAACAAGCTATCTGGCTAGTTGCGCCATCCAACTTGACATAGCTATCTGATGTTAGCTACTTTGCTAATGACAATTAATCTAGCAAGCACGCAAATCATTTTAATTTCGTTAGCTCACAATAGCGTCTTTTAATTTGCAATTCCTCCGGTCCGATAAAACTAAAAACCACGGGCAATGGAAAACGTTACCTATAAAGGCAAGTTAACTAGCTATCTAAAGCTAGGTAGGTTTAGATACAAAGCTCTTATGTTTAGTTAGTTTGTTAATTTCACTAAGGTTATCTAGCTAGCGCCAGTATTAGCTAGCAAGCTACAATATATACTGTAAACGAATGTCGTATGAAACATTACTACTCTAAAACTATCTTCATATGTAAACAAATACTTTACATAACTTACCTTTAAAAAAAACTGATCCAACAATTAGCTATTTGACTATGTATTTCCAGCAGAAGTATTTTTCTGCGACTCTTTCTTCGCCCGTATTCTCTTGATAGGAGAGGACATTAAGGACCTCAGGTATTGGACGATACATTTTCCAGTATGTAACATAGATTATATTATTGGTCGATTTTTAACTTTATGGTATTCAAAAGGCGGGTAGTTGGTCCGTCTGCTATGCGGTGATTGGTTATTAGTTTTGGAGCGATAATGTCGCTCGAGTAGGACGTAGTTCACACATTCGCCTTTGTTTTGAATGGCAGCACAGCTGGTGGCGGTGAATAGGTTTTTTCCGGGTGAGTTATACAGTATAATTTATACTAGTAAATATGTACATTTCGGAAGGTAATCTGCATGCATGGCCTATAATTACCTTCTGTGGAATACGTATAAAGCAACATGCACAACTGTGTCAAAAGCAGATCTGCTAAAGTTTCCTAAAATAAGCTAGCAAGCCGCCCTGCCAGTCATTTACGTTGCAATATTTAACGTTAGACCCCAGCGAATGAAAACGCACTTCTCGCTTTTAACGGTCTAGAGCAGGGGTCGGCAACCCATAACACTCAAAGAGCCATTTGGACCCGGTTTCCACGGAAAAGAAAACACTGGGAGCCCGATTGAGCCTTGCATGCAAAAATTATAACGTGGTTTAACAACTTAGGTATTGTAGTCAGTGCTTATTTAGTAAAATAAGAGATGCGGGGCCCTGAGCTAATAAGGAAAACATTTTTTTTCCGACAATCTATTTATCTAGGTCAGGGGTGCCCAAGTTCGGTCCTGGAGATCTACTGGGTGTGCAGGCTTTTGTTCCAGCCCTTCACTAACACACCGGGCAAGAAGGGCCATGGTCAGGGAGGTGGACCAAGAACCCAATGGCCACTCGAAGAGAGCTTCAGAGTTCCTCTGCAGTGATGGGAGAACCTGGTAGAAGGACAAACATCTCTGCAGCACTCCATCAATCAGACCTTTATGGTAGCACTTGCTGTCGCCCAATCACAGCGATGCCGACAAGCACTATTTTAACAGAAATTAATGTTTTTAAGGTTGTCACAAGGATTATGGGTTATCCTATCTGTGACAGATGGTCAAATACTGCCTTAAAATCTGTAGCTGCCTTATGATTGAAACACAACCCATTGTGTTTACCATGTGCAATTGTCTTCTCTGCTCTCTTCAGATTGATTATCCCCCCTTTGAGAAGAACTTCTATAATGAGCACGAGGAATTGATCAGCCTGACCAGCATCCAGGTGGTGGAGCTAAGACAGAAACTGAACCTGTGGGTACGTTCTAGGAGCATAGAGAAAGACGAGCTGTGGGGACAAGGAGGCGTTGTGTTCACTGGTGTAGATGGAAGAACAAAGTCACAGATGGTGTCAGTGAAGTGTTTCTGTGACTGTGGCTGGCTTTTATTTGTTTACTTGGTAACCTTTTAGTCAATTGGACTGTTCTTCCTGGGTTCATCATATGCAGGCACAACGCACACAAACCCGGGTCAAAGATCAAAACAAAACATTACACAAAACAAAAAATAAAATAAATACTAGAGCACATCAGCACAGAAGAGCTGGCATTAACTCGGGAAAGAGAGGGTTTCTGTGGACCAGTCTCTTGGCCCATGGTAATGGTATCCCTCTCATCAGCCCTATGTGTCATGTTTTGTCTCTAGGCATCTGGTGCTATCCCTCCCAAGCCGTGCACCAGCTTCACCCACTTCAGCTTTGATGGGCAGCTAATGCACCAGATCCGCAAGTCCAAGTACACGCAGCCCACACCCATTTAGTGCCAGGTGCCTGCCCCACATGCCCATTTCTCCCAATTTGTTGTCTGTAAGGAAAATAATGTATGAATTAAATTGAATAAGTGACAGCTGAATCCACTACTGGGTATTTGGCATTATATAGCTATTGCTGAATAAGATTGATTGTTTTTTGCTGTACTTCACTTGTGAGATAACATTTTAACAAGAACTGCAATTGCAGTGAAGGTAGCTGCTTCAAATAAAAACAATGTGGTGTTTACACTATGTTGTCCTGCATTTTAGTTTCATTTGAGTAGTGGAATTATCCTGCATTTTAGTGTAATTTCTGTAGTGAAATATCCACTACAAAAATGCCATCACCCCCTGGAATGTGATTATTCCTAAGGTCTTAACATACAATTGCTTACAAAAACCATCTTGTGACATGCTCCAATGTCTTATTGCATGATCCTAAGAAGACTGCAATACAGCTAGTATTGGTTGTATAAAAATCTCTAAAAATAAATTGATTAATCTAATCATTGTTATGTGTGCCCCCCACCACAACTTGCTCAATTTTGAAACTGAGTTTTGGGTTATGACAATTGTTCTCTCTTGTATTTAGTTAACAAATACAATTTTGAAATAATGTACATATTTTCTCACTATAATTCCTGTGTCTGTCTTTTTGGCGTTGACCGTTTCATTTTCAAATAAAATAATGGTTATTTTGCAACTGTAGTGTCATTCAAACATTGAAGATGTTGATATCAAGTGAAATTGCATTGATGAGATTGGTAGTGGCTAGACGGAAGCTACCCCTAAGTGAAAGGCATATGACAGCCCACCTGGAGTTCGCCAAATGGCACTTAAAGGACTCTAACCCCGCATTCTAACAGGGGGCGATTCGGCGACGAGCTGCCGGAAATGCATTGATTCTCTATGAGAGTGAGCGACTTCCGGTGCCTGACCGATTGTCTGATTTATGGGCGTGGCGGTGGCCCAGAAAAGTTGAAAATTCGGAACTTTCGGGCAATGTTGCCCGGTAAGAGCCAATCAGATTAATGTCTTGCTCTTTTTACCTCCCACGCGGAAACCAACACAAAACCGAAATTTTGTTCCTAGTTCCGACACTTCAACATGGAGGAGAAACTGATAACAGCGATCTGCAGTAACCCCATACTTTATTTAATCCTAAAAGCATAAATATTTATAGCTAGCTAAACTTATATGGCCTACATACATCTTATTTAATGTTTGTGTTGGTTAAAAGGCTATTTTTTATCGCATGGGTACGTTTGGAAAAACGTTTGGAAAACGTACCGGAGAGAAATTGCGAGCTATTTCCAGCAAGTAAATGGCCGTAATTGCAAAAAGCCTTCTGAGTTTGAGTTTGCGGTTCATAATTGAAGGAAACAATACTGCTAGCCAACTAATATTTATAATAAAGATTCTCAAAATCTATGATGAACTATTCGTTTACCATGCAAAAATGTTGTAAGCACGTCGGAAGCATTTTTGAGGAAGCCAGTCAAGCGTGGTGAACGCCCACTGGGCAATTTATTCGCCTAGTATCGCCCCCTGTTAGAATGCGGGGTAAGAGCATCAGGAAAAAGATTCTCCGATCTGATGAGACACAAATTGAACTTTTTGGCCTGAATGCCAAGTGCTACCATAAAGGTCTGATTGATGTAGTGCTGCAGAGATGTTTGTCCTTCTACCAGGTTCTCCCATCACTGCAGAGGAACTCTGAAGCTCTCTTCGAGTGGCCATTGGGTTCTTGGTCCACCTCCCTGACCATGGCCCTTCTTGCCAGGTTACTGAGTTTGGCTAGACGGCCAGCTCTAAGAAGAGTTGTGGTGGTTCCAAACTTCTTCCATTTCACAATGATGGAGCTCACTGTTCTCCTGGGTGCTTTCAATGCTTTAGCAATGTTTTTATACCCTTCCCCAGATCTATGCCTCAACACAATTCTATCTCAGATTTCTATGGAGAGTTCCTAGGACTTCATGGCTTGGTTTTTACTCTGACATGCACTGTCAACTGTGGGACCTTATATAGACAGGTGTGTGCCTTTCTAAATCATGTCCAATCAATTGAATTTACCACAGGTGGACTAGAAATAAGTTGTAGAAACATCTCAAGCAGTATCAGTGGAAACAAAATGCACCTCAGCTCACTTTTGGGTGTCATATCAAAGGGTGTGCACACTTGTGTACATATGATATTTTACATTTTGATTTTTAATAAATTAGCACAAATGTCTCTTTGTCATTGTCAATTCACTTTGTCATTATGGGCTATTTTGTGTAGAATTTTGAGACAAAAAATGAACTTAATCTATTGTAGAATAAGTCTGTAATGCAATGAAACGTGGAGAGGGTGAAAGGGGTGTGCAGACTTTCCGGCTTGACTACCTGTCAGATTCTTCTGCTTATGGTCATCTCTTTTTGAACATCAGAAATATTTCTCATCACTTACAAAATTGCTTTCTCTTTAGCTATCTACACCAATATACAGTACCCTGCAAAATTACTCACACCCATGATAAATATGAGCAAAGGCTGTATAGAATGAACACCACATGTAATGAAGTAGTATGCTCAAACAAATGTGAAAATCACACTTTCAATTGCTCAGAGGAAAAAGTAGAAGTAATATTTTTTCCCTCAAAAACATGTCACAATTATTCACACCCGTTTTCAGTACTTTATGCACCCTCCCCTCGCAAGGATAGCACTACGGAGTCATCTTCTATCATGTTTTATGAGATTGGTGAACATATTGGGGGGGATTTTTGACCATTCTTCCATACAGAATCTTTCTAGATCATTCAGTCTGTACTTGTGGACCAGCCTCTTCAATTCAAACCACAAATTTTAGATTGGGTTTGTATTCCCATTAATTTAGAGGCCTCTATCATAACCCTCCCACTAGAATGTGTGCCATTATTTAAATCCATTTGAACATGGGAACACTCCCAGAATTTGTGCTGCTTCATGTGTCATACACATGCTAGTATGATATGACTATCCATCTAGTAGAATTGTCAATAATGACAAGCACATACTGTTTACCCTTACTGGGTGGTAGCGGTCCACAAACTAGACACCAGTGACCATATTTAGTTATTTTTCACTGCATACCTGGCCACCACCATGTGAGGCTCATGATGGCAAGACTGCGTCGTTCCCTTCCCACATGAGAAATTCCATGATAAATACTACTTGTCCATTAAGAATTCTCTACACCCCTAAATCAATCACAATCATATGACACACATTTTTTTCCGTCCTGTTTCATTTTCATAATTCAATACTGTATGATTTTCTCCGACTACTTTCTGTGACAGCAGCTATTTGCGGGTTATCCCGCAGCTGCTTTTGCAGCTTCATCTGTTGCAGCATTTCCCTTCACCAAGGCTCTCATGTTTGATTCCTGTTCCAGTTGCAGTATGGAACCCCCAGTCTTTCCCATGTGGTCATGTTTATATGCCAAAGGCATATCTGGGGGGTATTTCACGAAGCTGGCTAAGAAAATCCGGGCTTACTAAAAGAAACCTGACTTGAGTTAGCGGGCTAACGAACTGTAGATCAATTCCGTTTCACGAAACTAGATTGCGGCTCAAGAGGTCAAGCTAATCCAAGCCTGATGAAAGCCAGGTTTGGGCAATCGCTTATGTGTGCGTTCATGAACTATTTAAACAGCCAGAGTAATGAATGTCGATTGAAACATTTGATTAGACAGTAATGGCAAAAGAGCATGCAGTGTCGTTTACCGCGGGGGAGCAGCAACTAATCATGGAATATTATGAAGACTACAAGACAATCATCACAAAAAAATGCAACACCACCATCATTAACAAAGCGAGAGATGACAATTAGCTAGATGTACAGAGTTTAGTGATAGTGGAGTCTGAACAGGTGTGTTTTGGGTCTCTTGCGGAAGATTGCAAGTGATTCCGCAGTCCTGACCAATTGCGGAAGGTCGTTCCACCAGCGAGGGGTCAGGACAGAAGAGTCGAGACCATGAGGAGTGGCTGCCAGGCGCCCGGAGGGATGGGGCAGTCAGTTTCCCAGAGCAAGTGGAGCGGAGGGGTCTGGCTTGGGTGTAGGGAGTGATGAGTGATTGGAGGTATGGGGGGGCAGCACTTGAAAAGCAAGCACTAGTGATTTGAATCTGATGCGTGCTGCGATGGGGAACCAGTGCAGAGAGGAGAGTAGAGGGTTGACATGGAGGGGTGAACTTCCGCTGGTTGAACACCAGATGAGCGGCAGCATTCTGGACTAGTTGCAGTGGCTTGATAGCACAGGCTGGTAGGCCTGCCAGCAAGGAATTGCAGTAGTCCAGACATGAGATCACCAGGGCCTGGACCAGGAGTTGTGTGGCCTCTTGGGTGAGGAATGGTCGGATCCTCCGAATGTTGTGGAGGGAGAATCGGCAGGTCCGATTGATCGCTGCAATGTGGCCTGAGAAGTACAGCTGGTTGTCCAGGGTCACTCCAAGACTCCTGGCAGACTGGGAGGGAGACACTGGAGCCTTCAACGGTGATTGATGCATCAATAATCGGGAGCCCTTCACTGGGAGGAAAAGCAGCTCTGTCTTCCCCAGGTTCAGCTTCAGGTGGTGGGTGGACATCCATGCGGAGATGTCAGCCAGGCATGTAGAGTTCCATGCCGGGACCTGGGTCTCAGATGGAGAGAAGGAGAGAAAGAGTTGAGTGTCATCGGCATAACAGTGATAGGAAAAACCATGAGTAGAGATAACAGAACAAGTGACTTGGTGTACAGGGAGAATAGGACAGGGCCTAGCACCGAGCCCTGCGGTATTCCGGTAGAGAGGGTGTGGGGAGAGGAGAGGGATCCTCTCCAGACCACCTGGTAGGACCGGTTAGCCAGGTAGGACTCGAACCATGTCAATGCAGATCCAGAGATTCCTATCTCCACGAGAGATGAGAACAGGATCTGGTGGTCCACGGTGTCGAATGCAGCTGACAGGTCAAGGAGGAGGAGGATGGAGCTAACGGATTGGGACTTAGCCACGTGAAGAGCCTCAGTGACCGCAAGGAGAGCAGTCTCTGTGGAGTGGCCTGCCTTGAACTCAGATTGGTTAGGATCAAGCAGGTCATTCTGTAGGAGATGAGCAGACAGTTAGTTATAGACAACCCGCTCGAGTGTTTTGGAGAGGAATGGGAGGAGAGAGACAGGTCGGTAGTTTGAAATGACAGCAGGATTCAGAGAGAGTTTTTTTGAGGAGGGGGACAACATGAGTGCATTTGAGGGAAGAGGGGACAGAGCCAGAGGAAAGAGAGAGTTTATAACATTGGAGACAAAGGGGAGGATGTCCATAGCAATGGACTGGAAGAGGGGGGAACGAATGGGATCGAGAGGGCAGGTGGTGGGACGATGGGAGTGAACAAGTTGAAGGATGAACAAGTTGAGTCAGGGAGGGGCGAGAAGGAGGACAGAGGGGTGAGAGGTTTAGGTAGTGAGATGGGTGAGGGAGAATTAGGTGAGGGAGAGGATAGGGGGAAGGAGTTGCGAATGTCATCGACCTTCTCGCGAAAGAAGGATGCGAAGTCATCCGCGGTTAGAGTTTTCGAGGGTTAGAAACAAAAGATTGAATCTTGGAAAGGAAAAATGCAGACTTAGCAGAGGAGAGGTTAGAGGAAAAGGTAGCCAGGAGTGTGTGGAAATCAGTCAGAGCCACAGGGGTTTGGATTTTCTCCATTTCCTTTCTACTGCTCGCAGTTTCAGTTGGTCAGCCCGAATGGAGTCAGTTAGCCAGGGGGTGGGGGGTTGGGGGTCGGAGACGAGCAGGTTTAGTGGATAGAGGACAGAGTGAGTCAAAGGAGGAGGAGAGAGAGGAAAGTAGAGTGGATGATGCTTCCTCAGCAGGTAGCTGAGAGAAGGCATCAGTAGGGGGAAGGGAAGATAGAACAGTAGCTGACAGGGCAGCGGGCGAGAGAGAGCGGAGGTTGCGATGGACAAGGACAGTGGGGGCAGGTGAAGATGGTTTAGGCTCAGAGGGGAGGGGGAGGGAAAAAGACAGAAAGCAGTGGTCAGACACATGTCGAGGAGATACCGTAATGTTGGGTTAGGTGCAGTTCCTAGTGAAGGCCAGGTCCAGTTGGTTACCAGTCTTGTGGGTGGATGGGGATTCAGCCACGGTGAAGTCGAAGGACTGAAGCAGGGGGATTAATGCGGAGGACTGAGTGGTGTCCAGCAACAGGTTGAAGTCACAGAGGAGTAAGACGGGAGTGCCATCCTCAGGGAAGGAGCTGAGTAGGGCATCCATCTCATCTAGGAAACTCCCCAGTGGACGATAAAGAACAATGATGTGCAGTTTACATGGAACAGTGACCATGACAGCATGGAATTCAAAGGAGGGTGAGGAGTGAGGAAGAACAATACCAAATCTCCACAGGTGGGAGATCAGTATACTTGTCCCTCCACCTCTACCTGTGGGTCGTGGAGTGTGTGAGAAGGTGTAGGCAGCAGAGAGAGCAGCAGGGGTGGCCGTGTTCTGCGAAGTGATCCATATCTCCGTGAGCGCCAGGAACTGCAGGGAGAGTAGGGAGGCCTGAGCCCAGATGAAATCGACCTTTCGGACAGCAGACTGGCAGTTCCATAGTCCACCTGCTACCACAACGTCGACACCGGAAGATCTAGGAGGGTGGAGAGTGTGGAGAGTGTCACACATGTCACACGTGACAAACCCTGGACTGGAACAGAGCAGCCGATGGTAATAACTAGCAGAGGAGTCGGGTTTTGCCGGTCTACGGACCGGATCATTCTTTTTTTCTGTCTCTCCCCCCAGACACGGGAGAGAGACAGTGGGAGAGCAGGTTAAAATAAAACAAACACAAAGTCTTCACCCTACTTGCTGCGAAGCTTTCGGGCAAAAACAATTAACTAAAATAAGAAACTAAAATAATCAAAACTCAATGAAAGCCCGCCTCCTCCGAGGGGGGAATGCCCTTCCGGGGAACCCACAACAAACAGACAGTCACTCCACACACATCTCAAGACACCGCACCTCTTCAGACCGGAGTTCCCCTAGAACCTCCCCAGGCACACACATATCCAGTGACTTTTCAAGTGCTTCCCAAACCCATGCACACAGAGACACTCAACCTTTCCAGTCCGAGTTCTCTTTTACCCCAAACACACAGAGACCCTCGCCACTCCTCACAGTGAGTTCTCTGGCAACCAGCCCCGAGACACTCTCCACTGCCTGAGTGGGAGTTCTCTTCCAATCACACTGAGGGCGAGAGGCGGACCCTCTTTCAGGGCGCCCTCTCGCTCTCTTTCACGATCACACTGAGGAAGAGAGGCGGACACTCTTAGTGCGCCCTCTCTCCCTTACTCACAGGAAGCACTCTACTCAGTCACTTTCGACAAACGCACACAACTCAACATAAACTCCACACAGACTCTGCCTCCCAGAAGCTTGGATTACAGACACGCACCACCATGCCCGACAGAGTCACATCAAACACTCCGCAATAATACGCGCACGCACACTCACACTCACACACACGAATGACCAGACAAGACTAACTCTCGATTCACACACATGAATGACATGACAAAGACTAACTCAATACACACACATGAATGACATGACAAGACTAACCAATTCCCCACTTGCCCCACCTGCTCTTAAATAGGCTTACTTTCTGCCTGGCTCAGGTGGGACTCGTGAGGCAATCACCCATCTATCATTCACTCACCCAATCACAATCACTTAATCAATTCAATCAAATCACCAAACAATTCACATTCTCACACATAAATCCAATCAGTCAATTGAATTCCACATCAATTACCCGATTGACACCAATTAAATAATAATTAAATTAATTATGGCCTTTGGAGCAACCTTCCGAGCGACAGTTCACTCTCACACCCTGTGAGAGTGCCAAACCTGCCCCCGGAAAGTCTCCCTGCTCCAAAGGCCTCCACAACATGTAAAAACAAAGGCAACCATCCCACTCCCATGTTGCCGAGACCGATGCCCTCCACATAGAGGTTTCGGGTGTGAGTAGAATCTTTCCTTCTAGGAAGAGGAGACATGGACTGGGATAGGGCGATAGCATGTAGTGTTAGATGCAGAGGAAGTAGAACAGGAAGAGACAAAACTATGACACTTACCGTGCGGCGAGCACTCCCTAGCTGGCCTCCCTCGGTGGACTCCTGCAGGTAGATACCGTTGTCTTTGTTCCTTTGTCTTTGTCCGCTGAGTCTTTGGACTCCTGCAGGTAGACTCCTTTGTCTTTGTTCCTTTGTCTTTGTCCACTGAGTCTTTGGACTCCTGCAGGTAGACTCCTTTGTCTTTGTCCGCTGAGTCTTTGGACTCCTGCAGGTAGACTCTTTTGTCTTTGTCCGCTGAGTCTTGGGACACCTGCAGGTAGACTCCTTTGTCTTTGTCCACCAAGTCTTCGTACGGGGAGGCTAGGACGGGGTGGCTGCCGTGAAAAGCTCCCGCTTTCCACAACTATGGTTACTTATATAGCTGAGTGGTGCCAGACACTAAGTGGCAAATGCCAGCTGATAACAATAGACAACAATTAACTGGCTAACAGGCACCACCACTCAGGGAACGCTCCACTACAGAGACCAACGTTTACACCTGAAACAATTAGACAGATTCTAAGAAGCTAACTGCTAATCAACTTCTGACAGAAAAATCGCTAAGCAGCGATTACCACTAAGACAGGAACACCAAACAGCTTAATAATTATAATTTTCATGTCTATGCAGTATTAACTAACACTAAACCCAGTGAAACGGGTACAACCACTAAACTGGAAATCAAACCCCGTGTTAACGAACAGATACTAGCACGCAACTGACTGAAACATGCATTGCCCCTTGCCTCACAATCGCAGTCATCATTACACTTGCTTTTTGACCTTTCTCTCTTTTCGAATCTCGCCAGCATTAAATAAACAAGGCTAGGATTGAAAGATCAGGGTCCCAGCCCCTCCCCCCCCTTTAACATGTCACATCCTCTTACTTCATTACACATACTCAGCCACTTCTACTGAACCAGGGCGACTAGAGGGTTCCTGGGGTTCCTTCCATGCCTGACTCGTTGTTTTGCTTTGTGTTTCTATGTTTTAATGATTTATTAAAGGGCCTATCTATGTGTAGGTTTGCCTGGTCAATATTGATCAGAGTTACACACTTGTTTAGACATCCCACCCCCCACCAGCCTTATCTCGGTGCTGTTTGACGTTTACGTAAAAATTACACTAACCTTTTCCTTCCCAGTGTTACAGGTATGGTACGCAGATGCCTGCAATGATGTCTATTGCTGTATTACTGCACTGATCTCGTGCGCCAACTATGATTGTTCCTACCATGTATTAATGCAAATCTTGTAAGTCGCTCCCAACTCCACCCAGCACGTCCACCCAACTCCTGGTCCAGGCCCTGGTGATCTCACGTCTGGACTACTGCAATTCCTTGCTGGCAATTCCTACCGGCCTGTGCCATCAAGCCACTGCAACTAGTCCAGAATGCTGCCGCTCGTCTGGTGTTCAACCAGCCAAAGTTCACCCATGTCACCTCTCTACTCTCCTCTCTGCACTGGCTCCCCATCGCAGCAAACATCAGATTCAAATCACTGGTGTTTGCTTTTCAAGCGGCTAGAGGTACTGCTCCCCCATACCTCCAGTCACTCATCACTCCCTACACCCCTGCCAGACCTCTCCGCTCTGCCTCCTCTGGCAAACTGACCCCCTCCTCTGGGCGCCTGGCAGCCGCTCCTCGTGGTCTCATCTCTTCTCTGTCCTGACCCCTCGCTGGTGGAACGACCTTCCGCAATCGGTCAGGACCGCGGAATTACTTGTGATCTTCCGCAAGAGACTCAAAACCCACCCTTTCAGACTCCACTACCACTGAATTCTGTACATCTAGCTAATTGTCATCACCACTGCCTACTTGCTCAACAGTATATACCCCTGCTTACTCCATTTAATAAATAAAAAATAAAGAAATGACTAACCTTTTCCTTCCCTGTGTTACAGGTATGGTATGCAGCTGCATGAAATTATGTCTATCGCTGTATTACTGCAATGATTTCTTGCTCGATCTATGATTGTTCAAAGGTTGTACTTATGCACATCTTGTAAGTTGCTCTGGATAAGAGTGTCTGCTAAATGCTTAAAATGTACAATTTAAAATGTATTATGGGGGAAAGATGCACCCTTTTTCACTATTAATATAGTTCCCTAAGATTGAGATTCACCTAAAAAAGTAGCATGTCAATGAAGATTTTTATTGAAAATAATAATTTACGGTGTGAATAATTGTGACATATTTTGGGGAAAAAACTTTTCTTGTATGAATATAAATTCTCTCTATTAGTGGTATTTCATTCAGAAATTCTCCATTTTTTTAATGGGTAGTTGCTCTCGAGTTAACCATTATGCGGTGTTTCATTGCTCCTAGTCTTCATTGAATCTTCCTCAATTAGTATTCATTTTTACATTCATATTGATTTTTTCTTTTATTTATTAACATTAGGCTGTATTGGTTATATTTGGTTATATCATAAACATGTATTTTGCAACAATGCTTTAAAAATGTAAGTTTTGTTCATGTTTATTATTCAACCAGAATATAATATATGTCTGTAATGAACTTCCATCTCTCCACAATTTCTCCAACAATTGGAAATCAGGGCCCGTATTCACAAATAATTTTATCTTACCACTAGGAGTACTTCTAAATCGCACTAAAACCTTTTAGTTAGGAGTCCCCCCTTAAAACCTATTCACAAAGCTGCAAAGACAATCTCATACTAAGGAATTCCTAGAATTTTCAAGCTAAGAGTGAGGGCGGGGTTGACGTCGTTGCTATGGATGACGTTGTTTCTCATGAACGAGCTTACTCAGAATGCCCACAGCGATTGGCTGATATAGGGGATGGGTCTCTGCCCGCGATTTCAACCAAGCAAATAAATTATATGCTACTGTAAACGGGTATGTAGGACTACCTGTTCCTGTTATATTCTAGTGGTGTAACAGATCGCAGTTGATCCGTGATCCGTACGGATCAACCCCCACGGTTCGGCACGCATATGATCCACGGATTAATAGCTAAATTGAACCATCATAGATGTTACGTTTTAAAGTAACAATTCCCTAAATCTCGATGCAGAGTTACAGTGAAGAGATAGACAATCATGTATGTTTTGGTTTGCTTTGTTTTTCATACTAAATGCCTTTCTGGGAGGCATGTTTTTAGAAACGCGACCGAATTAAATAGAATTTAAACATTAGCGATCTTTTAATTTTTAAATTAAATTAATTCAGGCATAAGACCACCCTAGTTAAATCGCCCTAGTTAAGGCGTACTGAATCTAAAAATGTATTTTGTGAAATTTTCGAATAAAGATTTAGTGAAATAACTTAAATTGAAAAACTTAAATTATCATTCATTTAATTCCTTGAGAATAGTTCCTGGTAATTTTTGGTGGAAACGCGCCTTTGGCCCCCGTTATTATTTTTTTTGCTGATCCGAAAAATTCTCCGATGCACCCCTATTATATTCTAATAAAGATTCTAAAATACAAATGTAGGCTACGTGTCACTGATTTAACATGAAACCAATAATACTGACTAGTCAATTGGTTACATGTCTGCATCTTGTAAACAATCAGCGGGTATCTATATATAATATTAAATATATAATACCCTCGGGATTGAGGCGGTACCTTTTTATGAGCTCTGTATCATTCAATATCTCCAAAGTGTTGACGCGATTACGACTAGACGATTGCCGGCAGCAGCAGATTTTCGGATCGCCGTGAGTAGGTCTTTAGCGACTTAGAAGTCCTCTTGACTGCTTCTAACTTCTCCTGGACTTAGGAGCTGTTTTTAGCTCTCAAACCCTTTGTGAAATACTCTTATCCCCAGAATTTAGGACTCCTAAATTTATGAGTGACACGCCCATTATTTTTCGGCGTTGCTCCTAAATTGCGGAGTTACGACCAACTTTTACCCTTAAAATGCTTTGTGAATACGGGCCCAGAGTTTTTCTATTTTGCCTGCTATCAAAGGAGTTGATGTAGTCTGACCTGTACATACCCAGACTACATATTTGAATTAGGGATGTACCGGATCCACATTTCTGGGAACACTGAAACAAGCACTAAAGACTAGGCCAATCCCAAACCAAATACAGAAATCAATACTTTCCAAAAATGTAATCATTAATCAAGTCATAAAACATGTAAAGCTGTGTTAACAATAATTGTCCCTACTTGAAGCTTGAAACTTCAAGTTAAGCTTTTTTATTTTCAGCAGAATCTTTAAGCACTATCAATAACAAATCCTGATATCCATTGCTGTTTTTGGTTTTTGTTTCTTGTCTGTGTCTGTGTCTGAGCCATGTCTATTGAACATCTTGACCACTGCTGTTGCTAACTATGGTTTATTTGTCCCTGGCCATGCAAATGTTGTACTCCATAGCATTTTTCAGATGCAGATGCCTTAGCAATGGCGTTGTTGTGTACTGCTTAGCATCCTTGCCACCACAAGATAATTCAGCATCACAAATTGTGCAAATTGCTTTTCTGGAATGCTGCTCTTTCACTCTGAAATATTGCTGTGTGGGACTTTTATTGACTGCAACTTCCATTTACTACCATTAGGCTACAATATTGAACTGCCAAAGTACAGCAATAGACAGTAACTTGGTCAACAGGAAAACTCATGTGGGATTTGGTTTCACGTCTCATGATATGTATTCATGCCAAACCTGAATACTGGCAAAAAAATAATAATAATAATAATAAATTTGAAACCGAATCCTCAATTGGGTGTATCCCTAATTTAAATGGGACGGAGAGATGTTCAAAGGTTTCTGTAGCTCTGCTGTTCATAAATTGGATGGCTTGTGATCCTTTTTCTACCCTGTTCCTAAAGGTTCCAGCCATTTTATTTGGTTTAAATTCTGGATCCCATGTAATTTCCCTGTCTAATAAAACAATTAATCCTTATTTTTGTTTGAATGCTGCTAGTTTCCCACAATATATGGTAGGTGTATTATAAAACTCAACCATTTAATTTGTGTCTCTCTCACACACATACAATTACGTTTGCTCTATAATTAAGTGCTAAAATTGTTGCAGTATACGTATTGTTATGTACATTATATTGGCAACTGTCACAATTGGTACCGGAAAACCAGGCGCGGACCCAGAAATGCAATAATGTCCTTTATTGCGAAAACAGGCAATGGTCAAATGGGAGCAATCAGGGCAATACAGCAAGGCCGAAATTACCATATATATTGGGGGGGACACATCCCCCCCAATATTCAGATATGCTCAAAATGTCCCCCCCAATATATAGCCTAGCTGATATAAAAAATATAAATAAATTGATTTGGTCCCCCCCAATGTTGACGACATGGTTACGGCCTTGCAATACAGGCATCCAAAGAGTGGTCGGGGACAGACAAAGTTCGTTTCAGGCTTCAGCTGTGTCACAGGCAGGCAAGACGTGGTCAATGGGCAGGCGGAGGTCGATTACAGGAAATCAGTCCGGGGAACACAGAAAGGAGCGGGGCTGGAACCACAAGGAGCACGAACAGGTGGGTCGAGAACGAGACTGAGATACAGACGAGCAGGAAGGAACAAGAGCAGGAAGGAACAAGAGCAGGAAGGAACAAAGGAACAAGACGGGTAACCAGCGAAACCGCTGGAAAGTCGTGAAAGCATAGGCAAAGCACAAGACAATCTGTCAACGAACATGGGAAAACGCACAGCTTATATATATTAGGCATAACAAGAAACAATCAGGAATTAACGCGAATGCAGCTGACTGCAATCATACACATGAGGAATAAGTGAAAACGATAATACAATGACGAGACAATCTGGTAATGAACATGGGAAACGAACAGCTTAACTACATCAGACATAACGAGAAACAATCAGGAATTAACACGAATGCAGCTAACTGCGATCAGACACATGAGGAACAGGTGAAAACGATAATACAATGATGAGACTAGAAACAGGTAAGCGAAAGTAAAAACACGGACCGGACAACCATGAAAACATGGAATAAACTACAAACACCTAATTACGGGGAATACGAACACGAGACGTGACAGGCGACAGTAATACTTTTAGGCAGCATTACAGAATTAGTCTTGAAAGTGAGTTAAGATCTGCAGGAATTAAGGACTGAAGGTGCTATTCTTCTTTGGTTGGATGAATTTTCTCTGCATCTTAAACCTGGATAACTTTTCCTTGGGCAACAGGGCAAAGCCATGCCCACAAACAGATTAATAGAGTATTAAGACTTGGTCACTAAATTGGGCATGAGATTATTGTAACTGTTTTGTAATGATGATGGAGCTGTCATGTTCAAAGCAGTCCAAAAGGTCCAGTACAAAATTTGAGTGAATGATCACTCTGCATGATTTTTTTGCCTTGTCTTTACAGGATTTTTTCTTTCTTTGGTAGACATTTAAACAAATTCCCTATCCTGTGAGTGTTACCTTTTGTATCATTCAATACTACATTATTTATGGATACAAATAGTAATAACAAGTATAACCTATTGAAAAAATGTGGTCAACTTTGGATTTTGTAAAGAATAGTATGAGGCACCACTAGGGACATCCTCACACTAGCATGAAATGCCTACATCAGGGGTGTCCAATCTTATCCGAGAAGGGCCAGTGTGGGTGCAGGCTTTTGTTCTAGCCCAGCACTAAACAACTGATTAAACTAATCAAGGTCTTGATTGTAGACCATGATTGGTGAATTAGTTGAATCAGGTGTTTTAGTGCAGGGCTAGAACAAACGCCTGCACCCACACCGGCCCTTCTCGGATAAGATTGGACACCCCTGGCGTACATAAACTCATATTTTTCTCAGTAAATAACTTCTTAAAAGTCCCATACTTTATGTGTGTGTCTTTAATGGCTCTTTAAGAGTGGTCTACAGTAATGGGGCATTTATGAATTGA
Source organism: Aldrovandia affinis (assembly GCA_029706075.1). NCBI lineage: Eukaryota > Metazoa > Chordata > Actinopteri > Notacanthiformes > Halosauridae > Aldrovandia > Aldrovandia affinis. The sequence goes on from JAINUG010000176.1 coordinate 2,047,602, forward strand.
AGAGTGCTTTTCCAAAACTCACTCAAGTCCCTTGACCAAAAGTGGACTGAGTGATTTTTGGAAAAACACTCTAAAATTGGTGTCTACCCAGATCTAAGTGGTCACCTGCCTCATGTGTGAATGCTAAATCCATCAAATTTTCCAAGTTGTTTTCAGATAAATATGCAAACAATCTGTGATATAATGGATGGCCGTATAATGCTCATGATATTGTTTATTGGCTACATTTTTAAGGTTTTATATTAATTAGGGAAAAAACAGACTCCCCAGGAAATGAACCACGGAATGATAATGGTCCTTTGCCCACAGCAATTCATTTTAAATCAGTTGTTTATTTAAACATTTACAAATAAAATCCATGGGGAGGTTGTAAAATTCAGATGTATTTTTCTCAATTTTAGAGACAAGTTGGTATTCAACATTTATTCCATACCTACAGTGCACGTGCATTGAACCGTTATGATATTAATTACTCCAAGGCGATTTGTAAAAAGCCAAATGTTGAGATCTCTGACAGGTCACTTCTTTTCGAAAATATAAGTTATATCACTAGCTCTTCGAACTCTTCAATTGTCTGGAGGCCTATTTATTTGGTTAATTGCACACAAAAACAACCCCCAGCAAGACAGTTACTTTGTAGATTAGCTATGATTTTATTAGCAAAAATAGGGAGGGGGAAAGGAGGGGGGGATACTGTGGCCAATAGCGTACAACATCCTGCTGACTGAAAAGAAGGGGAAAAAATAATCAACCCTTGCTAGTTGCTACTCGAAAGGCAGGGGTTGAGAAGGAACAGCAAGCAAAACCTACATAGGAAGCCGGTGCTGCTGGAAAATAGCTAACATTAGCTAGTCTTATGTGAAGTCAAACCACCACTACTCCGAGAAACCATTGAGAAAGCCACCGACTCAAGCGTATTGAGTGGACTGGCGGACCCGATTATTGTCTTTGTATCTACCAAGCTGACAAGAACACGCAGATGGTAAGTGTCTCCCCTTTCTCATTTGTCTACTGAGGTCCTTGGAGCCAGCAAATCCCGTCTAACCTATCTCGGGGGTGTAACGTTCGCAAGCTAGCTAACGCAGCGAGCTAGCTCTTTGATTTTCTAGCTGGGAAGCTTGTAAAGAATCAGCCAATTATGCTGTTTTACTCATTTTCAAAGGTAGATACAAAACGTGTTGTGTACATTGCTAGCTAACGTTAACTTGTCAAGTAACGTTACATTAACAAAAGAGTTTCATGGACAGCTAATTGCATGCTGGCTGGCGGTGCTAGCGTACAATGACAATGCACATAACCATTTCGTTAGAAAGGCGTGTTATTATTAAGCAATAAACGTGTTGTTTGGTTGGTTGACTAGCTAGCTATGCTCCCTCTGATTGTGTAGAGATGCTGTGCCGAGCCAAGTTAGCTTGCTAGATTCGTTTTATTTTAGAATTCGCCACCGAACGTTATATTAACATTCGCTAACTTGGTACACAGTTTGTGTAATGTTATCTAACCTCTACCACGACATTTTCCGGTGCTTTGGGCTCTGAATCGTAATGAACGGTGTTTGGACATATTGGTGTCCCTTCACTTGATGTAGCTTCTGGACAGCGTAATTGAAACGACATCAAGCTCAGACGCACAGCCCCCTGTCATGATGATGGTACAAAGACCATGGCATTACTCAGCTAATCATGAAGAGTATCTCTCCACTTAACACTGCTGTCCTGCCAGTTACGTAAATTAAGGTTCACGAGAGATAGAGTAACCGCAGCAGTTGTGTATTCAAGTTTCAGATATGCATATCAAAATAATGGCACACGTAGTCATTTACAGCGTAAGATGATGCAATTAGAATTTAGATTGGAAAATACAAGGCTAATAACAATCGCGAGCAGTTTTAGTGACGTGTTCTATGCGTGCGTGTAATCTTTGCTAAAATGTAGGTAAAATGGAAGATTATGTATACTTTGAGCAGAAATACTTTTGTGCAACTGAATTAACGTATAGGGGGTCGACCAAATAACGGAAACGCCACAGAAAAATGACTTGCATTTTGAAGTAACTAAATAAAAAATGAGTCTACACGTGTTTCCTATTAATGTCAATACCGATTACCAAAGTTTCTGCTATAAAATACGTTTTATTAAAATAAGGTCAATAATAAGGTAAAATAGTTGGTGGCCGAATGCAGATGCGTCAGTCACAGAAACGACAAAATTATTTTGTGTCAAGAGGAATAGTGTGAAAATGATGAGTTGCTATATTCTCAAAAAACATTGCACATTTCAGAAACATTCACTGCTTTTTTTTTACAGCACATAAAGACCATAAAGTCCAGGTGTCACCCAAAACACAAGTTCAAAGAAGGAAAATGACAACTGATTGTTTATATAACATAACATAAGGGGGAGACGAGAACAGGCCATTCAGCCCAACACTGCTCGTCCGTTCCTACCACTAATCTGCTCACATGCTTAGTTTATCCAAAGGCTAGAGTGTCTAACACTGGATATATGTTGGTTTATACAGTACTACAGTTGTACATTCTAAAATATATACCTCCTGGCGACTTGAGTGTTGATTACATAAATAATAAAATGATTGTTATGCATCCTTAATCCATTTTACATTTTAAGCATTTAGCAGACGCTCTTATCCAGAGCGACTTACAAGATGTGCATTAATACATGGTAGGAACAATCAGTTTGTGAAAGGATGTAGGAGCTTATTTTAAAGACAATGCGGTTTATCTGTTGCAACCATGCCAGATTTCTTCATGTAATACGGGAAGAATAACAATATATATGTTGGACTTTGTGTTTCTCAACTAAAGGAAACATACATTTGCCCTGAAACAAAATCAAACACACCATGATCAAAATTGTGATATCTTAAAAAGATTATTGTTGCTGAATTATGGTGTGAATGTACTTGTTTAACCTAGCTCTAACAGATGTTTTGTATTTTTTACTTGAGAATTGAACAATGAGAACCCATTGAAGGCAAATTCGACTAGAAGATTCAAGGACATGGTGTGCCTTATAAAACCAAAATAACAACTGCCTTACACCAATACTTTAATCCAATTTTGTTCAAACTGCTTGAGTATAACTAGCAGGCTTTCATTCAGATTCAGGCATTTCTTGCAATATGACTCTTCGCTGCTCAACCTCTGGCCATTTAGAATTCCAGCCAGGCACTTTGCAACATGATTCAGTTCACCATTGTCTTGACTGAAAAGACATAGCTTCCTTTGGGTCTCACAGTGTTAATCAATGAAAGAGAAGTGGAAGACTGTGGTCCTGTGGCAGCTGACTTAAATAGTTAAATTGTATGTTCCCCTTACAATGTCTTATGCTGGTGTACAGCTTTATCAACCTTTTAGCTTATTTTTCTCCTCACACCAACTTGCCCAACAGGAAATTGCAGAAAGTGGAAGAACTTCAGTGTCAAGCTAGATTAGAAAGTTTGAAAAACAAGCCTTGGTTGGCTTGCGTCCAGCCAATTTTAAAAGCTTCAGTAGGGAGAGAGTTTTATGTTTTTTCATAAGGGGGATGAAGGGATAGATGGATGGAGAGAGGATGTAGTAGGTTATCCTAGTGACTATTCTTGTGTATAGAGATGTACAGTGCCCTCCAGAATTATTGGCACCCTTGGTGAAGATGAGCAAAAAAGACTATGAAAAAATGTCTTTGTTCATCAGCTTGATCTTATACTCAAAATATGAGCGATATCTAACTTTAATTGAGGTCAAAATATTAAAAGAAACATGATCCTTATCAAAAAATGTAAAAACTTCTCAAAATTGTCACAATTATTGGCACCCCTGCATTTAGTACTTTTTTAACTCTCCCCTTGCCAAGATAACAGCATTTAAAAAAAAAAAAAATGTATTCTTTTTTTTAGGCATTTAGCAGATGCTCTTATCCAGAGTGACTTACACAGTTTACATTTCTTTACATACAATCAATTTATACAGCTGGATATTTTTACTTAAACAATTCAGGTTAAGTATCTTGCTCAAGGGTACAACCGCAGTGCCCCACCTGGGAATTGAACCTGCAACCTCTGAGCTACAAGCCCAACTCCCTAACCATTAAACTACACTGCCAGCCTTCTATTAGAGTCTTCTGTAATGCTTGATGAGGTGAGAGAACACATAGCAAGGGATCTGAGACCATTCCATTCCAGATCCTTCAGAGTCCTTGGTCCTCGCTTGTGGACTTTCCTCTTCAGCTCACACACAGGGTTTCAATGGGGTTTAGGTCAGGGGACTGGGATGGGACTATAATATATAATTATATTATAATTATATATTATAATTCATTCATTATGTTCGTAGCTAGCCAGCTAGCTGTAGCTACATTTCAGAAATACTAGCCAGCTGCAGGCAATTTATGTATTATGTTCGTAGCTAGCCAGCTAGCTAGTTGTACAGCTGAGCAAGCAATATTTATTCGTAGCTAGCCACCTAGCTGTAATGTAATGACCTTTAATTATTCCGACAAGTTGTAGTTTGAATGTAGCAACTTGTTAGCAGCTTATTTTTAAAACCACATAACAGCTTCAAAATTCACGGTTGAGATATGAACGTGTGTAATTTATGTCCTAGAATAAAATGTGAACCTCTCTTAGGCTTACTTCTGGGTTTTAGGACTACAATCACTCAGGAATGCTAGCTCGTCATGTTGGTATAGCAACTACATTCCAAGAATTCCGATGACGTCACCCGGACACATTTTGCCATGACAGCCCCGAGGGAGTCCATGGTAACCATCTAACCCCCATTCTTCATACCCAGGCTCTAACTGGTTCCAATTCCCCTCCGATGTGTGTACTTGTCCCCGACATGGCTTTTAGCTCCATGGACCATTAGGAGGGCTTTGTCCTGACAATGGGATGAGAGGATTTTTAGCTGCCCAACAGCTCATTGGTGTGATTAGAAGTGTTGAGCACCACTTCCTGCCTGACCCATCAACTGTTCATACCACCTGATTCACTTTCTTTCCCAAGAGAAATGGGGGGTGAAAGAATATTTCAGGCGGGGGGTGGGCTGGAGGTTGATGTTGGTTGGGAAATGTTTCCTGAGCTTAAGCAAGGCCTTTGTTCCCCCTGTAGGTAAAGTGAATTGTGTCTAGCTTCCAGAGTGGATTCCATCCCTGTTTCAAAGTAGCGAAATGTATGAAATTAAATAGCATATGAACCAGGGAAAAGATGCAATTACCCTCCAAGGTGATGAGGACGGTAGAAATGCACTCAGGCTAGGTCTGTCCCACACACTACTGTAACACCCCCCCGCCCCAGGACTTCAGACGGAGGTCTGCTATCTCCCCTTCCTGCAGTGCCTCAGGAGCCACACAGGAAGTCTGCTGTGTTGTGACAACTGCCAGCTATTTCAGCATGTGGACAAGACCGGAGCAATATGTCTCTATATTCAAATATGGCTAAGAGAGCGAAAGAGACAGATGGGACCAGCCATGTTGGAGCAATCCTCAGTCTGCTTTAGATGCTAAGAGACACCAAGACCCTGGGCCTACCATCATCTCACTGTAGGGCTCCTTATAGTCCAGTCTCTCTGTGTGCATGGCTGTGTTCCAAATGTGAAATATGTTCCCTGCAAAGGGAACTTCTAAGGGAGGAAGTTGGTAACGGCCACTTCAAAAGGCACCTGACACCCTAGTAACAACTTTGCAGAAATAAAACAAACAAGTGCCCATAACATTTTTGAAATATGACAAATTAACTTAAATTGGTATTATTATCATTATTCTTTAATCAGTACATTTCTGTAAAGTACACCCTGCTTTTTATTTTGAGTTTGTTTGTCTTGCTCAGTGAAGGAGCTAGCTACCTGCTTGCTTGCTTGCTACGCTCACTCACTGAAAGTATGGTCAACCTGTCTTCAGCGCTGAATTGTCACAGAAATTTTCTAAATTAAAACAATATAGGTACCCAATGAGCTGGAACTTCACATTAGCTAGAGTAGGCTCTGTTTTTATTCATACCCTTGATAAAGATTAACAAAATAAATTGTATAAAATGAACTGTATAAGTAATGAGGTATATTGTATGATCAAAAAATTCAGACGATTCCAAACCTACATTACTAATACAATTGTTCAGAAAAACATTTTGTTTTATTCATATTCTTTTCCAGAAAACATCTGGATTACAATTATTCATACCCCTAACTATTCTTTTCAATTGAATCCAGCAAGAACAAATCTTCATAAATATACAACTTAGTAGAAGTTAATTTGAAGGTTATGGAACTATACAGTTACCTACAATGGTATCCTGTTTCCCTAGGGTATAAAAAGGAGGGAACCCACGTTTGAAATACTGTGGTCAGCCATCATCATGATGTAAGGCAAAGAACTCCCTGAAAGCATAAAATAAAAGGTTATTTACCTCTACAGGTCAGGAGATGGCTACAAAAAACAAAAAAGTTAAAAGATACCGCTTTCCACTGTTGTCAATTATTAGGAAGTTTAAGGCCACTGTGGCTAACCTGCTAGGTAGAGGATCTTGCCCCCATGTGTAGTTAGACGGATGGTACAAGAGGCAAAAAGAAGTCCAAGGGGCACAGTTCAAGATTTGCCAAACAACCTGACATCTTGGGGTTACAAGGTGTCTAAAGCTACCATTCAATTACCTACACGATAATGGCCTTATGGCGAGAAGGAAGCCTCTTTGGAAGACAATTCACAGAAAATGGTGTGTTGAATTCGTCAAACTAGATCTGAACTACAATTGGAACTGTGTCTTGTGGCAGAATCGAGCTTTTTGGACATGCACATCAGCGTTATGTTTGGCGTCCAAAGAATGCAAGTAATGTGGAAAAGCACCTCATGCCTACGGTTAAACATGGTGGTGGATCTTTAATGCTCTGGGGTTGTTTGGCATGGACAGGCTCTGGGGTCCTTATTAAAATAGATGGAACCATAAACTCCAGAATGTACCAAGAGATTTTGTCCAAAAACATTGTTCCCTCTGCCAGGAAGCTGCACCTTAGCCGCAGATAGACCTTCCAACAAGACAACGATTCCAAACATACGTCCAAAGCAACTAAGAAATGGTTGACAGAGCACAAAACCAATGTCCTGACCTGGCCATCTCAGTGTCCGGACCTAAATCCAATTGAACATTTGTGGTTTGAACTCAAAAAAGCAGTCAACCCAAGAATCTGAAGGGACTAGAACAATTCTGCATGGAGGAATGGTTGAGGATCCCCCCCAAGAAGTACCATGACCTCATACGACACTACAGAAGGTGACTACTTGTTATTACAGTGGCCAAGGGAGGAAACGCAAAGTACTGATAATAGGGGTGATAACAATAACTGCTACCACTACTACTATTAGCTGACTTCCGCCAGGGCGGAACTACTACTATTGTATTATAACTTCTAAAACTACTGCTACTATTAATACAGCTACTGCAATGCTTGGCTTTTTTAAGCCAACTAAAGTTTCTCCTCAAACATTCTACTCTAGTTTCTAAAATAAACGCAAACATTTTTACTATATGAGGTTATACAAAGTTAGACGGCACTCACTTCAGTTTATACTAATGTTAATCCATTCCTTTTTCCAAAGTTATGCCATACAATATTGTACCACAAGGTGGTAGTAAGTACATACCAATGAAAGGTAGGTCTATCTGTGAAACTAACGTTATTGTTTGAATAGAGTACTCCATTTTAAATATTTGTTCTAGCTAGCTCCGGTAAACTACCGAATCCATACAATTTAGGTCCCCAATGCAGTTTGCCGATTTGGCGACAGCATATTATCCATAAACTGTTTGCTGGCAAGCCAAGATTGCTGTTCTTTATTTGTTGTAATAACCATATGTGATTAATGTTATTCATCTGAATAAACAAAAGTTTACCACTTTTGTTTATTCATATTAATAACATTAATGTGAATAGCTACTTGGTAAGCAAGCAAACTGGTTACTGATTGTGGGAACTCGTTAATATTAACTCATTAACGTTAGCAAGCTAGTTAGCTGTATACAAAGGGAATTCATCTAATGTAAATATAGTAATGCTGTTATTCCTTTTCAGTTTGTCTCAAAAGTGTAGAGCAATGGAATTGTAAAATAACTTGGCAAACTATCACAACTTGGCAAACAATCACAGATGAAAACCATATTGGTTCAAAATCAATTGGATACTTCTTTACTACAACACAAAAGTAGGTGAAGCGCCCCTAAATTGATCAAACACTGCTACTGGAATAGCAATGTTTTTAATAAATTGTGCTAACGATCACTCTTTGTTGAATAAATTGTGTTACGAATTAACAGTGTGTGTTCACTTTTCCTTTAAACCCTTCAAAGCGCTTACTGCAAAGGGTCCAGCCTTCGCAGGGTGTAGGGTGCAGGGAACGCATTTCTCATATGGAACTGTGTGTGCATGTGTGACCCTGAAATGGGACTAGTCTGTTTTCATAATCTCCACAAGATGTAATAATTGTGTTTTTATTTTATTGTATTTTTGTATGTGCCGTGTGTATGTAATGAAGAACCCACTCCTGTCAAAATTGATTTATGCAAGCTTTCATTATTTGGTTATTGATTCTTTTGTATACATTTTTGCAGAGGGGCTTGTTTTCAGACTGCATAGGCTACTAATGTTGGATGAATATCAATTTTTCAGCCATATGCCTTGTCCACAGTATAGTTAATTGGCAATGGCAGCACAGGCTTTCTTCCCTTTCTCTGTAATGTGATCTTGAGGTACAGGAGTGACCTCACTGGTCAGAGTAACAGGAAATGGTTCACTGCGCATCAGTGTATGCAGCCTGTTTATATTCCATATCTACAGGAAGCCAAAGTGCTCCATCATTGTTTGTTCATTTTCTCCAATATACACAGTCCATGTCAAAGTGACCTTCGCTTTGGTCATGGGTGACAAATTTGAATTGAGGCCTGGAAGAACCACCCTTCCCTCAGACAGCTAAAATGAGGAACTTAATGCTTCTGTGAGTCTCAGGCAGGGACTAAATAAGGCAGAAACCATTTTGAAGAGGGTTATCTGATTTTGTGAAGTGAGATTATTAAAGCTCAGAGCAGCAGTTTGTCACTTCATCCCATGTTCCTCCCCCCCATTGTCACCACATATGGGGGTATGGACTTCGGGTACTAAGTGGTCTGGGGTTAATGGTCAAAAATGTAGACAAAGGTGTCTTAAATTCAGGAAAACAAAAGTGACAAAGGCTGATGTATAGAAGTCTGTGTCTCCAAGAAGCAAAAGTAAGGTTATTTGAATTGAGTGGAGGCCGTGAGGAGAGATCACTGACGGCAGGACGAGCAGGTCCCCCTAGTGTCCATCTGGCAGTGGCCCTGTCCACGTCCCCTGATTTCCATATGTGAACTCTACAGCCATCCTCAGCATATCCCATCCCATTGACAGGGCTGCAATAGTCTGAGCATTTGGCTTGGTGGGATGACAGTATCTGGCATCATGCTGGTTCATGCTCTGACCCATGTTACCATGTTGCTGACTGTATATACGCCATTTAGCAGACGCTTTTATCCAAAGCGACTTACAGTAGTGAATGCATACATTTTCAGTATATGTGGCCCCAGTGGGGATTGAACCCACAACCTAAGCGTTGCCAACACTGTGCTCTACCAACTGAGCCACACAGAACCACAATGTGGTGGACGGGTGATGCCAGAGAGAGCCAGAGGCACAGTGTCTCCCTGAGCTGTGCTCATCTCAGGCAGAGAGGGCTTTCATGTGCATTACTGCAGATCTCTTGTGGATGTGAGGTCAGTCTGGGTCAGTCTCTCTCCACGCAACTTACTGTTATCTGACAGAGCAACGCTCCCCTTTGTCATTGTTACGAAATGTTTTCCCGCCAGTGGCTGTACTCGCCATTCTCCAATGCTTTGAATGTACCCTTTCATGCTGTAACCAGGAACTAAAAATCCTGCACTGGTGACTGGCTGTAATTTGTTAAATGTATCATAACCAAATTATCAACCAAGTTTGGATTTAAGTCTCTGCTTGATTGCCAAAGCTCGGCACTTTTCCAGTTCTGAGGGGTTTTTTCCTCTGCTAGTTTCCTCCATTTGTTTTCCTTGAGGAGACCCAGCAGCAGCCTCAAATAAATGTAAACAAACATATTCACAGGGGATTTTAGTTGAAAGCAAGGCGTGTGGCCTTGGTGTCATCCCAGGGCTGATGGTTTGTGTGTGTGTGTGTGTGGACAATTCAACCTCACTGATGGTACCCAGCCTTCATACACCACCACCACCAGAGTACTTGCCAACCTCACATTTATCCTGAGAGTTCAATTTTTCATACCCATCTCCTGGACACTCATATCTTCCATATTTGTATCTAGTAATGACAGTGAAAGCTTTAAGCAAACATTTAAAAAATTCTCAGTGTAGTGTAATGATTAGTGTACTGGACCTGTAACTCAGAGGCTGCTGGTTTAATTCCCTGGTGGGGTACTGCCGTTGTACCCTTGAGCAAGGTACTTAACCGGAGTTGCTTCAGTAAAAATATCCAGCTGTACAAATGGATTGTATGTAAAGAAATGTAAACTGTAAGTCGCTCTGGATCAGAGCGTCTGCTAAAATGCCTGAAATGTAATGAAATGTTAAAAAGCCACCACAGAGGCCACGAAACTCAAAGGAGTGAAAACACAGCAATAAGCACCAGCTAAGTAATACCCATCAGTATCTCGGTAGTTAGAAAACCTTAAGTTCAACAGCCCTTTTCAAGTTTTCTACTTTCTATACTATGCTGTTTGATAACTACAAACAGATGTACTCATATACTAACGTTACATTTGTAGCAGAGTGTTTGCAGTAGAACAAAGGCTAATTTTAAAGGAGGTGGACATCATTCATGAAAGAAACAAATGAGGTAGTCATAATAAATTGTATGAATTTAAAAGTGTCATTTTAGCCTAGTGTTGTAATTGTATGTCATTTAAATTCCATTAATTTGAATATTAAATATTGTTTTCATTAAAAAAATGTATTGTTTGGGAACATATGGGCACAGGTTGCCTGTTTAAAGTTTAAGTTCCAAGTTCCTTGTGTTTGGCCATATGTGGCTGTCTGCCTCTGCTCCACACTGTAAGGATAAAGGGATGGGCCACGGCAGTGTCAGCAGCAATGACCTTTGCTTGAATTTTGTGTGTGCAGGAATAAGGAAGAGGTTTTTGGTCCTCATGTTGTTGTTTTACTGTTTGCAGGACAGCAGAACTACCCCTGAAGACAAACCTGTGCAGCGTTCCAAGGTAAATGCATTTCTTCAACTCTTTCCAATGTCCCATTGCCCTATGCCACATTCTCCATTTTACTCATAAAAACTGAAGCTCAATAGCAACTATGAAGGTTTGAAGTGTGTCTTTTAAAATGAATTTGCTTTGTTAGTAAATGCCTAGGTATCCTTACATTTGTAATTGTGCTTAAATAGACTTGATCCAGAAATCATAATCTTAGACCATTACTGGTATATGGCTGTGCGTGCGTGCGTGCGTGCGTGCGTGCGTGCATGCGTCTGTCTTCAGTCCTTCAGCTTTAAGACCCAGAAGGAGGTGTGTTCGTCCTGTGAGAAAACGGTGTACCCAATGGAGAGACTGGTGGCAGATAAGCTCATCTTCCACACAACTTGCTTCTGCTGTAAGCATTGCAACACCAAACTCAGGTAAGACACACACGCACTCTTTACAACACTGTATTTCATATAATATTTGCCATGTTTATTTAATCCTCCATACAGTAAGAAGTTATTTTCAGTACAACCAGTTTGGACATTTCTGTTACGAAGTGAATCCAGATTTATGTACACACATTAGCTATCGTTGTAGTAATAACAAAAACAAAACAGCAAAACACTAGTTTGTTGGGAAGTGGAACCATGGTGATCTACCAACAGGTATTATACAAAACCACTGGTTTCCAAACTAATGTCCCGAAATCTTCACAAAGCTTCATGAGATCCTCTGAAATCATCATAAGCAGAGTTTGCAGGAAGATGTTTTGAAACGAAAAAATATAACATTATAATAACGCAAAGGGGATTGAATAGTATTGTTTTGTAATTTTCAGGCAGAAGTCAGTTTCCTGACATGCCATTTGTAATGTATTTAGTGTTTCAAGTTATTAAATACATATTTAAATTGTAGTGACGAGTAGAAGGATATGGCCTGAAAACAGGATAACACACTAACAAGCACGTTAGCGCTTGTTGGCAGAGAGCTGCAGCTCAGCCTGGAACCTGGCTAGGTTGTCAAGGCAAAGATGGAGGCACGCATGGAAACAGTCGCTTCATGGCGAGCTAGCTACCAGTGTTTGCAATAATAGCTACAATGTTCTTTAAAATAGCATTATTTGGAACTGCTAGCGAGCTGCTGCTTGCGGGTGTCTGTGCCTCTGAGGTTGAGGATGGAGATAGCGGCGATTAGGACATGCTGGCGCGGCCATTGGTGGTGTTTTAGTTTTTTTTGTTGTAGGCTTTTGTAAGAATTTGCTCATTCGTTTTTGAGACATTTTGAGTTAAAAAAATTACAATTTAAAAAAAAAACCTCAATCAATGGTTACTTCTTGATACTTCTAGCTTCATATAGCTAGCTAGCGAGCTAACTCGCTTGCATGCGTTGCTAGCTACATTGATACAGATTTTTTTTGCGCGCCTATCAGGTGATTGGTCGATCAAATGTTTTTTTCTTATGAACTTTTTTAAACCTCTGTTCAGCACCTCCCGCAACTCCATTCAGCACCTCCTGCAGTTTCATGCCAATTATGGCGTAAAACTGTGTGTGACACACAGACATTTTTAATTTTTCCCCTCCCACATGAGGATGCATTCCTACAGCCTCACTTTTGTTTTAAATGTGTCCCATTTCTGAGGCCTAATTAGGAATGGATATTAATAGTGTTTACTAGCTTCCTGACCCTCTTCTATATGTGCCTGCCCCAGCTTGGGCTCCTATGCTGCCCTGCAGGGCGAGTTCTACTGCAAGCCGCACTTCCAGCAGCTGTTCAAGAGCAAAGGCAACTACGACGAGGGCTTCGGTCGCCGGCAACACAAGGATCTGTGGGCCACAAAGGAGCCTGAGAAAATCAGCAAGAGTGCATAAAATCATCCTTCTTCACCTCAGCTCTACAACACACCACATGCACAATCCCCGCACTAATGCTACGTGCTATCTCCTCACACATTCCAAGACACAGACATGCAAACCATTGAAGGACTGCTCCAGTCTTTGGTTTTAGCTTTATAGAATGGGGATTTTTATTTTTTTATTTTTTATTGGGTTTTGGTGTTCATTTTAAAACTGATTTTTGTTTTGCATTCATTTTTATATTCATTGCCACCAACCAAATCAATCAACAGAGTATTTTACGTTTCCACGTGACCTGGGAATATGCGTAATATTGTTATTGCAACAGTACAACAATTGTTTGCTTTGCAGATATTCCTTGTTTTAATGTGGACCTTGGAGGAGATAAATAACATGATAATAATTGGTTGGTGAGCATAAACTGAGTTTATTATTTTTATCTGTTTTCAGGCTGTTTTCTTCTTACCCGAAGGGCTTCTACATTTTTCAAAAAATGTAAAAATGCATTAACAAATGGGAAGTGTTATCTGAAATGATGGGAAAGTTGTGGGGAGTACTTCTGACAGGGTATACCAATATTTGTGGAACTACAGGGTACATGATACATATCTCACACTTATGCTGAAAGATTGACTTCTGGCTATGCCCCACCCCTCCATATGGAGGACTGTGGGAGGGGGAGCTGGTCAGTGAACGTTGTTGATCAAACATTGAATGCATTTTGATTTTGAGAGTGAAATTGTTCTGCAGATGATTAGGTCTCATATCCATTAGCCTGCTTTGAAATCAACATCACCATTTCTTTGTGATGGAGAACTCAGATGTTTTCTCCCCTGCTTTCATGTTTGGGCATGTGATTTCAAGGATTCTCCTTGAAGCTGTCGTTGGTGTCCGCTTGGGTTTTTAATGCTGCCTTCAGTTCATATCTGTGGGTTTGCTTTGTGTCAGACTATAGTAGTTCCTGTTGAACTGTATGCTGGATGAAACAAGTCAGGATGTCAAGTCTTATTTTGCACAAGAGAAGCTTCACATAGTGTAGGTGTTTGTGTAGAGCTGTTGCTCATGCTTAATGAATGTACAGAGAATACTAAAGTGAAGTCCTGTGCAGTCAATGCCTGATGTTACCATACGAGGCTGCACAGGAAACCTGTTGTCATGCAAACATGCCCCCTCCCCCCCATGCCATGACCTGTCTATTTTTTTCCAGGGTGTTTCGTTTTTTCATTATTATTGAAATTATTTTCGCACAACGCTAATGTGAACAAACTTAATTTTGCATTACCCAGGTGACAGTGAAGTTAGTGAGGAATTGAAATCGAATGGTTGCATTAAAACCAAGACTGTTTATCACTAATTAATGCACTCTGCATTCCTCTTTTGTCTGATTTGAGGAGTTCTGACCACTATTCACGGATGAACCTAATAATGGTGATGTCGCTTCAAGTTCATCAATGCAGGAACAGATCTTTTAGTATAAATTGCACAGTTACCATATTTTACAAAGATACAGTATCTTTGGTGAAACATTCTGCTGACATTCATAGCAGGGTAAAGGAAAAGGTTGATTCCTTTCTATTGTACCTCAGGAGTTCACAATGCATTGCTCAGGAATAAGGCCAAATCCAAGATTGGTGCTGATGCAAGATCTCCACGTCTTAAGATCAGTGAGTAGATCTTCATTGAGACTTGTCACAATAGTTCAGGTGGTGAGGCCAGAGAGAGGAGCTCTCTTGTCCTCATTCTCTTTATCTAGCGTCTGTCATCTCATAATGTAGAAACAAAGGGTGTGGGCTGCTATACAGTTAGCCAGCAACTGACAGACGTGGCAGGGAAAAGGGACCTGCTGCTGCCCTTGTGAGTAGTTTGAATGCTGAGAAGTAGCTGAGGATATGGAAACTGCCTCAAATCTGCAGACAACTGTCACAAGCTATAAAACCATCAGAATGACTACACTAGAATCCAGTTCTGCTGTTTACGACAGATTTGGGCCCTTGACATGGTGGAAATGTTTAAGTCTGCGACCACCTCAAAGGCATAAAAGAGAAGACCTCAATACTGTGGCTGTGACTGAGCACCATCTTAATGGACCAGCTTGTGTGCAATGCAGTTGGATGCCTCCCTTTTTAATAACAGCCTCACTGCCTTTGGGCTGCAGTGCCATTTTTGTCCATTCACAGTCACATTGCTGGAAGTCAGGCAGGGTTTTTTTAAATGCAAATGGAATGCTCTTCCTGTCACTGTGATGAGTTTGACAGTGACCAATGGATTTTATTATTTAAAATGAACGAATTTAACATGCTTTAGAGACATGATTGAAACCACAGTGTTACACCTCACAACTTCCATATGGCATTGTGCTTGCTGCTAAAATGTGTCCAGCATTTTAGTCTCTAAGCTTCCCCTATCTGGGTTACAAAAGTTCACTATATAAAATGTATTTTTTATGCAAGCTTAATTCTGAGAGACATGAAGTGAAAATTTAAATATTTGGTGGAAACTTTGAACCAACACAAAATTCAAAGGTTTTGAAGTTACACCACCTGCTGGATGGAGTGGCTTTGTTCATGAGAATGAGAATGTGTCAATGTAAAGAAGATGCATCAAATGTGTTTTGGATTCTGTTTTAGTTCAGTTGAGACATTAATTTGACAGGAGTGGAGTTGCCATTGGAGGCTTTTAACACATGCTTCAGATCATGCACATTGACCTTTTGGTAAAGGGTGAAAATTTGTTTATCAGGTTGGCCCATAATCTTGTTTTGGCCCATAAGGTATGTTAGACAGTTTTGAACCATTTTTAAATATGAATTTATTATATTTTAATTTCTTGCCCAACCCAACAAAAATAATAACCCCAGTGTAACCCCCATGTGACTGGCATTGGATACAGCCATGTCTATCGTAAAAAATAACTTTGAAACTCTGCAGAAATGATGAATTGGAACATTAGAGGAAACCTGCACAATGTGAACAATGTTTCTGATCAACCCTGTTAAAATAAGCAACGTGTGACATGTTGGTCAATTGGTATTTTAGCTTTACAAATTTGTGCTTTCTTTTTTTTAAGGATGTACCAAACTTGTTCAGCATAATAGCTGCATTAAGAGTGCTTATCTCACACCTCATAATATCTAGCTTTTTGAACCATTCCAACTTGAACAGTACCCAATACGGGGGTGTATCTGTGCACTTGTTGCAAGGAATGCATTCATATTTGTAATTGTCTTTTGCATGGTTCATGACTTTTAGTTCAGCCTCTGTTCACACCTGTGATTTAGAACTCTATATACTTGTGCTGAGTGGGTTTTGTTTCTTTTAGTAATTCTATCTCAATTTCAACAACATTTCAACAACCTATTTAACAAAAGAAATAAAACACTGTGTACATTCTTCCCTCAGCATGCGGTGCCATGGGGTACTGCTCGATTCCTGTAAATACTCACGTACTGTTCAAATGTTTTCACTGAGGTACCTAGAAATATAACGTGAATAAATGTGAATGAATAGCCGTATCTTGTTTGTTACACTTTAATTACTTTTTTTTTTTAAATGCAAACGTCAGTATTTTCAGGACTGAAGTAAATGAAAGATAGTCCGAATTTAATGAAGTGTATGCCATAAACTTGATCTGTGGAATGATGTGGCCTTAAAGCACACAGAGGTTTGGGTTTGTTTGCCTTCCTTTTTGTACTTTTTATATTTTATTCTCGAGCTCAATTGTGTAGAGAAACAATTATTAAAAGTGAAAATATTAAAAGTTTTCACAACCATTTTGTGTATTTTGTGTAGATGTTTGTTACACTCATTTGAAAAATCTAAATTTAAACAACTGCTGATGTTGATGCACTCAAAATGGTTTGCCTGGTCTGAATGACCATAGTATTTAAGCTATGGTTTACATTCAGTAAGTGTAGTACTACTTTGTGTCATTAAACTGTTTGATAAGGTCTTTATTTATAGAGAACTTATCACATTAATTTGCAACATCTGTGAATACACTTGTCACAAATAACACAGAAAGATCACAAGTTGCTATACTGAGCATTAAAATAAATCTATTGCTCCATTTATGCATAGATGTTTTCAAAACATAAGACTGATTTGGAATATATGGACCCATTTGAAAATATCACAGAAATGCATATTCTGATTGATTATAAATAATATTCAAGGTGGATGCAACTCTAAATAGCAAGAACTGCACTTAGCTAATAGTTATGACAATAATAATGTAAAATGATATTTGCTACAATAGTATTATAATTATTTTAAATATGTTTTTGTTTGTCTTCACATGAATGTACATCCATGCCTATATTTTCAGTATTCCCATTGTACCCACTTCAGCACCCAGAGTGAGCCTTCTGAGCAATTCAGGGCCGAAAAAATAAAATCCAATATATTCTAATTAGGGCTGTCAAAGTTAACGCGTTAACGCCCGCGATTAATCTGGAAACCTTAACGCGTTAAAAAATAATTAACGCAGATTAATCATCTTAGATTGGTTAGAACCCAACTGGTAGAAAAAATGTCCGCACACTTAGATCCATCCAAATGGAAGCTTCGATAAAACGAAAGTTGTGTGCACATATTGCAGCACTGAGCTCTCTTACCACCGAAGTACAACGAGTCTCAGGTACCATCTTCGGGCAAAGCACATCTTTGCTGATGTTAGCAAGGATGCTAGCACTGAGATAGCTGGGTCAAGCCGTGTTCGTCAAGCTACACTAGCAGAGTGCAGCCAGGGCAAGTCTGTCAACAAAGCGACAACGACTAAGCTAACCAATGCAATCGCTAAATGGATCGCTATTGACTGCAGGCCCATCAACATTGTTGAAGATCAGGGGCTTCAAGGCATTATCCAGATGGCCTCAGGCGACCCATCATACAAGCTACCTTCGAGGGGAACTATAGTCACAAGAATCCATGAGCTGTATGGCAGTGAAAAAACTACGAAAATGGAGCAGTTGGCACAAGCTACGTTTATCGCACTGACTGGAGACCACTGGACATCAGTGAGCAACCAAAACTACCTCGGTGTAACAGCACACCTTATCGATGGCAAATGGCAACTTCACTCGTTCACGTTAGGTGTGGTGAAAACAGAGGAAAGGCACTTTGCTGAAGCATGCGCAAGGCAGTTTCTTGAAGTTGCAGAGGAGTGGGAGATAACCGACAAGGTCACGACTACAGGAACAGATAGTGCTCGCAATATGATCGCGGCAGCAAGGAGCCTACCATTCGAGCATATGCCCTGTGTAGCGCACATTATACAGAGGGTAATCACAGTGTCTCTCCGTGACAGCGGGTTTGACGGCGCTTTAACCAAGTGCCGTAAAATAGTGGGACATTTCAAACACAGTCCTGCAAACACAGCAGAGCTGAACGTCCAGCAAGCCTCTCATGGGCAAGAAGAGGAGTCACTCGTCCAGGATGTACCCACACGCTGGAATTCGACTTTCGAAATGATAAAGCGCGTCCAACACAACAAAGACCCACTGAAGGCAACGCTGGCACAGCAGAAGCACAACTTAGCCATGCTAACCGCAGCTGAATATGACAGGCTGGCAAACTTGGAAACACTGCTGGAACCATGCAGGTAAGGTTCCCTATCCTCTCCAATTTTATTTTCTGATGAATACAAGTAATAGTCACTTTAGTATTGTATTTTAGAAATAATTTTAGGCCTGTCCCCTTAATGGGTGTAATCTGAATGAAAAGTGTAGTCACTAGTCATTAATTCTGTTGGTCTTGTGTGTGTGTGTGTGTGTGTGTGTGTGTTTGTTTGTAGGTATGTCACTGAGTGTCCTGCTCTGTGGTGCTGCCTGTACTCTGCCACCTCCCGCGTACGATGAAGGTCTCAGATGATGACCCTGCCTATATGGTGCGCTTAAAGGCTGCATTCACAGAGGACCTCAACAAACGAAAGGAGAACACAAACATGTCATGGCTAAAGGTATGTTAGACTGTTAGATTACTATATTGTCAGACTGTTAAGACTTAGCTTAGTAGATTGTTAGATTGTCTGATTATTAGATTGTTTAGTCAAGAACTTAGGAACTGATAGGGAACTTATAAGCCATGTAGAGATAAGCAGGACCAATAATTCCAATGTACCTGTACTTGTACTTGTTGCATATGGCAACTTAAACATTCATTCATTCATTCATTTCATTTCATTCATTTCATTCATTTCATTCATTCATTCATTCATTCATTCATTCATTCAAGGTAGCAACAGCTCTAGATCCCAGATTCAAGGACCTCAAGTGCCTGCCCAGAGCAGAGAGGGAAGAGGTGTGGCGAACGCTGAGTGAGATGCTGAAGGACGGAGAACCTGCATCACAGCCCTCCAGAGAGGAAATGGAACCAGAGCCACCAAAGAAGAAGAAGATGGCCCTCCTACTGATGGGGTCAGAGTCAGAGTCTGAGGATGAGGCACCGTCAGACAATACTCTAGACAGGTATAGGGTAGAGCCCAGTGTCAGCATAGAGGCATGTCCACTACAGTGGTGGTCGGCACACACAGTTGTCTATGGTAAGCTGGCCCATATTGCACAAAGGTACTTGGCTACAACTGCCTCAACAGTGCCATGCGAGAGACTGTTTTCTTTGGCAGGCCATATTGTGCAGAAGAAGAGGTAATCTCTGTCATCTGAAAATGTCAACAAGCTAGTCTGCCTGAGCAACTGGTTAAGAGAAAAGTAGACTTGATGAACTGGTTGACTGAAATCATGTCACACAAGTACACAGTTTAAGTAATGATGTTATTCAACTAAGAGTGGGAAAAGGGACTGTTCACTTTGTATCTTCTAGTCCAGGGGTCGGCAACCCATAACACTCAAAGAGCCATTTGGACCCGGTTTCCACGGAAAAGAAAACACTGGGAGCCGCACCATTTTCTGTCGACGGGGTGCAAATGAGTCGTCGCAGAAAAAAAAAAAAGCTGCGACCAGTTCATTTATTCGCGGACTGGGGTGCAACGCGAAAATAATTCTTGCGCCCCTCGGATTTTCTGTCAACGGGGTGCTACGCCAAAAAAAAAATGCGCCCAATTTTGCGCCCGATTCAATTGGATACTTATTATTTATTTTCCCAAGCCACGCGGAGCCGCAACATAAGGCTGAAAGAGCCGCATGCGGCTCCGGAGCCGCAGGTTGCCGACCCCTGTTCTAGTCCATTGTTTGTTCATTGTGTTTTTTTTTTTTTTTCCATTGTTTTTGTTTCGTTATAATGGCTGTTAAGGCTGCAGGACTGTATTGGTTTTGTTTTGCATATTTGAAATAAAATTCTATCTATCTATCTATCTATCTATCTATCGCCAAGCACTCCCTGAGACTTTTTTTTTTTTTTTTTACTTTTCAAATTCTGAAATCAAAAGTTCAAAACAAAGCTGAAGCTTAAAGGTGAGATGTTGAATAATAAAGTAAAACAAACTGATTCCTTTAACCAGTTTGTCATGCATTTCTTTATTCTAACACCACACGTATTTGTTTTATCTCCCTGCCAAAATACAAGTAAATATTAGTATTTTAATCGCGATTAATCGCGATTAATCACAGCCTATCATTGTGATTAACTCAGTTAATTTTTTTAATCGATTGACAGCCCTAATTCTAATATAACCAACAGTCATCTCCAAAATCATTCACACCCTTGATAAAGATAAGTAATATATGTTTTCCCCCAAAAGATGTCACATTGACACCCCTAACAATAAATAAAATCCAACAAAACGAAATCTGCATTAACATGTTCTACAGTGTTTTATGAGGTTGGTGAACATACAGTATTGGGGAAGATCTTTGACCATTCCTCTATACAGAATCTTTCTAGTACCATTTTATGAGCATACAATATCACTCATTACCAGTATTTTATACAGCCATTTTGGTCATCTTTATCAAGGGTGGGGATAATTTTGGAGTAGACTATTTGATAACCTATAAACTCTCCCTTACCGGGTGACTGAATCATTACAAATAAGATGCCTTACAAAGTACAGTGCTATGCATAAAATACAATTGGATAACATTATAATAGAATTGCATGCACTTGATCAGTGTTAGTCTAAAGTCTATTTAGTCTAAACTTTATCTGTTTCTGTTACCCCCACTGTAAGAGGAAATCTGAAACCTCTATGAGGCTTATGCAATGGCAGCTCCATGATCATCATGGAAGTTGTTACCTGCAGAAACACACACGGGCTCAACAAGGGCTCCTCAGAGGAGGTCAGGGCAGGGGTCACAACTCTATTCTCAGGTAATTTAAACTTACTTACTCATTGCAGAGCATAAATCCTGTCCAAACTAACAGGTTCATCCAGAGCACAGGCATAGCACAGATCCATGTGTATTGCATATTGTGTCTTCTCTTTTCTTATTTTCTTAATGGAGAGGTATTTGCTTGGAGCAAGATTTCTGTTCAGTGTTTCTGACTGCTTAGTGTATCCTCTTAGAAGTGGGAAGTGGGCATTGGTGCTGCAGAGCCTGTAGACCACCCAGGAAGACCTGAGACTTTGTGTCCCATGGCTCTGCAGTCCTACATCTCTTCTCTACCTGAAGTTTGCCGTGTATCAGCTGGAGCTCATGAGCATCTGCTATGAAGTGGTCACATTTGGGACAGCTAGCAGGCACAGGTCTAATGGATGTCGATGTGGATTAATTCTATCTTCCCAGGATCTCATCACATGCCAGGAATGATCTAATTAACCAGTTGTATAACAATTTAATGATCATGTCTACAACTGTTAAATGGCTTATATATTTTCTAAAATACATTGAGATGCATGGATTAGAGCTCAAAACTACTTAGCTGATCTGATTTATCATGTTTCTTCTGCATTGTACTTTATGAAGAGCTAACAAATTCATAAGCTGTCCAACTCCTGACTGACATATCATGGAAACTTGAACTCCTTGGGCTATTCAAGAGCTGTTCTAGCTATTCAAATGGCTAATCTGCCATTTGCTTTTGTCTTAGTTTCAGGGAATAGGTTTCCACACTTTCTGCATTTAGGGCCCCACTGTCAGTAATGAAAATTAGAACTGGCAATTACTTACGGATGTCTGGACTTCTACTTGCAAGATTTCCACCAGTCAACATTCAATGGAGTGTGAGTGTGAGCAAAATGATGCAACTGTGTGAACTGCTCACAATGTGACTGACACCATCACGGGGGGGGATGGGGGCTGGGGGGCTGTATGTGGTTAGTGGGGGTCATATTCTTTCTTTTTCTTTTCTTTCTTTTTCCCCCCCAGTTTTTCCCCCAATTTGGTTGCCAATTATACCCTCTATTTCTTTTGATTCGCCATGCCCTACAAAACCGCCGCCCATCACTACAGGGCAAGCTCTCCACTACCACTGAGCTCTGTCCATCTAGCTAGATTGTCTTCACCACTGTGAAAAAAAAAAAAAAAAAACCTTTTCCTTCCCAATGTTACAGGTATGGTACACAGATGCCTGCAATGATGTCTATTGCTGTATTACTGCACTGATCTCGTGCGCAAACTATGATTGTTCCTACCATGTATTGATGCACATCTTGTAAGTCGCTCTGGATAAAAGCGTCTGCTAAATGCTTAAAATGTGGTTGGCTGTCGGCTCACCCTCCCCCTGGAGCCGACAGCCAATCACTGCCCCCGACCGGCGCTCCCGGCCAGAGCCAGACTGGCGCAGTCGGGTTTCAAACCGCGGCTGCAGTAGGTTACTTGCATTCTGGGCAAATGCCTTACGCCCATTGGGGGGGGCATATTCTACTACAGAACTCTGATTGCAGTGTTTCTGTAAAGCGTTTGTGCCAAGATTCACCATACTCTGTAAGCAAAGCAGACTCCACGCTTCACTGCAATTTGAAGTGTGGGGGAGGGGGAGCTACAGCATAGAATGCATCACACTAAAAACATTGACCTGTTCCAATTGACTCATGTTCCATAGACCTCTCTTTGTATTCACCAAGAGTTATTAAGTCCTTCACTGTTCAGTGATTATTGTTGGAAGAACTTGATTCAACTATTTTTAGTTTAATTCTATGTGGGACTGGTCCCAAAATGACTATTTTTTTGGTGTAAGAAGCCCAGTTTTGCTGTCTGTATCATGTAAACTTACACAGCCATTTTCCTCCGTGTCCTTGTTCTCCCTCTCCCAGCCTCCTCGTCTTCAGCCCGTACGCTGTCCGTAAGTCTGGGCCAGTCTGTCACTCTGCTCTGTGAAGGAGCAGCCAATGAGCCCATTGAGTGGCGCTTTAAGCAGCAGCAGCACGACCAGTGGCAGAGTGTGGTCGAGCTCCATGATGGAGGCGTCTCCCCAGGACCAGGCTTTGAAGAACGGGTGAAATTCGTCCGCACTGAGAATCCGAGGATCTACAGTATCACCCTTGGTCCCGTGGAGTTCACAGACGGAGGCGTTTACGAATGCAAGGCCCTCCACACTGACCACATCTTTTCAGATGTGAGACTAGAGGTTTTGGGTGAGTGGATGTCCCTGAGACTCCAGATCAAGGACCAATCTCACACACACACACACACTCTCTCTCTCACACACACACACACATACACACACTCTCTCTCACACACACACACACACACACACACACACACACACACACACACACAGCTCTTAAAATCTCACACTCTCTCTCTCTCTCTCTCTCTCCCCCTCTCCCTCTCCCTCTCCCTCTCCCTCTCCCTCTCTCAGACTCCTCTCAGGTCTTTGTGGAGTTGGGTCAGTCGGTCAGTCTCCCCTGCCGCGGGAACATTAATAAACAGATTCGTAGTGATGAGCTTCACTTCCAATGGCAAAAAGACGGGCAGGACGTGTACAAGCATCAAAACAGTAAAACCACCTACGGGCCCGGGTTCGAGAACAGAGTCTCAGTCTCCCTGGACAGGGCCCCCCATGGAGATCTGTCTCTAACCATCAAAGAGGCACGTCCTTCAGATCAAGGCGAATACCGGTGCGTCTACAACATCGAAAAAGAGAACGGGCAACCACCCTTAGTCCGCCTCAATGTTACAGGTAAAATAACCTTTCAACTTTGTCATTATTTTGTCTGCTGTTTACCATTTTATTTACAATTTATAAAATGTATAATATTTGTTAGTCAAACTACAAAAATATATTTATATATAAGAATATATTTGAATACATAAAGAACATAAAGATATAAAATAAAGAAATGCATTTGTATTTATTTATTTTTTAATAAATGTCATCCTCTATGCTTACTAGCTTTGTATGCACCTGTCAATCACGCTTTGATTGAAAGGAGAGAAAAACCAACAGGGGAAATGACTTCAGTTTTGACCACAGAACTGCTGTACATAGATAATAAACTGGACTGGGCTAAGAACACAGAAGCTCTCTACAAGAAAGGACAAAGCCGCCTCTACTTTCTGAGGAGGCTGAGGTCCTTCAACATCTGCCGGACTATGCTGAGGATGTTTTATGAGTCGGTGGTGGCCAGTGCCTTCCTGTATGCTGTCTCGTGCTGGGGCGGCAGACTGAAGGCAGCGGATGCAAACAGACTCAATAAACTGATCCGCAAGGCCAGGGACATTGTGGGGCTGGAGCTGAGCTCCCTGACGGCAGTGTCGGAAGGAGAACGCTGTCCAGGCTGCACTCCATCATGGACAATACCTCCCACCCACTCCATGACGTGCTGGTCGATCACAGGAGCACGTTCAGTACAAGACTGATCCCACCCAGATGCACCACAGAGCGACACAGGAAGTCATTCCTGCCTGTGGCCATCAGACTCTTTAACTCCTCACTCAGAGCACCAGCCACTCGGAGACTGAGCCAGCCATTAGAACTGGAGCAGCTGCTCCCAATCCCCAATCTGTGGTCCTTTGGTCCTGAGGTTTAAACTTCCGGCTGAAACTCGCTGCCATCGGCCCAGTGCATAGCAGATCCCGAGGGTCTTGGGTTCGAATCCAGCCATGGCATGTTTTTGAAGTGTGGCGTGAAACCAGTTAACTGAATGTAAAAACAGACGTACATCTACAATGTTTTTTGTAAATGCTTGTTTACTGTTTACTGGGGCATTTTCGTGAGCTTGGCTCCCAGAATTGCGGCTTGCAGCTATATTATTAATTATCATGAATAGCGTTCATTATGTATTATTATTATTATTATTTATCATTATTGGTGTGGATGCTGTTGTATTTGTTTCCCCATCTTCCCAGAACTCACGTGCTTTGCTCCATTTCTCCCAGATGAGCCGGTTCTCTCTCTTTGTGTTTTCAGGTATTTCCCCCCCAGACTCATCTCTCTCTGGAGGAGCAATTTCTGGGATTGTATTTGGTCTGTTGTTCTTTGTCGCAGTCATCATAATCATAACCATGATCATCGTAATGAGGAAAAACCAAAGGATGCCTGGACGGAGAGCCATTTTCTCAGGAGACACCAAAGCAAATGAGGAAAATGACGCCAACAGCCATGGGCAGAACACGATGTTTCCTAATGACCCGTCTGTCCCTGAACCCAGACCTGTCCCTGAAACCGAGCCTTTTCTCCCTGAAACCAAGTCTGATGTCCCAGATGCCCAGACATCGGTTCGGAGCTGGTGATTGAAGTGCAGGGGAAATCAGGTGTGTGTGTGTGTGTGTGTGTGTGTGTGGTCAGACACACAACCTTGGCCTTGCTCTACCAGCTGAGCTACAGGACTACACCAAGCACTAACATTTCTGCTGTGTATACTGCTGACACTTACACTTACACTGGACTTTGTTTCTGCCTATGCATGCACTTTCAAAGACTCTTACCTTTTTAATCTATTTTATATATTGCACTGTACATGGGTCAGTGTCCAATAAGGGTTTAAAAATGCTAATTGAAGCTCTTTCTACCTTCATTAGAATGTTGTTTATATATTTCAACAGGTTTTATTCTCTAAATAGACAAATAGTGTGTAGTTATAGTAATTGGCTTCCAAATTGGGGAGAAAAGCGGGAAAAATTCGTTAAAAATAAATACATAAAAAGTAATTCGGGATAACAGTAATGGATTTTCAAATTATTTGAGTATTTTTATCAGCATAAAATCATTTATAGATATCCCAAGTTTGATATCAACAAGCATGTTCTGCTCAGGAAATCTGAATTAATATCACAAATTTAGGCTTTTCTACTGACACGGGTTCCTTTGTTGATGTTTATCACCCAAAACTTAATGTTGAAAAGTGAAAAAAGCTGGAAAATGTCTAAAAATGCAATGCAGTAAAGGGGTTAACATTATTGTTGTATCATGAAGAAAATTGGATGATGTAATATTTCAATAAGAATCTGTGTTATCCCGCCTGACTGTGACATCGTTATGCGGAATGACATACTGTGAGATAAAGTTGTAAAAATGTAATCAGTTGTGAGTAGACAGTTATATTCAACGATATGGTGCCTTAGTAAAACCATTTTAACATTTAAAAACACAAACCTTCGCATTTTGAACACATTAACCATTTCATATACAGTAAACATGTCTGTCATTGTAAAAAGGTGTCAAAAAAGGAACAAAAAAATAAAGATAATGACCATGTTGCCATCTCCTGTAACTATGGACAGACAGACGAGACAAAATATGGCTTAAAACATAAAAATGTTATGCGTAAAAATTAAAAAAACATATACTTTATGCCTACAAGCTTAAACATAGTCCTAAAAACAACAAAACTATTCTTTCTAATAGGTTAGGGAATTTGGCTCATCAGAATGATGAGTGGACTGTTGTAATGCTCTTTTCATCACTCCTCCAAAAAAATCCATTGAGAAACTACAGCCAATTCAGAACTCTGCTGCTAGACTTTAATGAAAACAAGGAAGAGACAATATAGTATTCCTATTATAGCTACACTGCACTGGCTCCCTGTATCTTTTAGAATTAATTTTAAAGTTTTAAATGGTCTAGCACCCTCTTAAATCACAGACTCCCTGTTGTTTTAAAGCCCTTAGGTCCTCTGAACAGGTCTTTTAAACCGAAAAAGTATTTGAGAGCTTTCCTTCACTGGGATAAATTGTGGAACTGCTTACCAAAAAGTATTTGAGAAGTGGGATAAGTGGACATTTTTAAACGGAAAAAACATACCTTTTAATCTATCCTATAATTAGCAACATTTAATTTTATTATTTATTTAATCCACTTTTTATTTTATTTCTTTACTTGCTTCATTTTCTCTGCCATTTGGATTGTGTGATTTATTTATTTTATTCCATTATTATTATTTTTCTCTATTCTTCTCCATAACATTTATTCCCTATTATGTTAATTGCATTAACGAGCAGGTGTACCTAATAAAGTGGCCATTGAGTGTATGTATGAAAGGTGCTATACAAATAAAGTTTTTTATTATTGTTATTACTCCATGACAGTACTTCTCTCATTTATCGCCCGCCGAAACCAAACTCATCCTTCATCCCTGAGACGCACGATCTTGCCTCAGTCTGCCCCACATCCACCAATATTGTCATTCTTGAAGACTTCCAACATTCATGTTGACACCCCGCCATGCCACTCCACGGCCAAGCTTCTGAACCTGATGGAATGTCTTGACCTGAAGTGTACTGCTGGTTTGCCAGATTATTTACCATGTGGATTGGATGACAAGACACAGATGCGCTTTATTAACATACGTTACAAATGTGGTCAAAGTTAGCTGCTAACTTTATCAGAATGACCACACATGCTAATAGTTTGCTTGTTATAAATGTCCGTGTTTTAGCTGGGTAGATGGATTGCTAGCGGTCTTATTTCACGTCAGAATAACTTCATGGTTAGCGTATTGTAACGGTGGGCAACTAGCCTAGCCACAGGAATGCTAGCTGCCCTCCACCTGGCTTGTGTGTAGCATGCTAGGTGGCTAAACTAGGTAGCCACAGGCTACAAAGCTATCATATGTCCCAGACGCCCTTGCGGCCGGTTGAACACTTCATGTTTAGTAGTGAAAGCCCCTTTTCCTTTCGTGTGAATGATGTTCGTATGAGTGCATACAGTCTTACCGTAATTGGCTGTGTGTGCGTTGAGAATGACCCCCGTGTGATTCTGATGCGCTGTTTTCTCTTCCCGGTGCCTCACGCTCTATTATATATATATTG